>JABJVR010000001.1:14496415-14506417 GCA_025773905.1 Chitala chitala | reverse complement strand
AGACCCAAGGTGGGAATTGAACCCCAGGCCTGGAGGTGCGCAGCGACAGTGCTAACCACCACGCCACCGTGCCGCCTCTCGTACAGTTATATGTTGTTATATGTAGCACCATGGTCCTAGAAGTACATTATTTCGTTTCACTGTGTACTGTACTCACTGTATATGGCTGAAATGACAATTAAACCACTTTGACGGGCCCCTTAACACACAACGGCAGCTCACATGGTGGTCCATCCAGCCTTGGCAGAGTCACACAATAGGGTTCTGTTAGACAGACTGCAACATGAACATTACCTCAAGCAGATGATGTCCGAGTCCACACTTCAGTCGAGCAGACGATATCCGAGTCCACACTTCAGTCGTCATCCCACATCTGTTTCTCTCATTTTCCTCCTTTGTTATTTGTCTCTCATTTTCTCTTCTCGTGTCCTTCTCCATCTCACTGTGTCTCTCCCCCTCTCTAGTATTTGACCCAGTACAATGGAGGTATCAGTAATCACAAGATAGTGGTGTCACTCAGTTAAAGATGCAGTGACTCACAGTGACTTCGCTGATGCATGCCTCTGTGTCATTGTGGCTCCGTGTCTCCAGGACCACGTGGTCGACCTGGTAGTCGCGGTCTTCAAGGTATGCCCGGCCGCAGTGTTAGCGTCGGGTACCTGCTGGTAAAGCACAGCCAGTCGGACCAAACTCCCATGTGCCCAGTGGGCATGGCTAAGCTCTGGGATGGCTACAGTCTGCTCTACTTGGAGGGACAGGAAAAAGCGCACAACCAGGACCTTGGTAAGACTCTGTGTGTGTGTGTGTGTGTGTGTGTGTCTCATTGTTTCTACATACAGGCCATCAGAATGCTGAAAGTTCCATAATTACAATGTGCCACCGCACTTAACACTATCATACCAGACTGTCACTGCACTTAACACTTTATCATGCCAGACTTTCACTGCACTTAACACTTTATCATGCCAGACTGTCACTGCACTTAACACTTTATCATGCCACTGTCACTGCACTTAACACTATATCATGCCAGATTGTCACTGCACTTAACACTTTATCATGCCAGACTTTCACTGCACTTAACACTTTATCCTACCAGACTGTCACTGCACTTAACACTTTATCATGCCAGACTGTCACTGCACTTAACACTTTATCATGCCAGACTGTCACTGCACTTAACACTTTATCCTACCAGACTGTCACTGCACTTAGCACTTTATCATGCCAGACTTTCACTGCACTTAACACTTTATCCTACCAGAGTATGTTCACTAATTCAGTGTCTTGGTTACATTCCCTTTGTTCACTTTACATTAGTTAGCACAGGTGTGAACTCCAGGCTTCCACACAAGTTAATATCTGTGTGTATGTGTTTGCCTTCCTTGGCTTTCCTGGTTATTTTACCTGCACGCTGTTATTGCTAGTTATGATATGTATCTGTAATTAGTTTATGTTAGTATATTGTATTAATATGAATGTTTGTAATATGTGCAATATTTGAATGTATTATGCTTACTGGCACCTTGTCACGAGCATTTCAATGCAGGGTGGGAACACTGATTTTGTACATGACAAGTGCTGATTGTATGAAAGTTACTCTGAATGCATTTAAACATACGTGTAATATTTACTGCATTTAAACATGCATGTAATATGTACTGCATTTAAACATGCGTGTAACATGTACTGCATATTTTAACACATTCACTTATTTACCCATTAAAGCTCAACACTCATGGCATGTTATTGTAGTTATGTAAATATTCATATAATTGTGTTACGTCAGTGTAACTTCAGAGTGGTAAGTTTGCCCCTTAAATTCAGTTTGACATGCTGAATGTGTGGTTCTGCCCTTTCTCTGCCTGCTGTATCGGTTTCATTCACAAGGTCAGACGATGAAAGAGGAAAAAGGGAGGAAGAGCTGTTTGTGTGTGTAGCATCTTAAAAAGAGGACGAGACACAAAGTAAACGGATGAAGCACATTCTAGCCGTGTTGTTAGCAGTGCTGGTCCTTTAGGCACCTGTTCCTGTAACCTCACATGTCCTGACCACAGAGGTTCTGTCTTCTTGTGGACCTACTTGTGCAGGTCTTGCTGGTTCCTGTCTGCCCCGCTTCAGCACCATGCCTTTCCTGTACTGCAACCCCGGAGACGTATGCTACTACGCCAGCCGTAACGACAAGTCTTACTGGCTGTCCACAACGGCACCCATTCCCATGATGCCCGTAGAGGAGGCAGAAATTAAGCCCTATATCAGTCGGTGCTCAGTGTGTGAAGCTCCCACTGTGGCCATTGCTGTACACAGCCAGGACATCACCATCCCCAGATGTCCGGACGGCTGGCGCAGCCTGTGGATCGGATACTCCTTCCTCATGGTGGGTGGCTTTTCCCTTCTTGCACTGTGATTGGTCTGTCGGCCCATTACCAGCCCACCCACAGTCCTCGCTCTCTGTCCTTCGCAGCACACGGCAGCAGGTGATGAAGGTGGGGGACAGTCGCTGGTGTCGCCGGGCTCCTGTCTTGAGGACTTCCGAACCACACCCTTCATCGAATGCAACGGAGCCAAAGGCACGTGTCATTACTTCGCTAACAAGCAGAGCTTCTGGCTGAGCACCATCGAGCAAGACTTCCACAGCAACCCCCAGTCCGAAACGCTGAAAGCAGGTCAGCTGTTGTCTCGGATCAGCCGCTGCCAGGTGTGCATGAAGAACCTGTGAACCACACGTCTTGCTCACATGCTCGCTGAGGACCTACCAATCCCCAAGAGGGCCAAAAAGATAGCAGGCTAAACTGAAACTTCAAATCAAAAGAAAGGTTTTCTTGTGCTTAATTCATGTTTGAAATGGTGCTTATTTTAAGTTATTACCTCAGCTGCATGGTGTAAAGGCTCTCACCAGTAACCTGAAGAACATACAGCCAGACCAAAGAGGCCATGATGAACGGATGCACTGCTTGTTTTTACTTCTGTTGTGTGTGCCTTGCAATAGCATGGCCATTGTTAATATGCCTGTAAAACCACTAACACTTTGTCTGATGGTGATGAACGGCACAGGGTTAGACTTTAGTTCTTTCATAGTAGTTTCCCAATTGAGTTGTAACAAATCTTCCACAGGTATCACTGACTCAACCATATGGCGTCAGCTGCATAACTGTAAAATAACACTTTCTTTGCATTTCTCTTTGCAATACAAAAATCAATGAACAAGGCAAGCCAACCAGCATTACTCTAAACGCACTGAAAATCCTTTTAATAACATAATTTTTGGAGTGTTTCATTACTATGGAGTTATATACATGGATAAAACACTAATAGGTCAGAAAGTGAACCCTAAACTTGAAAATGTACATTTGTGGAATGCAGTGTTAAGGCAGTGAAGTCAATGCTTTAATAGTTGTCTGCTAAAATTTCTTGTTTCAAATAGTCACTTAATGTATTTATACTAATGAAGATGACAGCTGATTTACTGAATACAGATACCAAATACACTTTTATTTTTAGTTGCCGTATGTTCTTTGCTACTTGCCCACTTGAGGTCTCAAAGCATTTGTAGCCTTTAGGAAATGTCTGAGAACCAGTGAGGGAGGTCCATCGGCACAGCACTCACGTCCACTGAGAACCAGTGAGGGAGGTCCATCGGCAGAGCACTCACTTCCACTGAGAACCAGTGTGGGAGGTCCATCGGCACAGCACTCACTTCCACTGAGAACCAGTGTGGGAGGTCCATCGGCACAGCACTCACGTCCACTGAGAACCAGTGTGGGAGGTCCATCGGCACAGCACTCACTTCCACTGAGAACCAGTGAGGGAGGTCCATCGGCACAGCACTCACTTCCACTGAGAACCAGTGTGGGACTGTGGCTGTGTTCTCCACCCATGGTTTAGACAAATGAAGGCAGGTAATGTCACCAAACAGCACATTTTTGCAGCCCCTGTGCAGAATGCCAACAGAAAGCAAACGGGATCCAAACGCACTTTGAGTGAAGAAATTTCTGTACAGCCAAAATGTTTGTTATTTGAACAGGAAGGGAAGATAGTCAGTCAAGACTGAGATGAGAAACCAGTCCCAGTCTGCCTTAGCCATGGGAAAATAAAAACCAGTAAACCATGAGTTTTGAACTGTAAGAGAATTAAATCAACACAGGCTGATCGTTATTCTTTAATTTACATTGAAATTACCAAGAGCTTTAAAATTCACAGTTTAAATAGGTAAACAATCTAATTTTAATCTAGGTTAGGCACAAATTAACTAAACATACACAAAAAATGTCTTGTTGAAGGCACATTTGTTTCTTTTGTATTAAAAAATTCCATTTCATAAAAGCAGAGATTTGCGATGTAGGATGGACACCCAGGTGAAAGGACACAGCTTTACAGCCGTTCAGTAATTATAAGGTAATTAGCCCAGGCCAGCCCAGTGACACGGTGATACGCACTTCATCTTTAATGCAATTCTTTGTGCAAAACCTTTCCCCCCTTATACTGACCATGCTAATGCAGAGTTTGTGGCAGAAATGGGCATATGCATGTGATCACAGTTAAAGCACAAACATCAGGCAATCTCAAAGGCAGCGTCAGGAACAGCAGGCCCCCTTGGTCCTGCACACCTCCACAGGATGCTCCAGGTCGACAGTGGAACATGGCTCTTCCACCCTCTTCTTCATCATGGATGGCAGCACCATGTCAAAGAGCGTCTCAAACAGTCGGTCCACATTGTAGCCCGTCTTGGCACTGGTCTCAAAGCACACCCTCTCTGCCGGTAGGCTCGAGCGTTCGTCCAGCTTCCTGTACCTGAGGATGCGGCGGTACAGCGCCATGGCGTCCTCGCGTTGCACCTGCTTGTGCATGGTGGGCGAAGCCGGGGGGGTGGGGCATGCCCCGGTAGGATCCACCTCCACGTCAGACTCACTCGCTGTCGCCTTGGCATCAGTGAGGTCCGCCTTGTTCCCCACAATGGCAAAGATGCAGTCGTGATTAGCCGTGTCAGTAAGTGAAAGGAAGCGCTCCTCAAGTTCTGTCAGGCTCTGCCAGCTGGTGACATCATACATGAGGAGGATGGCAGCTGCCCCACGGCAGTACATCGAGCCCAGGCCATGGAACTGCTCCCGGCCTGGCAGAACACACACATACATAGGCAGACGGTCACCGATACAGTACAAAAATACAAAGCGGCTTGTCCTCCTTAAACAGAAGCATTGTGTGAACATAGGCCGAGGACAACAGCCATCACCATCTACCAGTGGGAACACAGAGGCAAAGACAACTTTGTCAGAAGTGTTTTACACCTGCCACTCCCCCCCCCCCCAAAAAAAAAAAAAAAGCACAGAAAACAAAACCAAACACTGTTGTATTCCCTTCATACTACTGTTGTGTACCAAGATAAGGTTTGTGAATTTTACAGCAAGCCAAATAATCTGGGACAATTAAATCAGATGACAACAGACTAATCTGGAGCTGTTTTAAAATAAAAAAACCTGAACAAAATAAAGCAGTTTAACACATTGTGACTTTCCCGACTGCTCGGCTACACTGTAAATGTATTGTGTAGCCTTCCTTTGCAGAAGCCATCGCTTCTGCATTTTGTTTAATCGGCTGCATGACTCAGCATGCTCGGTGTAAGGCTACACACACACACACACACACACACACACACACACATCTGCACACGGCCGCTTGCTCTCAAAATAACTTAATTTTCAGCACAAACACACAATCATGTGACTCTGATAAGGGCTGAAAATATAAACAATAGTCTGTTCTGTCTCAGGCTGCCCCCCCCACCTGAACACTGACGTCCAAGTAAAATAACATTTATAGATTAAAATATCTTCACAAACAAAATTAATCTCATTCTAAAATCTTATTTTAAAAAGCCATATAAAACATTCATCCCTCAGCAGTTATTTATCTGAGCACACAAGAGTTGCCGCACCTCAGGAGCCATTACTAGAAAACACACACACACACACACACAGCGGAACAGATCAGATTTTTGTGCCAGTCTGCAGGCCACCATGAGGGGGGGGGAGAATTCTGTGTCTTGGGCAATGCTAAATACAAGCCTCAGTGTATTTTCCTTTACTGAAATCACACACAGCCTGCAACATTTAAAGAAACTGATTGGTAAAAGTGTGTAAATGCTGTAGTGAACAATTTTACAACAGACATGAGAATCACTGCTGCGTTGGGAAAGAGTGGATCCTGACCTTACTTTACACAACGTGACTGATGACTTCAGTTCCCTTCTGAGCAGTTCCGTTCGTGTTCCCACAGGGGCCGTCCGCTCTTTCTACATAACGCCACGCAGTTGAGAATGGGTAATAAAACCTGCGAGCCATTCTGTCAATATTTCTGTGCCCACTTATTAAGTCACACCTTAGCCGACCAGTACCCAATTCCGTACGTTAATATCACACCCCTGAAGTAATGCGGAGAGTGCACATTCCGGTTAAATGCTTTTGACCAACTCAGCACTGTAATCTGCACAGCCCAGCTATCGGACCCGTGCACACCTGGGCACAGGTGATGGGTGTGTCGCGGAGGAGTAATGGAGGACCAGAGGGGAGGGAGGAAAGCGGAGGACCCGGGGGGGCGGGAGGAACAAAAAAAAAAATGCCCTTCATACTGTCAAACTTCGGGAAGACCTAATTTACAAACTGTTACTCCTCACACACAAGTGTTTTAATCAGAGCAAAACATGACGTTTGAAAGTTAATGTGTTTCTCCTTGGGAGGGCGACTTTAAGCAGTCGTTAATCTTTACTTACTGACTCGGCTGCTGTTAGTTTTACATCAGCGCTAGTTTAACAATTGAAGAAAATAATTTTGTTAACCTGAACCGCAATCAGATTTTGCGGGACGGCACAAGACCTGCGGACACGGGCGTGTCGGCTCACCTGCGGTGTCCCAGATGGAGATGTTGTAAGGCCCCCACTGCTTGAGGAAAAAGGCCCCCCCGACCGTGCTGATGGTCTCCTTAAACCTCCTCTCCATGTAGCGGTGCAGCAAGGAGGTCTTCCCGACGTTCATGTCCCCCAGCAGGACCAGCTTCACGTCCGGCTTCTTCATCACCGGAGACGCGGCTGACACTGTAAGGTCACAGCTTCATTTCAGTAAAAGAAACACGGCGGTCTGGTTACTAAACACAGACGGCACTGCACACCAGCCTCTCCAGTAAAGTACGCCTGAAATATCAGGTAAAAAGTTAAAGCGAGCTCATTCTGCATAGCAAGTGCTCAGTGAACACTAAATACTAACCAAGGATTACTCTGAGCAATCAGGACTTCATACTGCTGTAAATAGAACTTATGATGAAACAGGAAGCGTACAAACTGAAACTGTGAATCAAAGTAACTCCTAATGACTCTTAATGGGCTTTAAATGTGACGTCACAGAAAGGACGTCAAATCACACAGCACGGCCACGCCCACCACGCACAGCAAAGTCCCGAGAAATCGCAATAACCTGTCTCTTAAAAACCAGCAACGCATTTTTAAAGTTCATATCCATATTATCTTTCGTTTGGTCAAAAGGGAAACGAAGGACAATTTACATGTCAGCTACGAAACTGATCGACGTTTGTATCGAATAATTATTTAAGTAAGGCAGAATTTTTACAAGAAGTCATTGCTGTAGTGCTTCTTTTTTATTTATACAAGATCCATATCCATATCAAAATAATAAACTTTCTTAGTTTCTTGGTTTTTTATTATAAATCTACAAACTGAAAACATATTTCGTTGTTATGATTTCATGCCTTAATATATAATACGCCGAACAAATCACGTGACAGAAGTATGACCTTTGAACTCGCATTTCTGCTTCTGATTGGTTAAACCTATTAATGCACTTTAGTTACTCACTTCCTGATCCTCGCAGAAAACACCTCTCATGATTCAGATTAGAGGTTTCCGTTTTCACATAGCCGAACTTGCACGTAGCTCTTCTTTAGGTAAGCATCGAGAATAACCCCGACTGACTGTTCGCCTTTTTCACCATCGGAAACGCGGAGCGGGGCACGGCCCGATGCAGCTGAGCTCGGGTGCTGCGCTCGCAGGCCTCTTGGTCATCCCGATTGCCATTGCTCTATATCACGTCTTTTTGGGTGCAGAAGGTAAATTCACAGAAAAGCACATTGTGTCGAGGTGTATTTGCTGCGAGATCCATTTTCACCTGTCCGTGGGAATTTGTTTTGGTGAGGTAACACCATACCCTTCTCTGATGCCAGGAGTTTAGCGCACCAGAAGGGGTTTGGTTTTGAGCCCTGTGTAAGTGCACAAGTCCGCTTACCCAATCTGAAACGCAGATATCGGCTTCAAACTTCCTAACTGTTTAGTTTTGTGTACAACTGAACATGCACGTGTATAAAATGCATCGATCACGAAAGGACAGTGTTTTCCTTTTGGAGATCAGACATATTTTTTGTAACTACCGCTGCATTGCAGCCACGTTGTATAACGTGTTGTAGATCTGTATTACCGTGATTATGCCCGCGGGTGTGGCTGTCGGTGGTGTTTAGGTGGAGGTGTTTGTCCGTGAGTGCGGCTGTCGGTGGTGTTTACACGGAAGGTGCAGCTGTTTGCGCGACTGTGTCACTCTTCCCGTGATGAAGATGATGCTACGCCGAGCAGCGCACTAATCTGCGTCGTGGCCGGTTTCCACACGGCTGTTTTTACATTGTATCGAGGGTTTATTTGCACGATTAAGACAGTGTGACGTGGGAACATCTGAGCTGCACCCCCGGGCCCGGTGCAGGGGTGTCTGCACATGGTCCGCCTTAACTCTGCTGCCGAGGCGCCAGTGTTACCGTGTCGGGCGGAGTGGACGTGCGCCCCTGCAGCTATGCTCACAAACACACGGGGGTTTCTGTGGTCCGATGCGGAGACCAGGGCTTTACTGGATATTTGGGGCGAGCAGGATGTGCAGACGGCGCTGGACGGCAACTTTCGGAACAGCCACGTGTATCGCGACGTGGCCGGCAGGCTGGCTGAGATGGGCTTCGACAGGACGCCCGAACAGTGCCGCATTCGGATCAAAAGCCTGAAACGGCAGTACTACCAGGCCAAGGGGGGCTCCAAGAAAAACGGACATTACCACAAAATCTGCAAATTCTACGACGAAATGGAAAGAATACTGAGTAACAGAGCTCACATGGAGGCGCAGGACATGAATGAGAGTGCGGCCGTAGGGGACGAGAGCTTGGATGTGACGGAGGAAGAGGGCGAGAGCACTGCGCATGGGCACAGCGTGTGTGCGGACAGCGCCGGAGAGTGCTCTTACATGCAGCACCCTGTCAAGGTGGAGTACCCTTCCTTATCCATCCCGGTGACAGCCAACAGTAAGCCGCCTTATTTATTAATCGAATGTTATACTGTTTGCCCTCCTTTCTAACGTCCTGTTGTTTGTGTGTGAGTGTGAGAGAGAGTGTGATAGATGGATACATGCATGCTTACATATTGATCAGCTGTAACATTATGACCACCAGCCTAATATTGAGAAGGTCCACCTTTGCTGCCAAAACAGCCCTGACCCGTTCAGACATGGACTCCACTACACCTCTGAAGGTTTGCTGTGGTATCTGGCACCAAGTCGTCAGTAGCAGATCCTTTAAGTCCTGGGCCTCCATGGATCAGACTTGTTTTTTTCAACACATCCCCCAGTTGTGTTCCTCAAACTGTTCTTGAACCATTTTTGCAGTGTAGCACATTATCCTGCTGAAAGAGGCCATCAGGGAATACTGTTTCCATGAAAGGCGTACTTGGCCACCAACAATGTTTAGGTGGGTGGTACATGTCAAAGTAACATGAATGGCAGGACCCAAGGTTTCCCAGCAGAACATTGGCCAAAGCATCACACTGCCTCCTCCAGCTTGCCTTCTTCCCATAGTGCATCCTGGTGCACACACTCCCGGTGCATCCATGTGATGCAGAAAACGTGACTCATCACACCAGGCCACCCTCTTCCATTGCTCTGTGGTCCAGTTCTGACACTCACGTGCCCATTG
>JABJVR010000001.1:14481413-14492946 GCA_025773905.1 Chitala chitala | reverse complement strand
ACACACACACACACACACACACACACACACCTAGAGCGGGGCATGCTGTTTTTTAGTCTCTCTCACACACACACACACACACACACACACACACACACGGAGCTGGGCACGCTGTCAGTGGGTCTCTCTCTCTCTCACACACACACCACCGATGCAGAGCTGGGCACGCTGTCAGTGAGTCTGTCTGTCACTCACTCACTCACTCACTCACTCACACACACACACACACACACACACACACACACACCTAGAGCTGGGCATGCTGTTGTTTAGTCTCTCTCACACACACACACACACACACACACGGAGCTGGGCACGCTGTCAGTGGGTCTCTCTCTCTCACACACACACCACCGATGCAGAGCTGGGCACGCTGTTGATCAACTCGTATTACAAACTGGGTGCAACGACCCCCTATTCTTAACGACTGTAACCTCACCTTTTTCACTAATGAGTCTATTCAGGAATGGGTGTGGCTGCTACCCTGATAGGTATATAGTGATAGTCTTCCCCACTTCCATCAGACTGAAGAAGCCTTTTGGTAAAAGGTGAAACCTTTATGCATAAACAAGAAAGAAGTCCAGTTGACATGACTAAACTTCCAGATAAACAGGTTATCATTCAGATGAAAACACGTAGTGATTGTGGGGTGTTTTTGTGTGAAAGGGGATCCAGACATTTTTTCCCATGACAGTGAAATTTAACATTTGGTTTTACTTGTTTTTGTCTCATTTCTTTCCAGGACATAATAGAAAAATCCAAAGCAAGAGGGATTCCTGTAATTATCGATGCTGTGAGTATCTTGCCCTATGAGCACTGTACACAAAAGCACTGGGATGCTTTTCACAGCTCATTTGTGTTGTATCTGATAGGATGGTCTCTGGCTTGTTGCCCAGCAACCTTCCATCATCCATGGGTACCAGAAAGCCATACTTACTCCCAATTTTATGGAGTTCAGTCGACTGTATGAGGCAACGGTGAGACACTTAATTCTCACATGCAGTAAGATATTAAAATAGGCTGGGGGTTTTATCTTGGACACCGTTATTGTAAAGCTAGTATAAATAAGTGGACAAAATGCATTGGTGGTGCTTTTTCTCTTTATGCATTTTTTTCCACTTGTACACATGGCTGATGTCATTTCCTGTCTTCAGCACCACGAGCCTCTGGACAGCAGCAACAAGCAAAGGGCCGTCCTGCAGCTCAGTGTCGTCATGGGCAACGTGACAGTGGTGCTCAAAGGGGAGGAGGATGTCATCACTGACGGCACCCACGGTTTGTGTGTCCTGAGCGCCCCCTGCCTGTTATGTGGGTGTTTGCTACCTAATCACAGAGCAGCAGCGCACCCGCAGGCCACACATGGTACTGCAGATTCACAATCCTTTTTCTCTCTTAGTGATGGTGTGTACACAGGAGGGCAGCAACAGACGCTGTGGGGGCCAGGGTGATCTTCTTTCTGGGTCGCTGGGGGTCCTGGCGCATTGGGCATTCTCAGCACCAGCTGAGGGCACCATGAGGTAAAGCTCTGAGTGGTCTCAGCTAGTAATATTTACAGCAACTCAAAGGAAACCCCAGCAGAGCAGCTGGTCCTGGTCTCCCTGTTCTGTCTACTGTGGATTTTCGTTTCCTGTTTTTGATATTTCTTTGACAGTTAAGCAGCCTATCCTGCTCTGTAAGGTGTTGCTGCTGTTCTCTTCACCGCTGCTTCAGGGCACGGCAGTTAGACCTTGTGTTCTGTTTCCCAGTGCAAGTGCGGCGATGGTGGCAGCGTTTGGTGCCTGTGCACTCACAAGGCAGTGTAATCGGCAGGCTTTCCACAAACACGGCCGTGCCACCACAACCTCCGACATGCTTCTGGAGATCGGGCCTGCCTTCAAGAAGCTGTTTGAAAGCTGAAGAATTGCCGTGTATAGACTTTCTGCCCATCTCATACAGCTAATTAAAATCACTTGACAACCTCCATGACTATCAGTCTAGACTACAATTTTACAAACCTAGCTCAAAGGTGGCAGAGAAAGGTTCTGCTGAAAGGTATAGAAGATTTTAAGATGGATTTTTAAAAGCCATCACACTCTCTACCTGTCCTCAGGTGCTGGGGATGCTCACCTTTGGGGTGGCTCAGTGGAGTTTGCAAATTAAGAGGATGATGATGATGCATGGACCAAACCTTACAGCAATGCCCCACCTCCTGCTGTTATCCTTCAGCTGAAACTGGGGGGGCGAAGTGTGTGTAAAGTGCAGTGATGTGTTCTGCTGATCTTCCCATGTATGAATATTTAAACATTGTTTGGTTGTATTTATCACTACTGATTTAACCAAACTGAAACATGTTCTAGTGTGTTGCTAAATGAAACTGCCTATTAGGAGAAGAGTTCCAGATATACCAGATAACATGCGCATACAGCTCAGTCTTTTAGTTAGACTAGATGCCATTTGCCATTCCATGCAGAACTACTATGACAATGATAGAGAAAACCATACAGAACTTTACAATTATTTTTATGGCAGATCTACAGAGAACAATGTTCAGAAATACAGCATACATTCAGTATGTTTGTCAAGTGTTGCTTGTGCATCATTACCACAGCGCCACCCAGTGGCAGAGAAAAGGCGCATGTTCCCCCCCACCTCCCTCACTGATCCCCACTCCTCCCATGCTGCTCAGCCCTCTTCATCCTTCGCAGGCCAGCGTGTGTTCATCTCCCAGGTGGAATGTGTGCCTCTGTCCTGAAACAGCAGTGGACAGACAGGTGGGTGTGAGTACCAAACACCACGCTGCAATTCCACACTCCGTTAGCCTGACACAGTTAAAATGCTAAAGCAGAACCAACGTCATCTGCAACCTGACATACCACCAGACCTAAAGTCCCATGCAGTGCTTTCACCTTGATGAGAATGCCCAGAGGAACCAGGTCTTTCCTCAGCGTGTCACTGGCCTTCAGGAGGGGTTCCCTTTCAGGACAAGGCCTTGGGCTGCTAGGATGGGGTTGGCCTGTTAGGTCGCTGGGAGCCATCTCCCTGTTTAAGGCGAAGCTGCGCACCTCGCTCCGAAACTTTGCTAGGAGCTCCACCACATTGTGCAGGGTCCCACAATAGTCCTCTGTGAGGGTTTGCTGTGGGAAAAGGGAGTCTTCATCACTGCTTTTAGTCATTACAGAATGTGGACACTTACACTGCCTCTTTAAATATCATGCGTTTGTTTTTACCACTAAGTACACTTGAGCAAACAGATTGACTACTACTTGTTATACGTTGAAAAACCAACCTTTCTGTCCACTGGGTGAACAGCCATCACATCCAGGACATCCCTGATGTAGGAGATGATAGCTCCAAAGACGGCTGGGCTTCTTGGAGCCACCTCCGCCTGTACAAATCAACATCACACTCACTTTGATCCTGTGTACTTTGAACAGTACCATTACTCCCAGGTTTTCTAGAAAATGCCAACAATGTACTTGTCATTCAAACAAGTTTAAAAGACTGAAACTGACATTTACTAGTTGTTAAACATTCAAGACACATGCCTTAACACTTCCTCAATAGGTGCTGTGGATCTTAACGCAGCATCTGGGCCTTAGCTCTTATTACCTTGGGAACAGTCTGAAGTTGACAGTTTCCGTGGTGTATCAGGGTCATCAGGGCATCAAGGGCCTGTGGGGTGTTGAAGTCGTCAGCGAGGAAGCTGCGAACAGCGGCTTTCGTATCCGCTAACCTTGATAACCGACAACAGCAGGAGACAGACATCTAGCTCTTACATCCAATGACAAACATTACAAAGACATAACTGTTTGGGTGAGGGGGCAAAAGAGAGAGAGAGTGCCACACCTACCTGTGCCACAGCCCTGCCTCATCTACTGCCTGGCACACAAGCTGACCTTTGACATAGGCCTTGGCATCGTGGCAGAAGGCAGAGATGGAAGACAAGGTGTTCTTGGCTACGGTCATGCTACCATGGCTATAGTCCACCGCTGTGGTCCGTTACAGCAGGAAAGCGAGGAATAAAGCAGTCATATTAGCATCACTCTGGCCCACAGAAGCTCTTGATTCACCAGCTACGGTGACAAAAGCTTACCTGATCGGTATCTGCTCAGCAGGCAAAACACTCGGAACTCGTCCACCGAGTATGACTGCAAAAATTCCTTTAAGAACCAAGACAGAAAGGCTATAAAAAAAGGCTTGCACAAAAGTCACTTAATATCCATTTTTTTTATATATAACTAAGCGCACACACACACACACACACACACAGGCTGACCAAAATAAATACCACTAATATTTCATTGGACCCTCTTAAGCTTTGATTTCAGCACGCATTTGACTTCCAAGGGGGTTAAGGTCAGGATTCATTTATGGCCAGTTAGTGTGTAAGTGGTTCCTCAGGCTCCTTCAACCCCTGTTTCACAATTATAGCCCAGTGAATCCTGGCATTGTTGGCCTGCGCCGTCAGGGGAGAAAACATCCACTGATGGGAGAGTCGGGCCGTTCAGCACACTCAGATTCTCGCCTGACACTCACTCACTCACACTCACTCAACAGAAAGACAACACAAACAGTAAAATTAATGTATACTTTCAGTGATGCAAAATTAACACTACAGGACAGATATGTTAACAAAAGTAAGAAATAAAGCACATTACCTTTATGGTTATGTAGTTCTTTAATGACTTCGACATCTTCTGTGTACTTCCTTTTAAATGTAAATGCCCTGACAGAGACACAGTACACATTAAAAGGAAAGGCAGGGGCACATCTAACTGGGGGGACAGGAGGAAGAGGCTGCTTTAAATTGGCCAAAAAGCCAATGAGAACATATTTCTGTCATGTGTGCCCACCCCCCATGACTGATGACCCAAAGCTCCTACCAGAGTGGAGGTAGTAGTTCCCCCACTGTGTGCACTGGTGGTAGGCCTCACATTGTGCCATCTCGTTCTCATGGTGGGGAAAGGCCAGGTCAATGCCACCGGAGTGTAGGTCTAGCTGAGCCCCAAACACAGAGCTGCAAAGGCACACAAGGGGGTGTCACCTTCTAAGTGCACCGAGCCAAGAGCACGTCATGCAGTGACCCCAGGTGATGGAAACCCAACTCGTCCACAGGTGCTCGTGCCCGTCCCCACACACACCCAGATACCCTGTCCACTGTGAAAAGCTACTCACTATGTCACGCTGCAGGTGTAGTTACCTGGCGATGGTGGAGCACTCGATGTGCCAGCCTGGTCTGCCCTGACCCCACGGGGACTTCCAGTGTGGCTCCTGTGGCTTAGAAGATTTCCACAGGGCAAAGTCCCTGGTGTCACGCTTGTCCCTGTCACCTGAAAACCACACACTGGTTCATTGTCACTGCTGGACCACTTCAACAACAAGACCTCTCTTTGCACCCTAATAGCACCACCAAGAGCTATTAAAACCAGGCACATAGTTTTACAGTGTTACAAAGTAAAGTGAAATCCAACCACACAGAATCTATAAGGTCTTAACAGCACAACATAAATGTGCAGCATACACACAACTCAGAGTCCACCTGGCTAAGATGAGAGAAACATACCCATTTCCTCCATGACCTGTGCAAGGCCTGCAAGCTTTCCATATCGATCTCCAACGGACCTGACGTCAAAATACACATTCCCTGTGTTAAAAATATATATATACACGTCAGTCCATCCAGACACATTATCCACATACTACGTTAAAGAGCAAAGGCGGCAAATCGTTTTAACCTAGTATTTCCTCCGAGATTCAAGATCACTTCAAAGCATGAACCCTGTCACCTGGCAACTAAGTAAAAGAGGTCCATGATCTGAAAGTAAATCACGTGACTGACACAAACTCACCTTCATGTGTGGCATAAGCATGACCATTGTCCATGATTCCTTTTATGAAGTTGATTATCTGTGGTATGTTCTCAGTAACTCTCATGTACACGGTTGGAGGAAGAACCTAATGAAAAACATTTCATTAAGGTACAAGCTATGCAGCACTTCTACATGTAGCGTATTATACACATATTCCACATGCTATAATTTGATGTGCATTACGACGACAGAGTTATCTCACCTTTAAAGCTGACATGTCATTCTTAAACTCTTCTTCATACATTCTGGCAAGCACAGCTGGTGAAATGTTCCTCTGCAAAGCAAGCAGTAAAACTCCATATGACAAATGCATGCCAAAGGCACAAAGTAGGAGAAAATGTGTTTTTAACTGCAACAAAACCCTGCTCACCTCAAGAGCCGTTCTGATAATTTTGTCATCAATGTCCGTTATCACCATGACGTGGATGACATTTATACCAAAAAACCGAGATAAAATTCTCTGAATGATGTCAAATCGAACATAAGAACTGAAGAAGAGAAACAAAGAACCATTCCAACCTGTTAGTGATATCACCAACTTAACCTGTAAAAAAAACATTTTTCAAAGGTCTGACAAATGCTTTAATTAAACATGCGCTGGGGACCCAGAACAAACACCTAAGTGAGTGGTGTATGTGGCACTTATCTTGCCAGCTGAACTGCAAACATTTCCACACTAAATGTGCTTTTAGTCAGTTTGGGCACAAAGGCATTACTTTACCATGCATGGCCAAGATGCGCCTGATCATACACTGTTGGTCCACAGCTGTACCTGCGAAGGGACAGAGAGCCACGTGCATGACTGGCTAGGCATCTGCACCCGCACACGAAACACAGAAAGAGCCGGAAAATACCAAGAGGCGATGCCTTCCTTCGCCAGTATCAGAGGTTCCTTTCGTTTGGTCAGACTGTTGAAGACCTTTATGCCTGTGTCGTGGCCGTTTGGTTCGGTCCACGTCTTTTTTGATGACATGTGTCGTGATTCGGAGATAGTCCTGGTTCTGTCCCGCACGCTTTGCTTCCGTGTACAGTTTATCACATGTACTCCTGTACGAGTTGATAACCTCAAGCAAGGCATGGTCTTACCCATCACACACAATCTTATGCATGACATTATAAAAATCGTTTACTCGACTGCAACTATTGCAATGTACCATACGACATCTGCATTTACTTATACTGCGTACGAAATGTTAATCGTGCTGTAAAGTTTTTCTCTTACTGTTCGCATGTATTGTATGCATGCAGCTAGTTTTCAGGTCATTTCATGGTTCGGGAATAGCAACACAAATAACGATAGAAATGCAAGTCTTTCATCATTCATGTGACCTGCGTCAAAAACGCAGAAGTACCAGGACGTTTTGAGGACACACTCAAAACGACCTCCAGCCGTGACTCTCTCACAACCAGGGCTCGTTTCCTACACTGTACAACTAAAGATAGAAAACAGAAAAATAAGAGGTGCGAAAACTCGGCTTGTCGCTGCAGTTTGTCGCTTCTCCCACTCGTCTCCTTTTGATGACATCACTGACGCCACTCTGCCTAAAATTTGCATAAAAGTTAATAATGACGTTACAAAAACAGGTCGCGTAATTTATTGGAGTAAGTTTAGATTCATTCCTAAGAGGTATATACAATAATATATAAAACGTCAAATATTCAATTGTAATATAAAGCACATTACTGTGTGATCAATTGTAGTACATTTTTACCACGTACATTCTTAATCGATTGTTGTACTTAAAAAACTGGTACACAAACATATACGGGTTTTTAAGTCTTAGTTTAGAAAAACACCGCTTTAACATGGCCTTTATGTTTGAAACGTCAGCTTTTCTTCCTTGCGGAATTACAACATATAGCATGGCAGAGCGCAGGTGTCGTTTTAAAGACTGCATCCTGATTAAATTTTTTTTTTTTTGCCTTTATTAACAAGCATCATGAATACACACCAACAAAGCCATATAAATTTCCATAAACATGACTTTCAAATAATATAAACAGGGAACAAAACCAAAATAAACTAAGGGGATGCTAGGCGGAACGCTCACCACATATAAGAATTTTAAATGAGTTTGGTGGTTTTTATCGCCTTATGGTTTACAGATAAACGGACTGAATCTAAATATTGATTTACCTCCTTTAAAAAACATCACACAGGTGCGCTTTTTTCCAATAAGTTTATATTTATAAATATGAAACAGCCAATAAGAATAAAAGATTCAGCAATGGTGATGTTCACATAGCTACAGATGTCAGACCAAACCGTTTTCACATCAGTACAGTGGTTTCAGGGGAGCTCATACAAAATGTGCATGCTTTATCAATATCCTTTCTAAATTTTTTACAGTACACCTACCCTGATTTGAATATTGCACGTGTTGAACCATGTACGACGCCACGGGCCCGACAGTCGCGCATGCTCAGAGACTCATGTGACGCTGCGGTCTGGAGTTGCGCATGCGCACAACTCACTCAACCGTTGCCTTGGTGTTAGACGTGTGCTCTGCTTTTCCACGTTGGACCAACTGATTTATGCAATCCGCTGTATTAGTGTATGTTTAGCGGAAATCAATAGAGTATTACCTGAAGTAGTGTACAGTCACAATTATTCATTTTATGCCGAATGGACAATATATGCTGTTTGTTTTTTGACGGTAACGAAATTGTTGAGTTGCATTACCGCTAGCCAGCAGGCTAACCAAGTAATCGAGTCCCTGTGACAGGAACTAACTGTACTTGTACTTGTACTTGTGCTGGAGTACAGCCGTTAGGGGTGTCCGTCCGGAGTTACACACGGACAGATGTGCTTCGACCGTGTCTGTGGCCGAACTGTAAGGAAGTGCTAACATGCTTAGCCCCACCAACAGCAACCAGCTGCAAGCCGTTAACTACGTAGAAGAGTACATGGACTTAGTGGAATCGCTGCCTTTCGATCTCCAGAGAAATGTTTCGCTCATGAGAGAAATTGACGCCAAATACCAAGGTAACAATAATATATGCACTCACGTTTGAAAGTAGCGGTAGGAAGACATGTGCGGTGTGTTAAAGTTAAATTTGTATGTATAGAATTAACGTTCTTGAAGTAAAATGTATTAGATCACATTTTTGTAGAAATGTGTACATATATGAATGAACTAAATGGGTAAATGCGTGAATCTATGTGTATGTTAAATATTGGTGGTTTATACATTGCTAAATCAATAGGCTTTACAGTGTAACGATGCAATGGGAAGTGAGTTTTGGAAACACTTAATTTTCTGTTATTAATGCCAGCTCTCGTACGAGCTAATTTTCCCCTTAGTGTCAAAGAAAAAAAACCTGAATCGAGCAGAAATCCGTGTTTACTGAAAGCGCTTAGCTAACAGTTTAGTTTAGACGTGTTAGCCGTCTTACTAAAAGCAGGTAACTAGAAAACGCTTTTGTGATTCACAGTAGTTTCTTTCACTGATATTGTATTAACAAAATGTATTGGTTCTGTAAGGTATGGGTATATTTTAACTGGATAGATTTTTGGCAGACGAGGTTTTCCTTACCATTGTACTGGGTTGTTACGTGTTATAAACGGAACCACTCTCGCTATTTTGATGTGTTTTGCTAAGAAACGGGTACGCGTAGGAAACGTGTAGGATATTATCGAGTATAAACGAAGTTAAGATCAAGCTACACAGGGGTACAAACGCTTTGGGTAACGTGTTATTTTCCACTTAACTGTGAGTGGGTTGGTGAGGCACCGGGAACGTGGGCTCGGTTCAGCTGTTTCATGCTCACCGTGTGTGTATCAGCCGGACACCTCCCGGATTGTGACTCTAACATGTGACCCGGACATACAGGAGTGCGTGTGTGCTGAGTGGCTGAGTCTCTTCTAATGTTCTGTACATGCTGTTTTCTAATTGGTTGATCGGTCCGGTTACATTAAATGCAGGTGCTGATTGGTTGAAAGTCCATTTTCCTCGGCTGTAATGCGCAGCGTTTTTCAACGCTCGTTGTATCCGCGAGGCGCATGAAAATTGGTTATTTCATGCTAGTGTCGGCTCTGCAGACATATGAGGACTCTCCATGGATTGCATGTCAACAAGTTTAAATGTCTCCTTTTGCTACTAGTAACCACAATGGTCAGATATTCTTTGCATGTCCTGAACTGTCAGACCAGGGTTTTAGGCATAGGCCACCCATTTGGCAGAGGGGCGCGAAGTCTACCCCCCCCCACACACAGGTTTTCAATTTAGGAAATAAGAAAAATCAAAAATGGACAGAAGTGCCCTTGTGTCTACCTTAAGATCTTAGTAAGTGATTTCTTCCATCTATCCATCATCCAATAGTTTATCCTTTACGGTGGGGATCTTCAAGTACAGTCTTTGTTATTGACTGGAATTGATGATTCCTGCTTTACAGGATTCCCAGCTGGCCCAGAGCCTATTCCTGGCAGCCCAATTATATAATTCATAGTTTGGTGATACTCAGATTTTGTTAATAGCTACAAATATCATGTTTATGTCCAAGTATGTTGTGTCTTGCTCAAGGACACACCTGGCTGGGCTGGGATTTGAACCAGGTACCAGGAGATTTCAGCCTCCCAGCCTGATGCTCTATGCATTGAGCCACCAGGCCGCTGTACACATATGACATACCTTTACTGCAGTAGTGGTGTTCCAGAGCTGCTAACCTTTTTCTTGTTTTGGGAAATTTGTAGAGATCCTGAAGGAACTAGATGAAGCCTATGAGAAGCACAAGGAGGAGGGAGATCCGTCCCATAGGAGGCGGCTGATTCACTCCATCCAGAGAGCTTTGATACAGAGCCAGGAGCTGGGAGATGAAAAGATCCAGATTGTGGGACAGATGGTGGAGCTGGTGGAGAACCGTGCTCGGCAGGTGGAGAGTCACGTGGGGATCTTTGAGCCGCATCAGGAGCCAGTGGAGAGCAAGCACGGCCAGGAGAAGAAACGAGATGATGTGGTCACCACTATTGAGAAGTCCAATGGAAAACGTTCTCGGAGGCAGAAAAGCTATGAGAATCGGGAGAACACATCCACCAATTTTGAGCACAGTGATGAAGTTGGCAGCGGGACGCCCAGGGAAAAGAAGCTTAAGACCTCTAAGAAGAAGAAGCGTTCCAAGGCCAAGGCAGAAAGGGAGACATCAGCACCTGATGTTCCCATCGATCCCAATGAACCCACATACTGCCTTTGTGACCAGGTCTCTTACGGAGAGATGATCGGTTGTGATAACGAGGAGTGCCCCATCGAGTGGTTCCACTTCTCCTGTGTGGGACTGAACCACAAGCCGAAGGGGAAATGGTACTGTCCTAAGTGTCGAGGTGATAACGAGAAGACGATGGACAAAGTTCTAGAGAAATCCAAGAAAGAAAGGGCATACAACAGGTAATGTCCTGACTGTGTTGTCAGAAGGGACATCACAAATAGAAATATTTATTTTATTTATGGGTGGACATTATTATTCAAGTCTCCCACCGCCCCTCCCCCCTCCAAGGTTTAAGGTGGTCGATTCATGTGAACATTGCCTGGAAGATAACGGGCTGTACACAGTGTGTTGTAGGGTCAGTGTAGTTAACGAGCTGTACGCGGTGTGCCGTAGGGTCGGCGTAGCTAACGAGCTGTACGCGGTGTGCCGTAGGGTCGGCGTAGCTAACGAGCTGTACGCGGTGTGCCGTAGGGTCGGCGTAG
>JABJVR010000001.1:14453022-14474430 GCA_025773905.1 Chitala chitala | reverse complement strand
AGGCAGTTCTGAAGGCAAAAGGGGGTCCAACCCGGTATTAGCAAGGTGTACCTAATAAAGTGGCCAGTGAATGTATAATGAGATGACTTGCATAAGTGTTTAGGCTTCAGCACAGCGCTGTGTTGGCCCGTGGGGAGGGGCTTCAGTGCAGTGCAGTGCTCTCTGTGTGTGTGTGTGTATTATAGCGCACACGAACAGGGTGTAAAAGCCAAAAAGTTCTGGGTCTACTGTGTCATGTCACTGATCATTTTTACTAAATTGCTCAGAGAAACCACGCTCATGCGTCCACGTTACCAAAAGCTGAACCAGTGTCATTGTAAAAGTAAAAACGGGATAAAAATTGGTTTATGCAGCAATCTTTTGCTGCTGTCATTTTACTGTGCCTATTACATACGAAAGAACCATTCACCCCTCGCACTAGCACAGTACCTGTATGCATTCAAACTTGTAGTCATTAGTTTTTCACTTTTTCTCACAACCATATCCATGTGTTGCACTTCATTATTATACTGACCATATTTCGTAGTCATTCCGCAAACGTCACACTTAAAGTATAATTATTTTATGTTGATAAGCAATACATTATTTCATTAGTGAGCATCTGTGTTTCAAATTTTCTGTTCACATATTTTATTTTTATTTTAGTTATCTTCATTTTTTATTTGTCTCTATTGTATAAAGTTAATGTCAAATGAGTAGTGACTGTAAAATAAACTATGTTCACATTTTTGTTTGATTTGCTGTTGTATACAAAATTAAAATAAACAAACAAATAAATAAATAAAGATGTTTTAAAGATAAAACGTTTTGCCGATGCCGGAAAACGACAATATGAATACAAAAGTCGCTGCGTAAAAATGATTCAAGATTGCTGATGGTTAGCTTCACATCTTATATACGTTACTGCAATAGTAAGAACCCTTAAAATCGCTAAAAATGTTATTCTAAACCAATTTACTAAATCTATTTTTTACATTTCAGTGCTTTCTTTACAGACGTTGTAGTCATCACGTGTTTTACATGTCACGTGACAGTGTGGAAAGTTGGGGATTGTAGTTGTTTTGTTGTCCACAATATGTCGCCAAGCAATATGGGAAATGTAGTTCGTCATCAGCGACGTTAAGAAAATGGAAAATTACTTCCTGCCTTCAGTGCGACGTTTGAAAAAAGGAGTGGAAATTTACAGCGCTTTACACTTGTTTACTTACCTAAAGAAGGAAGTGGTTTTCTCATCTGAATATGAATGATAGATTATTATGCACATTGCTAAGGAACAGTTACTTTTTAACGCTGTTAATTGTTTACGAATGTGATGTTTCGTATTTTTTCCTTCTATGCAATTTAAGCCATAGATTTGAAAATGTATATAGTCTGTATCATTTTTTCCGAAAAAAAATATCTTAAATTTGGGTTGCAAGGCAAATATCTGATGAAACATTTCATGGAATATGCTTTTCAAAATAAAACATGATATATTAAATGTAATTGTAGGTAATCAATGTACGTTGCATCACAGCAATACAGAAAGCAGCACATTTAGTAGGTTGTGCGTTGTGTAACAGTCAAATCTAGCCGACGGTTTGACTAAAGAGTTTATTTCCATTTTCAGGTACACTTTGAGAAGCTGGCATTTGCAGAAGCAGCTTTTCAGCGTTACGTCACGCAGTCAAGACGTGGAAATTTCCGTCACCCTAAACTAGTTTTTTAAACCGAAGCGTTTCCTAAGGTTCCGTTTTTAGTCTTCCTTAACATGAACAAATTGCTAATTGTATTGCACTAATTGAGAAGTGTACACAAACGTAATGGGTTATTGTTGCTGCTGAAAATCAGTTCGTGATTTCGTGAGTAGTGAAACAGCGCAGTTGTGGAAGTGTGTCGTTTCATTGGAAAACCAAAGGGAAAGTGAGCGGTCTTCAGTTTCCCAAGAGCGTCTGGCAGAATGTCCAGGCTGAAAATCAGCCTTCTTCAGTTTTCTGTTTAGGCTGGCTTTATTTGTGGCTATATTGTTGTACCAGGTATTATCATCTACAGCAGTGATTAAATTCAGATCTGCAAAGCATTTACAGCTGTAATCTGCATATTAGGACCTGAATATACGTACTTTAGAAGTAAATCCCACTATCTTCGTTTTTGTATGCAGCCTCCGCTTCACTGGTCTAGTTGTTTGTTGAAAAGATAATGTGTACCTCTTGTGTTTTTTTCTTTTTGATGTGTTTCTTTTTTTGTTCCTGTTTTGTATGGACTTTGTGTCCGCTAATAAATTTGAATTGAATTATATTCAGTTAATTGTACACATGCACTCCCAATATTCATAGGTCCATACCATGTCAGGGCTGAGCTGCACTAATATTTAATATTGAAACATAAAATACACTATAAATAGGATATTTGTCTTAAATGGGTATTACTACATGGCATTTTACAATTCATTCTCTTCACTGTCCATCTATGCCACAGATGTGATAAATTTCATGAAAATAATATACAAACTTCTGTTAAAAATATTCATAAATACAAAGTATAATTTAAAACAATTAAATTTTTTACTAAAGTATAAAATGTAAAATGACAGCATTACTTTACACAACTACAGCTGTGCATTTCTACTACAATGTGTTTAATGTGTATGCAGCTTTCCGTTGTAAACTGCTGTTATGTGAAATTATACAAAGAATCTTAATAAACCAGTTGAACATCCGTGAATGTTGCCATGTGAACTGCTCCCAAACGAAGGCGTGACACCCCCTACAGACTGCGCAGCTGCTCCGCGTGTCAGGGCTTCATTTTTACCTAATCCCTTCCATTCTGCAGCAATAATCTCTTTATCAGTCAAAATTTTACTTCTTCTAAACAGCAACTTTCTCTTGTTAAAACTAGACAATTCCACTCGAAACAACGGGTTTTCATTAAGATGAAGAAAAAGTTATTAAATCCAAAATTCACACTGCAAAGTTTGCTAACTCTGTTATGTAACAGAGAAAGTTAGGAAGCGTGAAGATGATAGTGGAACACAGATATTGGTCACATATACGTTATATTCTAGACTCGTACATCGGTGAGGGTGAAAGCCTTTGAAATAATCGTATAAAGCAACACGCTTGGACCGTGGAGAATTCTGCTCACAGTTACTGTAACACTAAACATTTGGATTCTAATTCATTTACTTCGATTTTTAAAAAATATAAGTGAAAGTTTAGTTTAGCAAGCAGTTGTTGCGGTTAGTACCGTGAAAATAATCGGGTTTTCGTGAAGCCGAGTTAAAGCTGCGCGGTTCTGGGCGTGTCAGGCATTCCGACGTCACGTGCTCCTGTATGGGCGTGCAGGAGGAGGAGGAGGAGGAGGAGGATGCTGCTCCTATAACGACAAGACGGCGCGCCTTTGAGTGGGGAGTCTGGGTGCTTGCGATGAGCGAACAGCCTGGTCCTGTGTCCCCTGAGCAGTGAAGCAAAGCAAGAGCATCCCAAAGGGGGGCGGCACAACACGCACACCGCCGCTCTCGCCTTTCCGTAAGTAAGACTTGGGTTGACGGCTGTCATGCCTGGCGGTAGTGTTGGACTCTTGTTTATAACATTCATAAAAATGGTAAATTCTGTGCCTTCACATGTAAATGAATCGTCCACTTTCTTACTTCCTGACATTTTATAAAATAATGGAAACTGGAGTTGCATGACAAATGAAATATTTATAAAACTATAATTTTCGCTACAGGCCTGCAAAGAGGCATTATTTACAAATGCACACACATGGTTACGTACAGTAGCTGTGGAGTATTTTTTAAATATTATGCGAGTGCATTTTGAAGGCATGGTATCAGCGAGTGATTATCGCTAAAGAATTTGATCTTGTATATCTAACTAGCTAGTTTTAATGTAGCTTCACCAGTGACATTTTGACCAAAATAGTTCTCATTAGGCAAAACAAATGGAGAGCCACGCGGGCTTGCTCTTTTCGCTAGAGTAAAAATTGACAGCTACGTTTTAGACCCACGATGCGCCCAATACAGTCTCGTAATTCAGTTCAGTCTTTTAAAAGTATCCTGGGAGGTGTGATAAAGATTAAAGACCGCGCGAGGCGAGCTCGTGCGTTCTAGAACGTTCCGTTCGTCTCGTGCGTTCGTGCGTAAGAAGCGCGGATCCCGGCTCGCTTTGTTTACACACTGTTTACAGGTGCCATTGCATTTGCACCTTGGCTTTGCTGTGCACATGTTGTGCATATTTTAGTGCAATACAGTATATGGTGTCCAAGTGTAGATTCTCTCCCATTTGGGGATTTCCACCAAGCCGAGCTCAGACATCTTTTCCACCAAAGCAGCTTAATCACTCTCTGATGCAGTGGGAAGTAGAGTAAACGAACGTGATGCATTTTTGTCACAAGCTGTATTGATACCAGGGAAAACAACACAAACTTATACTGCGTATTATCATTTTTTTAATATAATTTGACATGGCTTACTCGAATTTATTCATTTAGCAGACACTTTTATCCAAAAAAACTTACAACATTTCACGTACAATGAGCTATTATTGGGTGTCTTGCTGAAGGACACACCAGGCACCTGGGCTGGGATTCAAACCAGGAGGTTTCTGTATAGCAGCCTGATGTTCTCCTCATCGAGGCACCGATCAACGCGTGACCATTAAGACTGATAACACAAAGTGATGTGAATGAGGCTCGCTGGTAGGATGGTGGTACCTAAATAGCCCCTCGCGTCTCGTTTTGTTAAAATGTTCACAAGGACCAGCTGTGTCATATCTGTGCTTTGTGTTTCCTAGCTTAAGGTTCAAAGGTCACAGCACCACAGTCACCCCCACATTTCTGCTGCTGCCATGGTTACTTCAGGAGTTAGTACCTGAGGGCAGATGTTCTGGCATGTCAGTAAAGAAGTTACTATCTCACTGAGCCACCTAAATTATGCTGTAACTAAATTAATCCAGTTTAACTAAACATTCACAGAATGTAGTGTTTTCTCAATACTCTAAAGGGTAAAACATTCAAAATTGAGCTTAATGTCAGAATTCATTTTATGACACTTTTTTTTTTTTTTTTTTTTTGTTAATGGGTGTGCCCAAGGTAACGATCAAAACTGAATGTAATTTTGAAAAATACACTTTAACGTGGTATATCCCAGTCTAAACTCCAGGTTGTGTGTCTTGCTGTAGAGGATTTAGAATTTTCCATGCAAAAAGATTTGCCAAAGGAGTTGACATTGTCCTTCTCTTACATTATCTTGTCCTCATATTGGTTTGTGTATCATGTATAATTTAACATCAATACATGTAACAATTTACATTAAAAAAGCTTAATGCCACAACTTTAGCTGCGTTTCCTGATGTGAAGTTGAAAAGAACCATTTCCGTGGCAAAATAAAAGTTTCATTTCACAGTTTCTGCTGCCTTGGATGGGATATTATATTGGGGGAGGAGAGATGGTAACATTTAAAATTTAAATTTAAACATAGCTAAACCATTTCACCACTGTGAACGTTTAGTTCACAATTACTTGTTGTTCATGTGTTAAACATTAAATTGTCTATGAGAAAATCAAAGACTAGTGAAGTGTGTACATTTTCTATGCCCTTGTATGATTACTAGATGAAAAGGAATTACAAGAGTTTTAGCACTAATGCTTATTTCGTTATCTATTTTTTAACCTGTATTCATGCAGAAGTTAAACGGTTGGACAGTGGATGGATGTAACCTTTTGGGATAGTGGTTGTTACATGAAGTTCTGAGTAGCCATGTTATAGTACAGTGGGAATTTACTGGAAACTGGCTCAATTGTTCCAGTATTTTATGGAAATCAAATGGCAAATTCTCCATTTAATGTTTCTTTTTAATACACATTTAGGTGATTATAAAGAAAATGATCTTGTTTTTTATATCGAATGTTCGTATGTTGGAAATTAAATTTTGGTCTACGTTTCTAAGCGTGTGCCTAGATATAGTTGTCATTGTAACAGACACTGACTGGTTGTAGTAAAGCTAGTTTGCTTTTAGTGCCTGTGGAGTTGAAGAAAACCCACATGTACACATCCTCCACCTTCTGTCCACCAGAACAGGATCTAATGTTGTTTGTGTTTGTTTTTGCTGTATTGCAGGAATGTTGTGAAGTACCACATCATCGTCTACACAATCTAAGTGCCATATATGGGTGGTGGATTTTCTAATGAAAAGTCAGTTTTACCGGATTTGTGAAAACAAGAGTTTTCATCTTCGCGTCAGACCAAAGGATAAACAGTTTGTTGTAAATAAGTACTTCAGTACGTATATCAAACTGGGTGTTCTGATTGACTCACCCGCCTCACTGTGATTGGTCACTTTTGGTACAGGGTGGGATTTTTTTCCTCTGTGTTCCAGTATAAAATGGGGCCGTCAATGGAGGCAGCAGACATCGCCGTGGTGGCTCTGTATTTTGTGTTGGTCTTATCTGTTGGCCTTTTTGCCATGTGGAAAGCCAATCGGAGCACAGTGAGTGGCTACTTCCTGGCTGGGCGCTCCATGAACTGGGCAGTCATTGGCGCTTCGCTGTTTGTGAGCAACATCGGCAGTGAGCACTTCATCGGCCTGGCTGGCTCTGGAGCCGCCAGCGGCTTTGCTGTAGGAGCCTGGGAGTTTAATGCGCTGCTGCTCCTGCAGCTACTCGGCTGGGTCTTCATTCCCGTCTACATCAACTCAGGGGTGTACACCATGCCCGAGTACCTCTCCAAGCGCTACGGAGGGAAACGGCTCAAACTTTATTTTGCTGCTCTGTCGCTCCTGCTCTACATCTTTACCAAGCTCTCTGTGGACCTGTACGCTGGTGCTCTTTTCATTCAGGAGTCCTTGGGCTGGAACCTTTACCTGTCTGTCATCCTGCTGATTGGCATGACAGCCCTGCTGACCGTTACGGGAGGACTAGTGGCTGTCATCTACACAGACACGCTGCAGGCTGTCCTCATGATCACGGGGGCGCTCACCCTCAGCATCATCAGCCTGGTGAAGGTGGGGGGTTTGGAGGGTGTGCGGAACAAGTATATGCAGGCTGTTCCCAATGTCACGGCCATCATGGCCACCGGCAACTTCTCCTACACCAACTCCTGCCACATTCACCCCAAGCCCCAGTCTCTGAAACTCTTACGTGGACCACTGGATGAAGATATCCCTTGGCCAGGCTTCCTCTTAGGTCAGACCCCAGCCTCCATCTGGTACTGGTGTGCTGACCAGGTCATCGTCCAGAGAGTGCTGGCGGCGAAGAACATCGCCCATGCTAAAGGTTCGACCCTGATGGCCGGCTTTCTGAAGATCCTGCCCATGTTCATCATTGTAATCCCCGGCATGATCTCACGAGTGCTGTTCCCTGACGAGCTCGTGTGTATCAGCCCTGAGCACTGCCTGCAGGTGTGTGGCAGTCAGGCGGGCTGCTCCAACATTGCGTATCCACGCCTTGTCATGACCATCTTACCTGTGGGACTCCGGGGCCTCATGATGGCTGTCATGATTGCTGCACTCATGAGCGACCTGGACTCCATTTTTAATAGCGCTAGCACCATCTTCACGCTGGACGTTTACAAGATGGTGAGGAAGGGCTCTTCCTCCAGAGAGCTGGTGGTGGTCGGCAGACTCTTCGTGATCTTCATGGTGGCCATTAGCATCGCCTGGGTTCCTGTCATCATTGAGATGCAAGGGGGCCAGATGTACCTGTACATCCAGGAGGTGGCTGGCTACCTCACTCCCCCCATAGCTGCACTCTTTTTACTCGGCATCTTCTGGACACGCTGTAACGAGACAGGCGCTTTCTGGGGAGGAATGACTGGCTTCGTCCTGGGAACCGTTCGGCTTATTCTGGCCTTTGTGTACCGGGAGCCACGGTGTGACCAGCTTGACGATCGCCCGGCCTTCATCACGCAGATACACTACATGTACGTAGCCACGGCCTTGTTCTGGCTCTCGGGGTTGGTGGCTGTGTTTGTGAGCCTTTACACAGCACCACCCAGTAAAGAACAGACTCGTCGCACCACCGTGTGGGGTCTGCAGCACAGGGAGATGCTCCCACCAGGACGCAAGGAAGAAGCCTACAAGCTGACGGAGCAGAGCCCCATACACTGCAACGGCACCGGCGGCCTCCACAAAGAGCTGCCTCTGGACGTCTGTAAGGAGCAGTGTGTGGAGGCAAAGCTGCTGGTCTCCCCCGGCGACAAGCTGACACCGAGCAGCCTCGACACGCCGACCCCTGGGGAGCACTACGGGGACAGGCACGTGGGCCTGGTGTGTCAGGAGAGCCCAGAGGATGGGGGCTGTAGTGGAGAGGGGGGGCTGTGCCTCAGGGTGCTGGACTGGTTCTGCGGGTACAAGGAGCCGACCACTAGAAATCAGCCAAAGAGTCCAGAGGATGAGGAACAGGCGGTGGAGGAGATGCTGTATGAACCCCCCAGGACCAGACTGGTTCTGAACATCATGTTGCTGCTGGTGTGCTCCCTGGGGGTCTTTATGTTCCTGTTCTTCTCGCTGTAGGACATTTGGAGAGGAAAGCCTGACTCTCACACTGCAGTCAAAGCAATTGGACAGAAGCCAGATCATTTGTGAAGGTTAATAGGAGACAAATGCTGTATGTAATTCCTATATTTCCAAAACATTTTAAAAACTATTTATTTTTAAAGAAAATGTATTTAGATGTATAATAGAAAGTGTTTTTTTGTGAATCTTGCCTTATTTTATGTGTACATTGACACCTGTTTAAACAATTTGGTTTTATTTTTACAAACATTTATGTATTTTAGTATGGCTGAAGAGAAGTGTAGTTATTCTGGGGTTTTCTGTCTCACTGGTGAAAATGTGTTCATTTTATAAGAGCCGTTGGGGTGTGTATGATTTGTTGTGACTTATATATGATTTGAGGTACGTGTAGCACTAGTTGGTTTTTATTGTTTCTAACGGTACAGACACACTATGTCCCAGGTTCTGTGTGTTCATATTACTGAAATGCACTGTGTTGCTCTGCTGTTGCTGTGTGTGCCAGTCTGGTCCCCTGGTCAGCGGGGTGTTTTCCGCTCAGTGCACTGACTAAGCAGTCAGTCACCTTCTCTGACTCGGACTACTTTTCCACTGCAGCAAGTACCTAAAAACCAGTACTTTTTTTTCAGTTCACTTCAGTGAGATTTTGGTGGCATGCAAAAAATTGAAAAGTATTCGATAAAGGTTTCAAAATTGTTGACAATAGGATATTTATGAAAATATCAGACCGTATGGAGGAACACTGGTAATGCAGAGGTGCGAAAACAAAATTATCTCAAGCAAGATTATAGAAGAGTGTTAGCAGTTCACTGAAAACGCCTGCCATGCTGGGATGATGTAATTTTGCACCAGTCTCTGATCCTGCGTCAGTAAAAAAAAAAAAAAGAAACAAGCATGAAAGAAAAGTACTTTTGGGTCCATTTTAATTTTGAATTACCAACAGTTCTGGTACATGTTACAGTGGGAAAGTGCCTTAGAGCACGGACAGCCTTTGTCATTGGGAAGAACGGGACCAATATCAGCTATGGCTTTCTGCACCTTCTAGAACAAGTGCAAGGTCTTGGCTCTGATAAATAGTGACCAAAGTGAAGAGAAAAACAAACAAAAACGGGCCCTGGGCACATAAGTCTTTTCATTTATGGGTTTTTTCATTTTAGGTATCTTATGTAAAATGTGAAATGTTAACCCTTTCTTTTCAGGGTACTCTTGCAGTATTTGAAACATATGGTAAAGTCAGCAGGTTTTGATTAATTGCTAGTTGAGACCCTTTATTAATTTGAACATTTTTTAAAACTTCAACTAGTACATAAAATGGCAATACATAAGGTGCGGATTTACGCAATTAAAAAACGCCGGTACCCAATTGTTTTCAGATCAAAGCGTACTGATACACTGGTAAAAAAGAGGATATGCAAATAATTTAAAACTGACGCGTAATGAACTATTCACAATGGTAGAATACGCAAATAAACTGATTGATATATCCAGTAAAAATTCAACAAATGTCTCGATTACTTTGCACACTACGACCACCGACAATAACCCCATTCGTTGGGATTGTAATCACGTCAAAAACAGCCGATGACCTGTACTGTAGCAGGTGCGTTCGGGTGTATCTAATCGGGTGTGTTCGTAATGGCTCGACAATGCATTTTCGTTACTATTCGGGTGGTGATCTTGAACGTTTTTGGACTATATTTATAAAAAAATATATATCTGGAGCAATGTCCCATAAACCTACAACATATAAGTGCGACTGAAAAATAATTTCTAACCATAAATAAACATGTTTCTTTCCAATAAACTTGTCTTAGGTTAAAATACTGTACAAATAAAAAGCAAATACTAATTTAGTCATTGGCAGTACCCAATTAAACGTGAAACCACGGGCTACTGAAAAGCTGGACACCCATTTATTTTGATGAATGCCCAATTAGTTGTAAAACAGTGGGGTGACACCCAGTTCACACGTAACCTTATCTATGGTGAAGCGATCAATATGGTGTGTTTGTAGTCTCTGTGGCTGGTATAACCCTATCTGTGTGACTGCACTCAACAAGTCATGACTAATTTGGCACATTTTGTGCTGAATTCCAAGTGCACGGCAGGTGAAGATGACTGTTTTAATCCCATGTGTGAAGATTGGGATGTTCCACTTTAATTGCTGTGCAAATAGCTCTGGGTTCTTCTCTGGGAAGAACCTTGTACTTGGAGGTTCACTTCTGTCAACACTCCCATGGTGGGGGTTGGTACATTACCTGGGGGTGTTTCTCCTAGGGTGTGGTAAGCTGTTTTCTCTGCGGGCATCAGCTGGGCTGAGGTGTGGGGGGGGCTTTGCTCGGGACTTGTTTGTGCTCACAAGGTTAACGCAGAATTGTTTTTCTGAACATGTTTTTAACAACTGGCTTGTGGAGTTTATGTGGCCTTATTGTGAAAAAGTTGGATCTAAAACTGTACACGCTCTGAAAAAAGCCAAGTTTAGTCTCCAATAGACTTCTGGGGCCCATTGATATCTAACCCAAGTGGACACATGACTTGGAAATGTCACTGCTTCCTGTACAAATAAAAACGAAGATGAAACCTTTCCTTTGTTTTGTAGCCTGATGTGTGCATGAACCGGCTCTGCCACTGACGTGTACACGGGCTCTGCAAATGACATGTATACACGGGCTCTGAGACCGACATGTACACACGGGCTCTCCACCGACATGTATACACGGGCTCTGCCACCAACATGTATACACGTGCTCTGTCACCGACATGTATACACGGGCTCTCCACCAACATGTATACACGGGCTCTGAGACCGACATGTATACACGGGCTCTGCCACCGACGTGTACACCGGCTCTGTGGCTGTCGCTTACACATCTGGCTAATGTGGTAGCCCAGAACCATTTCACTTGTCACAGGAAAAGTGAACTGAAAGATACACGTTTCATTTCTCACAATAGAAAGTACCATTGCCAATTCAAGATGTCTAAGCAGAGCCAGGAACATCCTGAGGGACGACACACACCCTGGACATGAACTGTTTGCTCTCCTGCCGTCTGGGAGAAGGTACAGGAGCCTGAACAGCAGGACTAACACACTTAAAAACAGCTTTTTTCCCTGGGCGACCCGAGCTGTGGACGCTGCTAACTCTGTGCAATAATTTTATACATTTATCATGCGTTATCCCTGATTTTAAATGATAATTACATGCAATAATTTTATCCATTTTAACTTTTATCTGTTTTAAAATTTTATGTTTACAATCTTAACTTTTAACTTTTTTTGTGTGTGATGGCAGGTAATTCTGGTCTTATTAAGTGTTGCACCTATCAGATGTTGCACATTAATTTAGTTGTATCCATACAATGACAATAAAGCTTAATAATAATAATAATAATAATAGCTGTTTTTAACTCACTGAAAACAAAGAGTTTTCACCTTCTTGTCTAGAGAGAGAAGGTGGGGGGCATTTTCTTCCTAAAATTACACCATGTCCAAACACTCTGTCCAAGATAAGATCAGAAAATCTGGCATTGCATGACAGTACCCCCCCGTCCACGGGCGACTCCAGGTGACTGTTGGGGCTGACCCCGGAGCAGGGGAGGCTGGATGGGAGGAATGAAACAAGACCGTTCTTCAGGGCCATATCCCTCCCAATCCACCAAGTACTGGAGCTGAACCCTCTGACGACAGGAGTCTAGAATGGCCCGCATGTGATACGCTTGTCCATCGTCTAGCTGGATAGGAGGTGGAGGAGAGGCATCAGGTGGAGCATGAGCAGGACTGACATGGTAAGGTTTCAGTTGGGACACATGGAAAGAAGGTGAGGTGCGGAGTTGAGGGGGTAAGAGCAACTTATAGGTGACGGGATTGATTCTGCGTTGGATTTTGACAGGGCCAATATAACGGGAAGAAAGCTTACAGCACCGGACACGCCCACGGAGATGACGGGTGAAGAGCCAGACTCGTTGACCTGGGTGGAGGATGAGGGAGGGGTGATGCCTGCGGTCATAGTATACCTTCTGGTGAGCGGAGGCTTTCGTAAGGCGACATCGAACGGCTGTCCAAACGGAGTGGGCTCTTCAGAACCAGCCATTCACGGCAGGTACATCTGTGGGTTTGTCACTGGGTGGAAACAGGAAAGGTTGATAGCCAAGCACACACTGAAAGGGTGACAGGTTTGTGGAGGAGTGATGTTGTGTGTTGTGTGCGTACTCAGCCCAGGGGAGGTAGGTAGACCACTCTGCAGGTTTAGAAGAACAGTAAGACTGGAGGAAACGACTGAGATCTTGATTGAGCCATTCTACCTGACCATTAGATTGGGGATGATAGGGGATGATGAGGCCACCAAAATTGTCGTTCGACACGGGCCTGTGTGTAGGAGATTCCCGGATGTCCAGCTTCAGGGTTATCATGGCAGGTTAGTAGAAATGGGGTGCATAGCTGTGGGATGACAAAGAGTTTGCCTGTAGGTGGAGATTCAGACAGAGGGTGAGCCAAACTTTCATTGCGAATCTGATCGAGGAGATCTAGGCGGATTGGTGCTAAAATGCAGGAGGAAGGAAGGATAGGTGAGGCACCGACGATCTTTTCCTTAGTATTGCACTGTCTGGAGAGTGCGTCAACTTTCTTGTTCAGCTTACCGGGAATATACGTAACGTGAAAATTAAAATGAGCAAAAAAGAGGGCCCACCTGTCTTGCCTGGAGTTCAGACGTTTCGCAGATTGAATATATTCGAGGTTGTGGTGATCAGGGGTGACGAGCCAATGTCGCCATTCTTCGAACGCGAGCTTCATGGCGAGCAATTTGCGGTTGCCCACGTCGTACTTCCTCTCTGAGAAAGAAAACTTTCTGGAAAAGTTTGTCAGGATCGGGTTGCTGCAGAATGGGGGCGGAGACGAATAATTGTTTGAGTGTTTCGAAGGCGTTCTTGGCTTCTGGATTTAGACGAATTTGTATGGACTGTCCTGCTGATAAAGAGGTAAGAGGAGCGGCGACCTGACTGTAATTTCTGATGAACCGTCTGTAGAAATTTGAAAATCCAAGAAACCGTTGTAGCTCTTTTCAGCGTGACTGGTTCAGGCAAATTGACTACGGCTTGGACCTTCGTTGGGTCCATCTGTATGCCGCCACGGGTGACTACATATCCCAGAAATCGGATTTCTTGTCGGTGGAACTCACGTTTTTCAAGCTTTACGTAGAGGTGATGGTGACGTAAGCGTTGGAGGACTTGTCGGACGTGGGATACATGGCTATCGTAGGACGGTGAGTAGATGAGGATATCATCGATATAGGCAATGACGAAACAGTTTAGCATGTCACGGAAGATGTCGTTGATAAAGGATTGGAAAGTGGCCGGACTATTCTGTAAACCGAAAGGCATGACCAGGTACTCATAGTGACCACGGCTAGTGATGAAGGCAGTCTTCCACTCATCCCCCTCACGGATCCGAATATGGTTATAGGCACTGCGCAGGTCTAATTTGGTATACCATTGGGCTTTTCAGAGTTGCTCAAGGGCAGTAGGGACTAGTGGCAGGGGGTAGGCCATTCTCCGAGTGATTTTATTCAAAGGTCGATAATCGATGCAGCGTCTTAAGCCTCCATCTTTTTTCCCACAAAAAAGAAACCGGAAGATGCGGGTGAGTGAGAGGGGCATATGATGTCTTGTTCTAAGCTCTCCTTGATGTACATTTCCATGGCGTTTTCTTCTGGTTCCGACAAGGGGTAGATCCATCCCTTAGGTAGGGGAGCTCCTTCCAGTAGTTCGATGCTGCAGTCGTGGTGTCTATGAGGGGGAAGTACAATGGTAGGGCACGAGCTAAACACGTCCGCAAAATCTTGATATTCGGAGGGGGCTTGGTCTACTTCAATAGATAAAGGGCTTTCGATTGAAGACACAAAACAGGGGAGAATCTTTTGTTGGCTGGGGAGACGGGTTGTATCGATACAATATTTATGGCATCGGCGGCTCCAGTGCGTTAACTCCAGGTTCTGCCAATCCACTCCGGGATTGTGTTTTTGCAGCTATGGGAAACCGAGTATGACCGATTCCTGCAACTTGGGTAGTACAAAAAACTGAATCGTTTCAATGTGGGTCACGCCTACGTGCATGCAAAGGGGCATAGTTTGTTCTGTGATCCGACCCGAACTAAGTAACTTCCCATCGATTGAACTCACCCAGACAGGAGAATCGAGTGATATAGAGGGGAGCCCATACCTGGTTACGAGGGTTGAGTTTATGAAGTTCCCCGCTGCTCCAGAGTTCACAAGGGCTGCTTGATGGAAAGTTACATCGTTAAATGACAACATGATCGCCACTCGAAACTGACGATTAGAGTAAGAGAGTACAGATTGTACCTTCAGGTTGTGAGGAGGCCGAATGGAACAGTGCGCGATCACGATTCGCCTGCCCGCAGTATAGGCAAAGCCGCTGGGTTATGCGGCATTGTCTCTCTTCTGGTGAGAGACCGGATCGGCCGATCTGCATCGGTTCACCGGAATGCGGAGGGGTGGCGGAGGGCTGGGCTGTATACTGCAATGTATATGGATCCATCGGTCGGGGGCATTGTCCCTCGCGCATCATATTGTCATAGATGATGGAGAGTTGAATATATTCGTCCAAAGACGCATTCTCTCCTCGGTAGGCTAATTCTCTTCGAAGGCCCTCAGAGAGACTTGTCTTGTAGATGTCCAGCAGAGCAGCCTCGTCCCAGCGACTATTTGCCGCCTTCGTGCGGAAGCGTATAGCATATTCGGCGGCAGGAGTAGAACCTTGACGGAGGGAGAGGAGGTGCTTGCCTATGTTTCACCCCAACCGAGGGTGGTTAAAGACTGATTTGAAGGCTGCAAAGAATTCACCAAGGGATGAGAGAAGATGGCTGTCATGGCTCCACAGAGCTGTTGCCCACTCCAGTGCAGAGCCGGTAAGTAGGGAGATTATGTATCGGATCTGGTCTGCCTCTGTAGGGGAATGACCCCGATTCTTGTCGAGGTAAAATGTGCACTGCACGAGGAAGCCCTGACACTGGTTAGGGTTTCCATCGTACCGTTCAGGATGTGGAACGGGGGTCCTTAAGGCTGGAACCAGGCTTGAGGAAGAAGGTTCCAGAGGGGTGGTGGCAGCCAGGGCTTCTCTGGTAGAGGCGAGAGCTGCAGACAATTCGGTGATCTGGACTGCCTCTTGTTGGCATCGGGCCTCCCACTCTGCGGAATCCATATGTGGCGAAGTATTCTGTAACAAAGGCACAGAACAATGGGGATACCACTGAGCAGAGTGGTGTTTATTCGCCAGGAAACAAGAGGGGAATGCAAGATCGTAGTTCGAGGGACAGGCGGGAGTCATGGATCCGAGGAGGTCAGGCCGTGACGTGGACAGGGTTGGATAGAACGAAGAGGGTCTGGAGGAGGTAGGGTCGGGTGTTGGAGGAGGACACTGGGAAAGAAGCACAGAAATCAGGCTATTTTGTAAATCGCTCGGTAAGGGCATGTAAGCACAATACTTCGCAATGAGAAGTTTGTGCGGAGGATCTTATATCAAGATAGTGGTAATGCGCCAGGTCTGGCGTCCTCTGATTAGGGGGGGCGTGACAGTGAGAATTGTAAAAGTTCTGTGGAACAAGCTTTGTAGAGTAGTATTGATTTTAATTTTATTTATTTATTCATTTATTAGCATCCCCATTAGCTACTGCCTAAGTAGTAACTGCTCTGGCTGGGGTTCCCATTACATCACAATTAGAGATGTACAAGAACACAACAAACAGCCAGCGTCACAGGTCAGTATGTAGCATGACAAAATTAAAGGAAGAAAAGAAAATAACAGAAAATCTAAAGGTGCGTCTACATTGTAGATATAAAAAATATAAAAACAACCGATTGTATGTTGTACCATTAAGAATTTTAGCCTGTTCTTAATACCAATTTTACTTGTTTAAAAATTTAAGTGTTGAGTCAATGAGACAATGAGTCCTTGGTAAATATACACACATGCCACTGACACTAAACACCCTGTTAGATAATCTTTGCAGTATTTTAACCCTTACTGCATAGTGTACAGTATATTGTAAAACCTTTTGGCCTACACAGGTAAGTACAAAGGCCTCTTTGTCTACATGTCTCACTGTCTTTTACACTGTCCCTTTCAGTCTCTTTTTGGATACTTTTTTCCACTATTCTGTAGCTTCCTTTCTTTCTCTTCTAGAACATACAGTATATACAGCGAGCCATCAAAGGCAGTGCGACAGACACAGACACACGCTTAAACCTGGAGTCGGGACAGACAGACAACCTGTGCAAGATCAAACTCTTGAGAGTTGAAATTAAACAGATAATAAAGTGTATTGATTGCATATTTGCTGTGAGTAAAAGAAACACATAATGCAGCTGGGAAGGTAGTTACTGTTTAAGTTTGTTTGTGAAGACTGGTAACCACAGGAATGATGGATCATCTGATCCCGTTACATAAATGGCGTGAGAAGCCGTATGATGGGTGACACCATGGCAGGAGGGGAGAGTGCTTGTATGAGCTCGCCCACCAAGATCACGGTCTGGTACTTTTCCACTGACATAACGACCTGCTCCAACAAGCAGCCCTATTTACATTGTGGGAAATGCAAAGTGAGTGGCAGCCCAGCATCCCTCCCCAGCATGTGGGAGATGCAGCACGGCTTTAATACACAATCACAGCATTTTAACAAAAACACGCTACACACTTAGTTGTTAGATGTACTTACTTGCTTATTGCTCTTTTGAGTCACACTACAGCTTGTGTGTTAGTTTGGCCAAATACGTTTAAAGGTAATTGGTTGCCTCCAGAATTATTTCACAACACAAAATGAACAAACAATATTAAGCTAAAATGATTTCCTCTATAATTTTTCAGTCTGTATTTTCCTAACAGAAATTACACAGCTAGCAGGTGAACAAGTGTGTGGTGAACAGACACGGTTAACCAGAGGTGAACCATAGCAAAAAATAAATCTTCTTTAGACACTGCTCTTTCAGCTAACTTCCTTAATAAATTAATTTCCCAAAAAAAAAGGGCTGTTCTCTCTGTAACTTAGAGTCTGTGAAAATACAATCCAAACAACCAAAAAGACTGGCTATTGTGACGTGATCCTATTGGGAGGGGACACAGTCAGCCTAGGGTGTGCGCTCAGGTATGTTCTTCTGAGGGATGGGACCCGCGGCCTTGATCGACCTGTTGTCAACAGCTGCTGTCACCAAGCAACAGGAAAAACCATATGTGAACATTAGACGTGGTATACCTGTCAACCTGGGGCCTCGACAGGAAGTACATCAGGCTGGGAAGGAGCAGGACACTCACCACTAGGCTCCCAGGAGCCGTGGGGGGCTGCCCACCGTACCCCCAGAGGGATGGGGTACCCGCTGCTCCCCCCAGAGGGATGGGGTACCCGCTGCTCCCCCCAGAGGGATGGGTTAAATGTAGAGAACAAATTTTGTTGTGACGTATATGTATGCAATGAAAATAAAAGCTATTACTATATAGAACAGTCATAATAATTTTTAAAGAATTCCTTAAGAAAATATTTTTTTGTGCTTACAAAGAGATTGTTTTGGGTTCATTTACTAATGAGAATCTCTATGTCTTGTTAGTATGAAACACAATTTCACAGAGCCGATGACTTATGTTCGACCCCAAGCTGTGCTCAGGGACGTGACTGTGCTGTTTCCGCGGTTCTCGTGTTCCCGACTCGGGTCTCGCTGTGATGTTCCCCACGTCTCCCACAATGCCGTGTGCTGACAAATGAGGCCTCATCATGTTCCTTTTCAGGTTAGTGTTGACACACTTCCTTGAAATGCCACTGGACTGTGAAATGTATTTTTAGTCCTTGATTAATTAAAAAACTTGTTTAACTAGAACACCAGCTGTATGTGTTTGGAGGAATATGGTCACTTTTTCTTCTTTCTTTGACTTTCAGTACAAACCTTTCTACATCTCTGACCCTGCAGGCTGGTCGTCATGTCTGTCCTGGGGAGATGTTAAGGCTTTTGTTAGGTGTCGAGACTGATCTTCACCTTGGCGTGTTATTATTGTTGTACCTGGTTGGTTACCTGCAAAGCCCTGTTTCCCTCTGTTTATCACCACAGCGATTGCACTGGCACAGCTCAACACTTCATGTATCCATTACAGCATAACCAATCGACTAATGTTTTCTAAATCAGCACTCATTGAAATACACCCTTACTTATCTCATCATTAGTCTAATTAAACAATTAGCTGTCGTAGACCTTACCGTACATTTGAAATGCAATGTTTTATGTCAAAATATACTGATTATGTCATACAGTTTCTTAGAAAACTATAAATCTATCCTTACATTAACTTTACACAAGTCTAAAATGCAGTTAATTGTTATGATTTCTCTTCTGTAGTGTGAGATTTTGCATCACTGAACTTTCATCTGATGCTTGTGAAGTTAACGATGGCTGATATTCAAAAACACCTGTGACCCTCTCTGCACGGTGATCAAAAGACCCGTGTAAACCGACCGAGATGGGCTGGTGCCAGGGTGGCACAGAAGCCGGACACAATATTCTTGCAATTTTTCAATATTCTTGCAAAAAAGATAAAAACTGAAAGGTGAAGAAAACAAAACTTTGAGCAAGTGTTTAAAAGACAAACGCATCCTTGTACAGAGTCCTTCAGGAGTAAAAGCACAAGTCCTCTGCTGGTTAAAGCTGCTGTGTTGTAACAATCAACATCTGTATGGTGAACATGTGAGGGTGATTTCATTGTTGCTGAACTTTGAACAAGTCATAGAAACAGACTTCCACACACTGTGCCCCCTCAGTGTCCTGACAGATAATCCACTGACAGGTCACCAAAATAGTACGGAGGCTGCATTTCTTCGCAGGGACGTTATGTCAGCAGCTTCTTCTCCAAAGCCATCATCCAAAAATAGTTATACATTTACATAAAACTTTATTTGCAATAACAAATGATTCACAGTTTTTGTACTGAAAATTGTACTGTTATGCAAAGTACATATTTAAAATTTTCCATTTGAGATAGTATATTGCCTCATTAATTTTTGTTGCATAATTGTTTATTAACACTTCAGAGAAGAACAGTGTGGTCCTTTCTAACTGTTTTAACTGGTTTTTTTTTTTCTCAAACTCCTCAACTCAGTCGGCTCTCTGATGAACGGGTTAGTAGAACATGCAGAAGTTCTGACTTGCACATGCTGGTTCTGAAACTCAACATTGTTTAACCCAGTCTTCAGTTTACTGTGCAAAAATCATACAGAATTTCAGCTTTCCAGCCATCTTATTTAACAATTTGTATTTCATAAAGAGCCACCCACAAATTTTCAGACAAGTGTGTCTGTATTTCAGAGAGCTACATCTGTACTTCAGACAGGTGTATCTGTGCTTCAGACAGGTGTATCTGTGCTTCAGAAAGTGTGCCTGTATTTCAGAGAGCTACATCTGTACTTCAGACAGGTGTACCTGTATTTCAGACAGGTGTGTCTGTGCTTCAGACAGGTGTACCTGTATTTCACATGTGTACCTGTCACTTAGCAGTTCTTAGCTGTTTTTATTCCACATTGTTGACAGACAGTACAGCAGTGTGTAATTGGCCAGCTGGGTACAACCATTGCAGATATTCTACACAAAATCCACACCAGTCGTTTTTATTGTAATCTTGTGAGCTTTTCTTGACTACATGACTTGTAGCAGATTGGGTGTGTCTTCCTTTATACTAGCTTCATTTTACACAAAAGTGGCCCCAGGTACATAAACACTGTACTTCATTACAGGACCTTATTACATGTGGCACACCATATTTGTGAAACAGTGTACAGATAGATTTTCTCTTTCATGCAGACTTAAGTAATAATTACTCACCTTTTCCAGCAACATGTGTTGAAAGTCATTTATGAATCCATTCTACATGCTAAGAAGTTGTTTTCCTCTGAAGTAAATATAAAAGTGTCATCACTTGTCTTTATTCTGTGGTTGTGAGACTCTCTTGTCGTTTCGCAATGGTACAGTCACAGGGAGTAGAGGAATGCGTTTCCTCGTCAAAAATAGCTATTCTGGATGGGATACTGCATTCCTGTCTGTAAGGACGTCTCTTTCCTCTGTGTGCCGCAAATCCCCCAACCCCGAAAACAGCCATCAGAGCTGTTTGTTGACGAACAATATGTCCAGACTGAGATTCTGTTAAAATACAAGGTGTTTTGTTTTTTTTTACCTGCATATATGAGCTTCCCTGGAGGACTCTGTTGGTACCAAATATGTTTTAGCTACAGTTACAATCTCTTATGTTGATTCGGCAAACAACCTGCTTTATACAAGACTGAACATAATATAAATGTATTCTGTTTTTCACTGACTACATTTGTCTTTTCTACTGGGTGAAGCAGATAAGTTTTGTCATGAGAGTACTTGCTTTGGAAACATAGCAAAGTCAATCACTTCTGCAGGCTGACCTGACCATCAGTAATGGTTAATCATTCCTAGAATTGATTCCTGAAAGAATTTCTTAGATGGTGTTCATTGTGCAAGTGCTCTAGGTATGAATCAAGCTGATTAATGAGCTAGGGATCATTCCTGACATGATCGTGTTGCAATATTCAGCACACAAAAGGTAACGTGTAAAAAACGTCACCTTTTGACTTGCATAACTCGTCATAAACAATGTGTTGACATCAGCACAAAGTGAGAAGCCTGTCAGCCTTTAGCTGAAAGTATGGCCTGTGTTCTTGGGTGTTTGCCAAGGTTATTGCAGCCAGTCAGGTGTGTACAGCAAGTGTCGTTACCTGGTGTGAGCGTAAGGAAGTCCTGCTTTGAGCTGATGACTCACGTGTGTGGAGTGTATGGAAGTCCTGCTTTGAGCTGATGACTCACGTGTGTGGAGTGTATGGAAGTCCTGCTTTGAGCTGATGACTCACGTGT
>JABJVR010000001.1:14427239-14438229 GCA_025773905.1 Chitala chitala | reverse complement strand
TGAGTTTACTCCCTGTGTATTTACTCTGTACACCTGTGAGTTTACTCCCTGTGTATTTACTCTGTACACCTGTGAGTTTACTCCCTGTGTGTCCCTGTGTATTTACTCTGTACACCTTTGAGTTTACTCCCTGTGTATTTACTCTGTACACCTGTGAGTTTACTCCCTGTGTATTTACTCTGTATACCTGTGAGTTTACTCCCTGTGTATTTACTCTGTACACCTGTGAGTTTACTCCCTGTGTATTTACTCTGTACACCTGTGAGTTTAACCTCATTCCCTGTCTGGAAAAGTGAGCTTCAAATGAATCAGTTATTTAAGATAAGATGATAAGATTAGATAAAATAAGACAAGATAAGATAAGATAAGACTTTATTGATCCCCACGGGGGACATTTAGTCATTACAACAGCAGCAACATAACACCAAGAGAAAGAAACAGGGGTGGCTTTACAATCAACAGTAAACATTCAATAACAGTGCAAGGAGAGGGGGCTGTGCAAGAGCAGACGAACAGCATACACACGACACTGATGCAATAAAGTGCGGACCCGACATATGTAGTCCATCTCAATACCCGTTAATGTTGTGAGTAAACAGCAGCATTATACAGACTGATAGCTGTTGGCATGAATGACTTTCTGTAAGGAAAAGTTAGCGCCATTAGTTGATCCCTGGTATACACCACTGGTCTGCTACTCAGCAGTATATTCACCGGTGAAAAAAGTAAGAAAAACACCAGTAAAGCAAGTTTACATATTAATCATTCAATATGCCTGTTAGAGGATGGTCAGGACGGCCAACTGAATAACACACTGTAATACACAGCTTTTAACAAAGCAGCTCTGGCACCAGAGTCCAGTCACAGGACCTGACCAATCACTGTTCTCTATCAACTAAAACCATCTGTGTTCTGTCCTTGATAAGCCTTGCCTGATCTCCTTAAATAGTTGCTGGAAACACCATTTGAAAGCATTACAATTATTAAAAAATTAGTACAAAGCTGTTTAAAATACTCAAAGTTTAAATGAAATACCATGTAACACATTTACAAAAAGCAATCAATATACCTCTATATATTACAATAAATAAATATTATTTAAAGAAATATCTCCATACTACAATTCCCCCTCCTCTGTGTGTTACGGTTGGATTCACCCATCAGCACATGAGCGTGCCCTAAACTACAGTACCCAGCAGCCTTGTGAGCTCGGGTCCTTTGACAGGTGTCCCAACACTTCCTGCTCAAACAGACAGGTGGGTGTATTCAGTCAAACATTCATTACTGATTTAAAAACAATCTTTCAATATCAGCTAACACTTCAGTTGGCCAGCCTGAAATGATTAACTAATATAACATTATATTATATTCTTATTACTGAAGAAGAGTTCAGTAAACATGGAATTATACAATGGCTTCTTGTGACGTCCGTTCACTAATATTCCAAGCAACGGACCAGCGTTATGTTACAATATGCCATTTTATAAATATGCCATGAAATATATAATTTGACTATAAACACATAAATGCAGGTTTGTCTAAGTTTGGTCCTTTTTAGTTTATTAGGTTAGACAATATTTTAGTAAAAGATAACATGTAATTAGACTTTACAACACACACACACACACACACACACACACACACACACACAGATTAAAACAGCCCTGACCTGTGGAGGCATGGACTCCACTACACCTTTGAAGTTTTGCTGTGGTATCTGGCACCAGGTAGTCAGTAGCAGATCCTTTAAGTCCTGTAAGTTGTGAGGTGGGGCCTCCATGGATCGGACTTATTTTTCCAGCACATCCCATAGATGCTCAATTGGATTGAGATCTGGAGAATTTGGAGGCCAAGTCAACACCTCAAAGTTGTTGTTGTGTTCCTCAAACTGTTCTTGAACCATTTTTGCAGTGTGGCACATTATCCTGCTGAAAGAGGCCATCAGGGAATACCGTTTCCATGAAAGGTGTACTTGGTCACCAACAATGTTTAGGTGGGTGGTACATGTCAAAGTAATATGAATGGCAGGACCCAAGGTTTCCCAGCAGAACATTGGCCAAAGCATCACACTGCCTTTGTCAGCATGCCTTCCAATAGTGCATCCTGGTGCCACCTCTGCCCCAGGTAAGTGACACACACACACACCCAGCCATCTGCATGATGTCAAAGAAAGCGTGGTTCATCAAACCAGCCGTCCTTTTTCCATTAGTCAATAGTTCGGTTCTGACGCTCACATGCCCATTGTAGGTGCTTTATGTGGTGGACACAGGTCAGCAAGAGCTGCAGCTTTGGAGCTGCTCTGACCCACTCATCTAGCCATCACAGTTTAGCCCTTGTCAAAGTCACTCAAATCCTTATGCTTATATATATATATATATAATGTTTTCTGATTAAAAGCCACTAAAAATAAGTGATCTTTTGTAAAGGGAGTAGTTTATGTACATTATGCTGCAGGTATAACTTTAAACTGAGTGAAATCATAAAACCAGACACACATTTGGCATCTCCTCACTCTGTAAAGTCATCTGTCAGTCAAATAATGTTTATTCCTTATGATTTCTTTACCTAACAACTTTTGGAAATAAAAGAGATGCTTCTGCTCTGACATATTCTCTGTCAGATTTATGTATTTAATCTGGGTAGGACCTGTTGCTAGGTAACCCCTGGGGCACAACTGCAAGATAAATCAACGGGTTTTTGTATGTTGAGTGAGTGAAATGGGGTTGTTATTAATTACGAGGGCCGGCAGCGTGACCTTTGGTTAAGCTGTGTGACGAGTCGCCATAATCCAATGCCAAACAAGTCACTTGCCAGCCTTTTCACATTACGACTTTATGTCTGAATGACAAGTACACATAGGCGTATTAAGTAAACTTAATAAGCATTATTATTATTATTGATAAGGATCAATACACTGACATAACTGATTCTGAATCATAACTGAAGAGTGGTTTTCTAAGACATGGTGAAACATTACAGGCTTTTCTTTTACTGTGAACATGAACCCCCCCGGTTTATTATTATTATTATTATTATTATTATTATTATTATTATTATTATGTGGTGGGTTGGCACCCTGCCCAGGGTGTCCCCGCCCTGCACCCTGTGGGATGGGCTTCAGGCTTCCCGTGACCCTGAATTGGATAAGGCTGTAAAATGAATGGATGGATGTTGATGATTATTATTACATATAAACATTTTCAATATAATTGCAAATTAACAAAGCTGTATGTTGCTGTGGACAGAAAGCTTTCACGGAAACTTTAACATCCCTTGATTTTCGTTCTTTGACTTGTTCTCCTACCAACAGCAGCCATTTCCTCATGTTCTTCTCATCATTTGCTCTTCATCCAACCTTTTTCCACCTTAATCAGCTTTACTTTAATGAAAGTGGGAGCTCGTGTACTGCTCTCTCTAATAAAGTAATCGTGCTTTTGTGAAACTCTTCCCTGATGTGAGCCTGATCGTCCCTCCAGGCCATGTCGGAACAGGACAAATGCACTCTGTGCAACGGTTCTCCCCCCGGACCTGTAAAAACTGACTCCCTGGCATCCTCCACAAGGCAATTATGCGCCATCTGTTCTCCTCTTGGCGCTGCAGCTCATTTTGTTTCTGCTATTGTTTCTATAACACCAGAGTGAGTAAAATGATGTTATTGGGTGTAGAAAATGAGGAGTGGTGGACGGATTAATTGAATTGAGCATGTTAGAGAAAATCACACCTAAAGCTGAACGCTGTTTATTCGGTGGAGGAAAAAAAAACGTTTTCATATGTAATTATTTTTATTTCGCTGTTACTGTTTTGGCTGCTCTTTTACACATACAAAGGATAAATACAACAGAAATGTAAATTGCCGTTAACGGGTTTAAACTCTGTTCATGTCAGAGGACGCATTTTAATGGAAATGTTTTCTTAACACTTTACAGCCGCTGTTTACCGTAAAAATGCTTGATGTAATCACAGTTTTCAGTTCTTAGCAGGTCTTCCAATACATCTGCACTCTTTGGTTTTACCTAAATGTATTTATACAGGAAAATGATATGTTTGTGGAGACGGGCGATAAAGAGATGATATAGCCCCTGTGACGGCTGTTACAGTAGGTATTGGGCTCATTATTCTCTGTCATGCGGGACAGGGGAGCGCTTCGCTGATTTAATTCCACGGTGGTTCGAGGCCCTCGGACAGCTGCGTACCGAAGCCGAGCAGCCAAGCCCCGCGCCAATAAAGCAGGGATCTATTGCGAATGTATATAAATTACAACAGCAACTGACAGACAAACAATAAGCATAATCAGTCATGGGGGCGATCACACCGACACCAGCAGCCGCTGCAGAGGTCTGAAGACGCAGCTGCTTCACGCGTTTCGATGGGATGTTATGTTAGAGCCAGAGGAAGGCTGACAAAAGAAACGTACTGATGTGTGCCACACAGCGTGCCAACCATGCCAGTCGTGAGGAAATCCAGAACACAAGATTATGCAGTTAGACTGTTATGCAGAAAGCATGTGTTATTCTCAAACACAAGTATAGTCTATACACAATAAAGCAACGCATTGTTGTGTATTAAATACATAAGTTGCGTATATAAGTAAAGTATATAATTACGTGCAAATAAAACAATGCATTCCCATTTTTTAAAATACACGAAGATCAAGTTGACAATGTAAAAAAAAAAAAATATATATATATATATATATAGATGCAGCAGTTGAAAATGTTACACAGCTTTGTCCAGTGTTTTGTTATGGAACAAGCTTTTGTAGATGCCATTGTTAATGTCAATTCTAAATTAATGATCATTCAAACCCCACTGAAAAGGAAAACTCTGGTTTTTGAAGTACAGTGGCACATAAGGTACTTTAAAATTGGCCAGGCAAGGCCGTGACGCTGCTTAGTACTGTTGTCTTCCTCCTTAGGGGCTGAGGGTCCAAGTCCTGTCTTTGCCTTGTTTGGGTATGATGTGCATGTTGTCCCTGTGCTTTGGGGGTTTCCTTTAGACACTCTGGTTTCCTCTTGCAATCCAAAGATGCGTAGTATAGGCTGACTGGCATTTATATGTGTGTGTGTGTGTGTGTGTGTGTGTGTGATTGTGCCCTGCAGTGGGTTGGCACCCCATCCAGAGTGTCCCTGGGTAGATTAAGTGGTTTGGATGTTCAGTGTTATAAAAGATAAACTGGTGGTTGTTCAACCTAAAATAAATTGTAAGCTTTTGCCTTTTATAATTGTTTTAATTATTTCTACATTAATTTGGGTTGGTTTAAAATAAGACAATTTACTTGTGTTTAGCTAGTAATACCACATCATTGTTATTCAAGTCAATTACGTGGAACAGATAGAAGAAATGATTTCAGGTTAGTCCAACAACTGATTTTTTTGAGTGTAGAATGGAATGTATTTTTGGACACCTCTTTAAAAAAAAAGAGTTTACTCCTTGTGTTTCTCTTTTAAAAAAACCTCCCATATTTTTTAAATCATGAAAATGGGGAAAGGTTTCTTTTAAAAACTCTCTATATCCGAAGATCTAGTTTTATGCTAAAGTGAAAAGTCACAACTGGTTGAGAAATTGAAAGGTTTAAAAAGGAGAAACTCAGTTTCCATCTTTCTGCTTTTTGTGACTTGTACAGTTACGTCACAGGCATAACCCTAACCCAATATTTGTGGCACTGTACAGCACTGGGTAATACCTTTTGTACTCCAGGTGCACCTTAACACAGTCCCAGGTGTAAATAATTGTTAACTGTGTTTTATGAAATTGTGTGTAGTACTGTAAGTATGCTCTGTTGTAGATTAGTGTGTTCTATCTGTGCCCGTTCTGAGCACCCTGTCGCTGTTTTGCTTTGTGTGAGTGTGGCACCAATAAAGCACGCTTGTTTGCTGCAGAACAAACTGTGTGCTTACGTGTCCAAATGAGCAAAAGTGATAACTTTGCCACAGTATATGTTCTGCTGGAAACAGACTCCAGACCTTCACTCAGTAATTTAACTAGCTGTTTTTTTTCTGGGCTGGAAGGAACACGTTCTTATTATACTGACACTAACATTTCAAAAACGTTAATCATTTGCTTTGATAAAGAACGTCATGAAAAAAAATCACATTTGACTAATTTCTGTTCCATGTACAACATCGTTGCACCTGATTTCTCTTTAAAAACTGGAATTAAGGTTAGAAAAAAATGAAAATTTAATAGCACGACTTTTTGCTGAATAGTTTCTGGAGTTACATTTTTTAAATAAGACTGAGCATATAGTTTCAACACTTCGAGATAAACTGGATATGCCATATGACAGTACTACTTATACAGCGATGCCAAATTCGAAAAGACGAATATTTCCTGCCATCTAGTGGTGAAGAAAAGGTAGCACTTAGCGTCTTCGTATCATTATTTTAAAGCAGACACATAAATAGAGCATTTTCTCATTTAAAATGTCAGATCATTTTTTCTAGACCACAAATATTTTACAATAAACTGTATTTACTATATAAAAAGAGATTATTTTATTTAGATTATTTAATTTTACCACCTGGTTTAGTCTGTATACTTCTTACACATCTAGTCTTCCTTGTCCTAATAGTGGAGCTTCTGACTACTTATCGTTCACTTTTTCTGCACCCTCTCCTTCATCACTTTTCTCCTCTGTTTTGCCTTCTCTATTTCTTTTGTCACATGCCGTCTCATTAAAGGTTTGCCGAATTTGGACCTCCTTCTGCTTTGTTCCATTTTCTTTTCTGATTCCTGTTGCTGTTTCTCTTGTGGTCCCTTGGCTTTCCTCTTGGTTGTTCCTCTCTATATTCTCCTGTCCAGGACCCCAGTGTTCAGGACCCCAGTGTTGAGGGTCATGCTGAGACAGTCTCTGATGTTCTACAGCGCCCCCTTGTGGGGAAATACTGTGATCCTTTATCACACTTTGATGGGCTACCTTTCCACTGCCTTGTTGTTTATACTGTCTGTCCTGTAGCTCTGCTTCTTTGGTCACAACACTTTTCATTCTTTCTGTCCCGAGTTGTTCACCCGTGTCTTCCTGATTCTGCTCCTCCTCGATTTCCTCCTCTAGTAGCTTCACCCTGGTCTCCATTTTGTGAACGCTGGACTCTAGTTCAGCCATGAGCCGGGCAAGTTTCGTCTGCAGAGCGTCCAAGCTGACCTCCAGACGCTCTACCTTCTGTTCCACCTTCTCCTCCTCTGCCTGGGAGCCACTAATCACAGCATTCTCGTCTAGCATTCCCATCTTGGTAAGAATCTGCCGACCCTTCTCCTCGAGAAGTTGTTTTGCTGCAGGGAACTCTGAGAGCACCTCCGTCAGGTCCTCCTTGGACAGACTGAAGAGGTCTGAGTGCCCAATGCTGCGGATGTTTGCTGTACGCCGGTTGCCAGATTTGTTCCCTGTGAATATTTGAAGAACAAATCTTAGGTAAGAACATAATGTTGATCAAATCTAACAATTGGTAAAACTCAGCAAACTGCTCATTTCCTGTATGTTTAAAAAAAATAAATCTAAAGCATTGAAAAGTATCATCTAAGCAGATTTGTAACATTACTGCATTATAACATGTTTTGACATATCTTTTATCTGATGTGATACAGAATAGAACTTGTTACCTTTAATGTTTAAAATGCTGATTTCTCCAAAGAAAGTTCCTTCACCCAGCACAGCAAACTGTGTGACTCCATCATCTGCTACTACGGCCAGCTTGCCATCCTTGATGATGTACATCTCGTGTCCTACGTCTCCTTTCCTGCACACATATTCACCAGGGCTGTACACCTGCACGGGGGGACCAGAGCACCTGATTCGTGGCAACTTGCAGCACAGCACTGGTACCTGGCTCTGTCACATATACCTGCAGTGCTACCCTGCCGTACATCACTAGCACCTGGCTCTGTCACATATATGTGCAGTGCTACCCTGCCGTACACTACTAGCACCTGGCTCTGTCACATATACCTGCACTGCTACCCTGCCGTACATCACTAGCACCTGGCTCTGTCACATATACCTGCAGTGCTACCCTGCCGTACACCACTAGCACCTGGCTCTGTCACATATACCTGCAGTGCTACCCTGCCGTACACCACTAGCACCTGGCTCTGTCACATATACCTGCAGTGCTATCCTGCAGCACAATTCTGACATCCAGTTCTATCGCATATAACCAACTAAGCACATTCTTAACTCCATTGCTACCAACAGATTTCTGCTTTACTGCATGTTGGCTACAGTGAATTATTACATCCTGTGCAACCACATTATGTAGCATGTCAGTGAAGGTCAACTGCTAGGCTTTCACGTGACCTGCTCTCACATATCACTCGCTCCTGCATGTTATCTGTTCTCACCTGTGGTGTGAGCTTCAGCACAAGTTCTTCCAGAAGGCTGGTTTCACAGTTCTGGAAAATGGTTACTTTGGAGAGTGTGGGCAAATGCACGCTGACAGCAATGGCTGTGCGCAAACAGTCAGGCAGTTGCTGCAGAATCTCGTTTTCTCGTGTGATTTTCTTATTGATGTGCAGGTGCTGGTACCAGTTGTTCACTCGGTTCCGCAGTGCCTTGTCAATGCGGCGGCTCCGCAGATAACTCTTAACTAGCTCATGATTGGGGAAGAAGACATTGTCACGGTTTCGGAGGTTGACAATTACATTACCCACGTTGCCTACGACAGATGCAAATACGAGTACGGCGATGAGCAGGTCTGCGACCATAAACAGGTACTCTTCCTCCCGCTCTGGGCTGGGCGTGTCTCCCACAGTGGTAAGAATCAGTGTGGAGAACCAGAAACAGTAAAAGTACTGACGACGCTCGGTTGCAAAGCCTGGATCCGAGACGTTGGGGTACACCCAGCCGTCAGATCCAAATCCAACATAAGCCGAAAGAGCGAAGTAAAGACAGGAGTTCCAGTGGATGAGCACAAAGATGTACAGCATGAGCTTACAAATACGGAAGGTGTTGGGATAAGATGTCCGGGTTTCCATGCGATCAAATGCCTCAGACAGTCTGGGAACTCGCAACAAACGGTTTGCCCGCACTAGGGGGCAATGGATGCTAAACTGCAGGTACAGTAGGTCAGTGGGAAGGATAGAGAGTAAGTCCAACAGGAAATGAGTGGAACGCATGTAACGCTTTCGCAGACAGGCTAAATCGTGAACTAGGATGCCCTGCTCCAGGTACCCTACAGGAGTTAAGAGCAAAACAGATGAAAATGCTCAGTGCAAGAAGGTTCAGAGTCTTGTTGTGTGTGAGATGCACTTTAAGGGTAATATAAGTGCCACTGGACAAGATATCAGTAACACCTTACTGAAGAAGTGAAGAACTAATATATGCTATTGTACATCACATTATTGGATTTAACAACGCTTTCTGTTCATGCGTTCTGCGATACCAATAATATATAATAATCCTGGAATCTCCGTTTTAAACAGAAATGGAAAAATCAGCAAGGATGTTTGCTTACCTGTGCGAAACCTGACCACAATATCACTAAGGTAAAAGACATCAAATATATAGTCTATAGAGAGCCACATGGCCAGGTAGTTCTTCTCAATGTCATAGAAGCAAGTCCTGCAGAACGAGGTTAAATAAACATACTGCTTAATTCATATTAAGTACTTAAATTTGTGGTAGGATAAATCCATATAAAATACATACTTTAACTGTATGTTTAATATTTCTGTGAAATAACATTCAAATACATCCCAATGCAGAGCACTGGATTCTCTTGAAATATACAGTATGTTAGGATTTAAATTTGTACGAGTATTGTACTAAGTTCAGGACTTTGGTGGCTGTGACCGTATAACAGTCATACTCCATCCAGAGTTCACCTGCAGATGATGACCACCCAGTTGTAGAGAATTGGGACCACCATAATCTGAAGCCAGGTATAATAAAATGATTCTGAGGGATCAATGATCCACTCTTTCCACCTAGACGGAAGACAAAACAAAGTGAGAAACGTAAGTGAGAACAGCTGATAAGTTCTCTTCAAAACAAAATATTTAAGTGTTGGTACTGTTTAATGTTTTACACAGAAGTTTCATGTCTGTAGAACCTGTTTGCCCAGGGGAAGTGAAGCTTTGTCAGATCATGTTGGAGTGCAGTTTTCACACACCAAACAACTGATAGATACAGACTTCTCTAAATAAGCTTTTTTATTGTTAATAAATAATGTTGTCACACACTTTGTTACTCTTAACACAAGCGATGTTGTTAGCAGGTCTTCTCTACCATACTCACTTTGCGTGTTTTTTGACATCTGCTGGATTTTCCCCGGTTTTCCCTTCCTCTTTTCGTTGCTCTTCCTTCTGTAACCCATGTCGTAGGATTAACCCTCTCCAGCGAATCATGTCCACTGCACGCTTTCAAAAATAACTATATTTCCTTCTCCTACCTAAGTTTATCTCCTTGTCAAAACTTTTTTTGGTTTATGGTAATCAAAGTTATTTAGTGTAAGAACTGGTGTAGAGTGTCTTCTTTTTTCAAGGTGGTAGATGTTTGGGCACATGCATCTGTGTGCATGACAACAAAGCACCTCACCTTTAGTCCTGGAGAGGATTGTTTCCATAGCAATGGCTCTCCAGCTAAGCAAAAAGGGTGCATCCCACAAGATCTACAGGGAATTGCAGACACAGATCAGCACTGACATATTTCTCTTTGATTGCATGGTGCATCTTGGAAAATTTATAAACGAGATAATGTTAAAAGTAGGCAAATTATATGTTTGCATTGGTATACTTTATTTAGAACGGATAAAAAGTATGTCCAGTCAAGACAAAGTTTATTTGTATAGCACTTAATACAACCAAGGTTGACCGAAGCACTTTACAAGTGTAGTGTAACAAGTGAAACAAATAACATAGATACAATAGAAGTGACAGTCCTCTACCACAAAATGAAAGCAAGGGTAAATATACACTCACTGGGCCACTTTATTAGGTACACCTGTTCAATTGCTTGGTAACACAAATTGCTAATCAGCCAATCACATGGCAGCAACTC
>JABJVR010000001.1:14310019-14404750 GCA_025773905.1 Chitala chitala | reverse complement strand
ATATATAGCATTAAAGGGAGGACCAGAGAGCTGGCAGGCCAGGATTTCTAAAAGAAACCAAAGCTCTCTAGTGAGTGTTTGCACTCCACAGTTTCCTTATTTTTTCTGTGAAATAAATACATGTCCGTTACACAAACAGAAACATCTATGACTCTCGCATTCTCAGTCAAGCATCAAAACACTTGTGCCATCACCATCAATGCCTTTACTGTACACTGTACCATTCCATCCATTCACTTATCCAATTCAGGGTCGCCCAATCCAGGAAACACAGGTCAGGAGACACCCTGGGCGAGGTGCCAACCCACCACAGGGCACACACACTCGCACACACACTAAGGGCAATTTTGAAAACGCCAATCAACCTAACCTGCATGTTTTCGGAACATGGGAGGAAACCAGAGAACCCGGACAAAACCCACAAAGCACAGGGAGAACATGCAAACTCCACACACAGAGACCCAAGGCGGGATACACCGTACCATTCATTTAAATTTGTTCTCTAGTTAAAATCAACAAGCTAATTAGCAAACCAGACAGACACACCAATTCTTCCCGCTGATACCACAACACAGCATTAAAAACATTTAATATAGGTCACACTGGAATCAGATCAGGGGAAATAAAGTCAACCATGCAATTGTCATTTTAACAACAAAGGAACATAATTCCTTTAACTATTAAACCATGCGTGCATGTAAAATAAAGTAGATGTGACACATGAAAACACTTAATTACTGGAGATCACCTTAAACTTTACAGATTCTAAAAAGGGCTATTCTTCAGATACATTGTGAAGATTAAAGGCAGGAGATAAGAGCAAATGAAATGCAAATAAGAGTGGAAAAGCTGCTAGGCACAGCTGAATTTATGCTAAACTGCACCGATATAGGTCATTTCTGGTCTTCAGAACTTCAGATTTTTCTGACTCCCAGAACACAGATAACTGAATTAATTACATCTCATTCATTAGGATAAAATAATTAAACCCCCTAGAGATGCAATTATATGCAGACGACATTTGTTTTAAAAAACAGAACTTGCCAGATTCTTATTTAAGACCTAAATACACATGAAGGGGAACATCTTCATAACACCGTGCACATGGATCTTGCATGCGTAACAAGCTCACACCACAATTCAAAATTCTTTATTCCAAAACGTCATCCATCAAACCTTTCTTAAACACATGAACAAGCCTGAGGAACACAGTGATTCATATCACTGTGCTTCAAGTAAATCTTATCACCAGAATTGCAAAACAGTAGAATATAGAGCAGTATGTTTCATGCTGCATAGCAATGACAGCTAGGGGGCACCTTTGAGCAGAAGTGAAGCCCCCCCCCCGACAGCAGCAGCTTACTTACCAACTGCTTCTCCTGCTTCTCCAGCGCAGCCCTGTCCCGGGTGATCTGCCGCTGGGTTCCTCTCAACTCCCTGTTCTGCTCCTTTATGATATCTGCAAAGCAGCCAGAAACATGGGTCAGTTCACCGTGCCCGTAACACCCCGCGGCATTTCAGAAATAATCCTCCTTTTACACCGAATCGCTCATCAGAAGAATACAAACACAGCCAATCAGAAATGCAGTACAGTCCCGATGAACAAAAGGAGTCCTGCCTTCATGTCACTGAAGTGACACGCAGCGCTGCAGAGGTTAGCAGCATCGATCATTATGTGCCAAGCGCTGGCACATGAGCACGAGCTGCGTGCGTCTTCGGTGCCAACATCAGGAGACACGGGAGACAACCTACAACCCTCTCCGAAGATAAACGCAACTAAGGATGACTGAAGACTGCATTTTATGAGACTCAAAGGGCTGAAAGAACCAGACCCTTGATTTCCAGATCCAGTTTCTTAAAAATCTATATAACCACAACGCCCGTGCTTGCTGAAATTCTGTACCCAGCACTAGCTGAGGAGCTACAGCTCCACAGTGTAGCTCAGCCCCCTGTCATTTCCCCAATCCAGAAGGGAGATAAGGGAGACCTGACGCAGAACTGCAGCCATGAACAACGTCCCAGTAATGTGCAGGAGATTCTCATTTCTGCCAGTCTCCGGAACAAATCCCAAAAGGGACTGAGCCGCGACAAAAGCCCATAACACCTTTGGGCAACACGCTGAACCTGAGCTGAAACAGGTCACTCTGGGAAAAGGCAGCAACTAAGCAGTGAATAATAACAGTAATAATGTGAAGTAATCACTGGGGATGTGCACGGCAGGTAAAAAGGCAGGCATCCCTTGACGTCTCTCCTTGTTTCACTGGATTCCTCTGCACCACACTGCTCTCGTACAAGACAGTTAGTCCGAATGCAACTGAGTAATCCGATACATCATCAGTGCCTTCCTTCTTAATTTTTACCACGAAACTCACACACACTCCTTTGTTGTGCACTTGTGCGGTCTCTGAAAATTCGTTTAATGAAAGTGTGTACTTGTGCATGGAAACAAAGGCCCATACTGAGATCCATAAAACTCACGCCAAGAGTAAAAACTATACCCCGGGGGCGGGACTGCGTACAACCTAGAGACAGCGGCAGCCGATCCCATTATGACAAAATGAGGAAGAGCCATTTCTCTGGCATAACTTTGGTTTTAAAGCAGCTCTAACGGCGGGATTTTCCCACTGATGGCGGAGATTAGAGCGTGTCCGCTGCACGGGAGGCTACAGCGCCGGAGGACCAGACACGCTCCTCTGCACCGCAATCAGCCGCCGTGCCGCTCATGAATGGCGATGAAAACGGGAGTGGCAGCGCAAGCACAGTGGCACGGGGGTCAGTGCCATCGCCAACGGGCTTGCCTCCCACCACGACGCCACCCCACACACAGCTGTTCATCGCACACACTTCTACTACTGCCACACATACTGCAATGGCAGAGAAATCTGAATCTAGTCCTGAAAATACCATTTTATCATTTTTATTTAACACTTCTGCTAGGACTGCCAGTACTACTAGTGAAATATACCTACCTTTCACTCTGAACCTGTCCTCGTAGTGAAATTTATCCATCGGTTTCCCAACCTCAGCATGATATATACAGGTACTAACACTCACACAGGGTTTCTCTTGGCTAAATCTGACTTTAATTACATACACAAAACTTGTGCCCAAATGCAGAATATTTCCATATAAAAATGAAAATATAAGATGACCTTCTAATAACAGAAACCTCTAGTATTATCATATATATCTTTAGGGTAGATTACACAATGCCAATAACAATTTAAACAAAGTGTAAAACAGGTATTCTTTGATACAAAGAGGGAATTATTCCTCACATAGACAAGATAACGGTGAGGACAACAAAAAAACTGAACTGAAAGAGCCGGTTTTCCCTTCAGCATCAACATTACAGAATCAACTCATTCTTGTATATACCATAGATTAACATAACAATTAAGTCTTAACACTATGGCAGGCTTTATATACAGTAAAGTCAAATGTCATACTGAGCATGACCTCCACTGGTGTTTCCCATACATATCAAATAACTGAAGCCAATGGCTTCAGAGAAACTACATTAGTTCTTAAAATCTAGATATAAACTGACATCTTAAAAACACTGCTGAATTTAACACTGGTTTTATTTTCCCATTTGAATAAATGCCATGCAGCATATTCATTTCATTGACTACAATTAAAAAGTGCCAGATTCCTCAAACAAAAAACTGGTAATGTCTCAAGAGTGAATAAGGTGGGTTAAAATTGGTCTTGTCAAAGAAATATAATTAACATCCACTGAAAAACAGTTCACTTTGGCATCGACACCCTCCAGTCCTGGCACCTCCCATGCCAACCCACCCCACCCCCAACAAATTCAAAATGCATCCCTATTAGGGCACCTATATGAGCAACATGTGCACGCGTATGGGGTGACGCACCGATCGACGTCTTACATGGGTGGGTTATCCTCGACTGGAAACCGAGAGCAAATACGTACTGTCTTCTGAACGAAAAGCAGAAAGTAGGCAGGAGCAACACAACCAAGTCCGCTCGCAACCCTCAGATACACGGAGTATAAAACGGATAAAGAGGAAGAACACATGGGACGATCGCATCCAAGATGAGGTAACACCTTACACTGCACAGCTGGTCACCATTATAGCTAAATGGAAAAAAAAAAGGAATAAAATAAAAAAATTAATAAATAAAAGGGAAAATTAAATTAGCTAAAAAAAAAAAAAAAATCTAACTCAGTAAATTTAAGATATTGAAAATTGACAAATATTTGGCAGACACCAAAAGTACTTGAATTATGGGTAAAATTATACTAAAGTAATTACACTCAACTGATCAAAGTATGTGTGAGCAAACCTGACAGATTCCTATTAAGTCTTTATATATATAATTATGGTTTCATGACAATAGCTGTACAGCACATGCAATTATCTTAATTTAATTTTACTCTGGAGCAAGACAAACATTGGCACAAAGGTATTCAAACTTTAAAATACTGTTTATGATATACAGTATAGTCTAAGCTCATGGTAGGGCTTTGAGGGTATCAATACAGCTGTGATCTAACAAGCCTTTCCTTTCTCTAATAAAATGTGCATACATTTTGGGACAGCCCATACTTCAAATGCTATAAAACTACATATAAAATAGGTCATAAATCCCTCTCCAACCGGAGTCATTACAAAAAAAAACAATGAACACACACTTTGAACTAACGTCTTTCCTGATTAACCGTTTGTCCTTTACACCATTTATGTCCTCTTTACATTTCATTGTTTTTGTAAGTATAATGTTTATGTTACTGGCTAAATATTATGTAATTTGTTAATCTTAACCATAACACTGTTGTATATATTTAACAAACACCTATTAACGAGCTCTAGGAAAATATCCTGATTGTAACTTCACGTAACCAACGATTGCGCAACTCATGATAAAACAGCGCAATTCCAAAGTATTCAGTATTTATTTGTTTGACTGAAAAAAAAATCGTCGAATGAAACCCGTTTGTTACTAGCAGTTAGTCTGAGGGTTTAAGACAAAGTTTGATTTCAGATTTTCCCCCTCATCCCGAAAAACCCGAACACGGAATGCGTTTTACCACGCTTTCCATTATGGTCGCAGAAGTAGTAATAAAAAAAAATAATAATAATTATTATTATTATTATTATTATAAATAAAAACTTCGGTGATTCCTACTATTTTTAACAGTTATTGATATACTCGGTGCCGATATACTCACAATCTTCCAACACACACTATTCAGCTAAATAACATCTGAGTGTTTCAAACAGCAGCCGGGATGAGCCGTTTGTCCATTTAACGATTTTTATAAAAATGTTAACTGAGCTACCTCTCGAGAAAACATGACACAACGATCTACAGAAGTCCTACACCAATTGCCAAATATTATTTTTAACAGAACAAAACTTGAAATTGATAGGGTAAAAATGGTAAGCATGTATAACAGGCCCTGGTACAAAAAAGTTGGTTTGTAGTTAGCACTGGTGTTGTCATGGACTGCACTATGTCGGCAAAAAAAGAAACTCACCGTCTACTGTCTTCTTCTTGAACAAGGAAGTCATGGCGAGCAAAAATATGTTACAGTCTGTTAAAATATAAAGTGTTTAATTAGTCTATACTGTGAAAAAAGAAAGTTGAGCGGCGCTGGTCTTGCACAGGCAGCCAGTATTTACATGAGTTGATTTCCTGGTTTGTTACCAAGCAGGAACTGGCTGCTCCGCACATGACCGGCCCTGAGTCACTGCGGCTCTGACGTCACGCCGCTCGCGCTCAGCTCGCACTCAGCGCGCCGCTGCGCCTCCAGGGGGCAGCGCTGCTCTCCGTCTTCTTACCGAAACGCACACGTCGCTAAGGGTTCTTTGGCTGCCGTCCGCGTAATTTACATCCTTTAATTGGGGATAAAGCCAGCGGCTTCCCCCCCAATATACGAATGTGTCCGAGTAGGAGAATATTATTCGCAATCTTTTCCTTTTAAAGAGAAACTTCGTTCAGTTATTAATTAAAATAACACAATTTTGAATTATGAGAGTTTATTTTTTTTTGCAACAAATTTAACGATGCTTTAATGGGCAACATTTACTTTATTTGTGTTTTGTTTACTGGTAAAAAAAAAAATAATCTTACAATTGCATTTCTCTTTATCTGGTTTGGAGTTATCTGGTTATGAGTGTTGGCTGAATCATTTTAAAGCTACATTAAAGGCAATATGAATTTTTTGAGACTTTTCGCACTTTCCGAGAAACAGGGAAACATTTATGTAGTACTGGTTCAGTCATGTTCTGATTACAAACTGTTTTTATTTGTTTCTACATGGTAATTGTTACGGTGCAGCCATTATCAAGATTAGATTAACGGTGCATGAGATAGACAATATCACAATATTTTCACCATTAAACATTTAAGATGTGAATTAGCGGTTTATTAGCTGATGTGTTGAGCCAACACATTACTGAGAAGATAACGGTCATAAAGAAGTAAACAGTCTGTTTTATCTCACTCCTGCAATTCCGAGTAGCGCAAAAGCAATATACCTGCACAATATAAATTCAATTCAGCTAATGCGAAAAAAATATTTATGAGTAGAGGTTACGTTTCTGTTTAACGTATCAAGTCCCCAAAATAAAGTAGATATATCTTAAAATGTGTGTGTGTTTAATGGACAGGAAGACTGTCAGAAAAGGACCCGCACAGAGACAGTCGCAACAAACACAGGACATGCGAGGTTACTACTTTGGGAAAGTGCGGAAGGTTAAAGCGTGTGTCCCTGACTGCCCTCCTGAGGCTGGCGCGGTGGAGGACAAGGAACATCCTGGGGCATTTTTCTTGTTAAGGTTATTAGGAGAATGTTTTGTCTAATCAGCGAGGCTGGCAATAGGGACCAGCGCTAAGCATTCTCGTAATGATAGTAACCCCACTGGTGATAAATTCTGCCCGAAGCAGAAAGACAATTTTACCGGTGCAATAATGAGACAAACTCCATTTTCATTTGCAATAGAGGGTGTCTTCAAAGTATATTAAAATCTACATCTCATAATGGAGGAAAGCTGTTGAGCACATTGGGAGAATTCCCTCTGAAACGTTTTAAAAACATTTATCTCCTACTTTTGTTCACGGGATCGCCTCCAGCTAACAGGCATTTATTGGGAATGCGCTAACTACGATAGGAAACCAGACAGTCAAATAAGTTGTTTTCGTAGCGCCCGGAGATAATATTTCACGTATTAACCTGCGTAATTCGTATCGGTTTCACAACATGAAGTGTGTGATCATGACGATTTACGTTTACTGTATACAATACAGTAATTGATACAACGTAACTAAATATTAATTCTTATGTTCCCGTTCTATGGCTGTATGTACATTCGAACCAGAAACGCAATGCCCGCTGTTTGTCATTAGAAAAAATTGGGATCGGCTGTCCCACATGGTGACAGATTTCTAATGGTTCTTTGTTTATACTTCATCTTTGTAATTTGTAAATAATACGTGTGAATGGCAACTATAGTATCTCGATATCAACTGTGGTAAGAATTACCTATGCTGACAGAGACCACGTTTACATATCCCTTTGTTTTACTTCAAAGCAACAATGACATTCTGTAGTAATCTCCAATGCATCATAATCACTCTGTTCTACGAAATGTCGACATTTACAAAAGAAACATTAAAAGCTTGCCACGAAAAAAAAAATTTCATCAGCAGTGATATTTAAAATATCTAAAAGTCTGACAGAGAGAGTAAGAGATAAGAAAAATATAGATTTGTTTTAGCTGTAAAGGGCGCTTTCCGCTAATTTGTCGGTCAAGACATTTATGGTAGATATAATTAAAAATAACTTCACTTCTGTATGGTCACAAAGACTACAGTCACAGTGTGGGAGTATCACTACCACTAACACGCATGCAATGTTTCCCATATTATGTTGCTGATGTGACAAATTGTAGTGCCTGACACTGCGTGGCACGTTCTATGTAACAATGTGTCGCTGAGATATATGATACACTATAAACGTTATGTCCATAATAATTATGTACTATACAAATATTTTTCTTTGCACTTGATAATTTCGTCATTGTTTTTTGTATGCCTGTCTTGTCGCTCTCTTTTTACTGCATCATTACAACAATCCCTAATTATATAAGAACGTATAAATGCATGTTAGCATATTGCAGTGCGGTTACATATGCTTTTCTCCACAGGTGACTTCAGCCCAGAGATGTCTATACCTTCCAGATGTCGTTTGCCCGCAACAGCGTTCCCAGCACCCAGTCCGGCTACTCGTTAACTACAGCCCCAGGGTTACACAGAAGCTAGCATTACTCAACCATGGCAAATGAATATAATTTGCATGGGGAATTGGAATGATTAAAGTCAGAAGGGCGTTAAGAGGACAAGTCCTTCACCGGGATACTTGGGATGTTCTTGTCTTTGTGCACATCGCAGACATTGCCAGGCTGCAAAAAAAAAAAAAAAAAAAAAAGTTCTAGAAGGAAGACCAGCAGGGGAGCTCCTGCTCTTTGTCTTCGGCGGTTTGTCTTCCTTACCGAAGATTCATGCTGATACACAGATGTCGCTTTACATTAAAAAAGCAAACCTATTGGCATTTACAGTAAGTGTGCAAGAAACGGAAACCGTGTACTCGTTCATTTTGTGTTTATGCTTATTTTGAAATTTTAAACGCAAATGATTTTAGACATTTATTTTAAAATGTAATGAAAAAGTTTATCTGGACTGTAAAATGGTATAATCTCGGGAGACTGATAATATAATCAAAGTCTCAATATAATACATAACCTCAATGTAATCAAAGTCACTTTAACCAACAGAGTCCTGCAAAGTATCTGTCATTCTTCACTGCCCGCATTTGTTGTCATTTAAATTGGTTAATTCCCAGTTTTAATGACAAAAAAAAATCCAGTCTTTGCAACTGAATCACCTCATTAATTTAACCATTTAACCATCAGTAAATCAATCCTTCATATAATCGTCAAATGTGTAATATGATTTGTTTTGAACCAGGATACTCAATTACTCAGTATTCCTGCGGCTTGGAATAATCAGTCTCCCGAGATGACTTTGATAAAGTGGTCACTTCTTTAGCATGGTCAGTAATAGAAGAGAATAATTAACATAATAATCCCAACTTCGTAACAGTCAGAAGAAATCCTGCATGATATGGAATTAGTTTTCCGCAGGACAAAAGACGCAATTAACACTGAAATTTGTACCAAAAATTACCGTGACAGTATGAGGGTAAAACAGCAGAAACAGCTAAATGTAAATAAACTGGTTCTGTTTGTCAGGATATGCTTATTACAGTGTTTGAGAAATACAGCAAGCTGTTTACTCCGGTGTAACTAATGTTTTATGTGAAAAAAAAAAAAAGTCATTTAACACATCTTATAAATAATACAACGCACAAGCACTGAGACTTCATATAGCAATATTTCAAATTCTTTCTTTTAAATTCCGTAAATTTGATATAATTTTTTTAAATATTTGTGCACCTGTCTGTTTTTAATCACAGTAGCAGATATCTGTTTTACTTTTCATTTAAAACATTTCTGAGTATGCAATATCCGGGCCATTTGCTGAGAGATTACAAACATATAAACCTAATTAAATATCTTACACAATTAATACGGAGGTTAATTGGCTGGAACAAAAGATGACATGTAGCACAGCCACCAGAGACCACCGCTTCAGTGCCCCCAGTCCCAGGCTACCATGTAAACCCATTAAAGCTCTTCAGCACGACCACCTGAAACCCTTTACGATTTTTGCTGCTAGCCTATTTCACAGACAGATGCACACGCGCGCGCTCACATTAGTGCCTTTAAAATGCAAGTGCCCCGTGTTCTCTGATAAATATGGTAAACATGAGAAAATAATTGAAATGTTACATGATGCGTTTACTTTAAGTCAGTAATGACCTGACCATTTATAAGAAGTTAAATGTAAAACGTTGTGTGTCTGAATACTGTAAAGACTGTTTGCAAACATGTTATCCATCTCTAATCAGCTGTCCATTTGTTGGAGTGTACAATTAAAATATTAGCTTAACATAAAAAAGAAAAAATAAAATTTAAATATTTGACTGCACGGTATTATTATACATCTGTTTTAAATATATGTAATGTATTTACATGATTAAACTTAACTCATTAAATAATAGTTTTAATGATATGATTCAGCACTGAAATTAGTCAAGCCAATGCGTGTTAGAATACAAAACAAATGTAAAATAAATGGAAATCTTTATTTGACATTTTGCACAATGACTGGGACTTTGCCTGCTGTTATATGGGACAGCCAATCAGTCAGGAACAGACTTTCCCATACTTCAACAGTGAGCTCTCAGAGGTGAGGCCAGCTACGCACAGTCTTGCCACCTGTGCTCATTAAGGTTGTCATGGTGCTTACCCACAGCAATGCACAAAGCTCCCTCCCGTCACCCACCAAGCACAGCGGACATCAGTCCATCCAGGTGTAGCGTGACTTAAATGTACTTTTTGAGGACGAGCACATGATCTGAAACTCACAGTCAACAAACACTTTAAGTCAGAATCACAAGAGGCATTCTACAATCCACAGCCGGATAAACACTTTCATTAAAACATCTGCATTTTTGTAAATAAAATTTCAAAACAATCATAAAACACAACTACAATGTAGTAGGAGAAAAGATAAAGGAGAAAAGAAGAACAACTTCAGAGTTTTTTAAAAGCCCAGTTTGCACTGATGAGTGCTAATCAGTACTAATTATAATTTAATGTGGGGTTAATGTTAATGCTACTCCCCCCACGTCACTCTCCTGTCAGAACACAACATGGTGGAAGCCACCAGCACTGCAGCAGGCACAGGTGTACAGAGGAGGTGCCATACATCAACCCATCCCACCACGCGTATACCTGTGTGGACTTGCATCTGGTGACAGAAAAGTCATTATCGAACTGTATGGGGGATGGAGAGGGTGGCACCTGAGGGGAGCTAAAATTGTGTCAAGTATGCGAGACAATAAACACCATCAGTGTGGGCTGTACCGACCTGCCGATGAGGAGGGACCTCAGGGAGACACAGGTGAGCAGGCAAGAAAGGGTGCCCACATTTGATGGAGGGACATGGGGCTAACCGTAGGTTCACTGAAAGCCTCCTTCATAAACACATCTATTGCCTTAGCATGCCTTGGACATCTCGATGTCAGCTGATCATGCTACCACTGTGAACAATCAGTGAATAAAATGCTACAAAAATGCAACTGATGAAATAAAACAGTGCCAAACAGCCAGCTACCTCCAGAACAATTTTGAAGGCACACTGTGAAAAGTTTCCCAGTTACACAACACATTTATATTCTATGCCATGAGCTGTGCTATTGTGACCGTGACCCATGTAAGCAGTTTGAGAAAAAAGTGAATTTTTCTGTATCAAGTGGATTTTTCTGTATGTATTAAGCCAAAAAATGCCCCCAAAAACTTACTAAATCACTAACAGTAGACGCTACACACACAATGTTGAGTCAAACTCGAGCCTCCAACACTGGAGGTGTGAGGCAACACTATTTCACACAGAGCATGCCTTTCAAATTCTGCCATCAGTGACCTCCTGTCCTAAACAAACATGACTAAAGGTTCATGCTACAAAAACCCATCCGTTTCTAAACCATCTGCTGAAAAAAATACATTGAGATTAATGCATGAATTACCACCTGGCTAAATTCCAAGGTGGGACCTGTTTTGCATATAAAATTAGACAAACAGACAGATTGGCTCATGATTTTTTTTCCAAACAAGTCACAACATAGTCTGTCAGAGCGCTGGGAGTTTTGACATCATTTCCATTACCATTTTGGACAAACAGCAGCACAGTGCCTTAAAAAAAATAAATAAATAAATAAATCACTATACCATGAAAACTGAGCACAAGAAAGCCTTACAAGGAATCGTTCTGGCTTGCTTTCTCATTCCTCCAATTTCTCAGTTTAAATTGGATTTTAATCTCTCGTGAGTTCGTATTAACATTGGTATACAGGCTCCACTGGGAACGGTCATCTCCATTCTCCAAAACATTCAGCCAGCTGTGAATATGCTGTAATTCTGTTTTGTAAACAGACCTAATTTTAGGATTCTCATACTAGCTAATAAGGTGGTCTTAAAGCAAGATGATCAAACATTCATATCGCACTAAATTACTAAACACACGCTCCATAGCCCACACTAAAAAGATCCTTGTCTGTCTCAGAAATGCCAACCCATGAAATTTTCCGTCGCTGCAGTAAACAGCCAAAAAGGAATAAATAAATTAAGAAACTTGCATTAAAGAGTTGATTCTTTTTTGAACGTGAACCAGTTTCCCCTAATATTATGTGCTTTCATCAGAGGCAGGCTGTGACAAGGCATTTCCGATGAGCGTCTGTGTCCCAGTTTTACTGCAAACACTCTACCGCGGCTCGCGTGAATTATTCAGTCGTCCGCTGGGGGTGCTCTGGCATCAAAGTGAATAAACGACGTGGCACAACGCGCATGCCCGTGGAAGTCACCGCCCATCAACACCAGGGAAGAAGGGACAGATTGTTTTCTGACAAATTAAGCTAATTATTGGCAAATGGTAACGCTTGATTTGTGCGATGGTTGTTTTACGATAATATGAAAAACATGATTAAATAGGCGTTTTGTGTAAACTTAGGTTTTAACCTCAAGTTGTGTTCTTGTTCTTTAAATCATCGGTCTATAGAAACCACAGTTGCGACATACATTGTTGTATATTTAAACACTCTATTTCACATCATACAGCCTAAACTGTGACATAGCGGCAGCTGGGTGATATGGCGGTGTTCAGGAATGCTGTTGAGTATCAGCAATCAGATGGAAATCTATTTTGAATGAATGACTTTCCATTTACGCCAAATCAGACACAGTATTGACTTAACAAGAAATGTTGACATCCAGCCTATGTCTCTTTGGCTATTGCAATTTTTTTTTTTTTTACTTTTTTTTTCTTTATCCCTATCAGAAATTGTTCTCACGCCTGATTTACAAGAGTCAGTCATAGCACTTGAGGGAACTTGTACTCAATTATGATTACATAAGGGCAACTCGGTGCACAAACATGCAGGTTTACTGATTATAAAATATAAGCATGTGTATTATAAACAAATTAACTGTGATTCATCATTGTTTTTTTAAATTATAAAATAAGAGAAACTGGAAAAGCAACTGGTGCCAGAATTTTAAAAAACAACAGGAAGACATTACTGATTTCACATACAGGTCCACTTATCCCAACAGAAGATCAGAAACCAAGATGCACAAAACAGGGCAGTCATCAGCAAGGGGGGCAGCTCAGAATTCTAAAACGTGTAAGCCACACCTCCTTTGTCCTATGGGAGACTATCAGAACACCTGGATAAAATGTGTACAGGCAAAAGAGTAACATGGATGGAAGCCAGGGAGTTTCTCAACATCACTGTTACTCAGCTGCCTTTCAAATGAATATACATCACACACATGAAACCTTGTGAGCCTTCCATGCTCTTGCAAGATCCTGTTTATTCTTGCCACTCAGAACAGTGTAATATGCACAGCACATGATCCAGTTCAGTACAGCTAAACGTGTTGATGACCCTGTAGAACATACCTCTGTGCATGTTTTTTGTTCAGCAGCAACGCAAGCTCAGCTGCTCCAAAATGGTGATCAGATGTGATAGGTCAGGTAATGAACCTATTTACTATATTCTTTCATACATGTCAAGCTATAATATCCATTCATCCATCCATCCATCCATTCACTGCACCGCCTTATCCAAATCAGGGTCAGGGGAAGCCTGGAGCCCATCCCAAGAAGCACAGGGCAGAGGACACCCTGGGTGGGCCAACCCACAGCAAAGCTACAATATTTGCATACGCTTTTGCAGTTACAGAAACCCAAGAGGACGTTAAAGATGATACTACGGTAGCTTTAAAGTATCTTTAAAATGCAAGCATTTCCAAAATTAAACATCGGTTTTCTACGATGAACACGGCCGATACGGCGTAGTTACCGCCAGGTGGCACCATAATCACTCACCTGAGGCGGTATTGCAATAGCAATACAAGTGGTAGGTCTGCTCAGATAAGATGCAAATAAAAGTGTCCAGATGCACAAACATTTATGTACGTCATCACACCTTCATAATTATGCATGTACGCTTTAACCTTAACCGTACCAAAAAAAGAGTTTAATAATTACTGTCCTATTCTGAATAGGCATTAGTTGCTGGGTCTGTGCCTGTCTGATCATCAAAATCTATCCTTAACTGCAAGCACTTTTTAGTTGCACGCTTTTTATTTAAAATGTGTAACAATACTGCAAGTTTTCATTGAATTCTTCATATTTTCTGAATATTCAAGAAACACCATAGAAAAAAAATTATATATAAGTAGGGCACATGAACTTATAATAATATAAGTTCATGTTCCGTACAGTGTTTCATGTTACATCAGCAGCTGCTACAGCACTCAGTTGTCAACTGAGTTATGGATTCATATTTCTTTGTTCTTATAGTAAGATGTTAATTGAAAAGTTATGTTACCTAATTTTGTCTTCATCATGGGTATAAAATGAAAAGCTATCAAAAATGAGAGGCTTAACAACATTTTGGAAAATTTTATCTGTAATTATGACAGAACATGGGTATGAATACAAGAGCATAGCTTCTTTTAACCCAGTAAAATCCAAGAGGCGAAGCAGAGATTCGAAAATTCTTAGGTTGCATTTACGGTGTTGTTAGAACCTCCTACGACTATAAAACACAAAGCTTCACTCATAAAACATCTTGCAGAGCTTATACCAGGGGTGAGGAATCAAGCATGTGAAAGCCGGCAAACATTTTTATTGTGGTCTTGAAGACTAGTCAAGACAGCAAAGTAAAACGTACAACTGATTTTGTGTATACCTGTCGCAGCTGAAGTCTTACATCGCTGCTCAGATCCATCAGTGCCCTCCTTCAACATCCTGTGTTGTCATCAGCAACAGCAGTTTACCTGGGAACACAGGTATACATTTGAAGAATATCTGAGCATGTGTTTAGGAGTGACTGGTCTCCTAAAGCATTTTGTACAGTCATCTTCAAAGATGGTTTGCGCCACATATTAGCAAGGGTGGACAGAAGATGATATGAGGTGAGCTGAAACCTTAACGGCACAAGACAAGGCCAATGTTATTACTTTAATGAAAATTATTTTAGATGCATTTCTTAAAATGAGGTAGAAATTTAATACATTGTGAGACCCATCTGCAATGAAGTCGTTTTGCAGGTTTTTTTTTTTTTTTACTATTTAATCTGTCTTCAGCGCGTATATTATCTGAATCACGATTCAGCTTTTTAAACGCTTTAAGAGAAGTACTGAGGACATTAATTTTCATTTGATTTTTAATTGCTGTTATGTTCTGCGTCGCAGCACTCGAACACAAACAGAATTTTAATATATTTCAATCTTTCTCCTGAGGTGTGGCGAGGTTGAAGACCATACCGCGCGGTAGGTGTATTGCAGTATTAAAGGTGTCAATCCTGATACGCGGCGCTTCCCGTGCGCACCTTCAGTGTATTGCATGGTCATGACAATCACGCCAGGTTTACATGGTTCCTTGGAGACGACTTCTAAGCGGAAAAAAGTTTCCTTTCACAGGCGTCAAGCACCAAAATGTTCTCTCAGAAAAAAAGGTTTTCCTGGTAAGAAGGTTATTTACAGTGCTGATATGGATGTGACCTTCCAGTTTCTAGCAAAATACGCTGTTTCTACAATACAGAAAAACTATTACATAGTGATTACACCCACCAACGGTAATATGTGTCACAGCAAATTTTAATTATACTAATACCAGTTTGGTAGATTATGGTGGCAGTTTAAACTTATTACTAAACATTTTATTCCCTGTACCACATTCTTGGTCATGTTACGGATTTAATTAAAATGCACAATTCCTGATTATTAGTTTATACTTTGCACGTGTTTTCTATTTGTGTGCGTTATTATTTTTATTCCTTTGCAGTCTAGTAAATTTTATCACAGACAACAACTCGAGCGTTTTTAGCAGTGCCCAGAGTCGAAATATTGCAGTCAGATTTCATAGTACATGTATTCCTCGGCGAAAAATACATGTTCCTTCTGAATCACATGTAGCCCTCTATCGGCACATACCGTTCGCTTTTTCGCTGTTACGTTTTTAAAATGCGTTTGCCAAGATTCCTGGCCAAATATTTCGCGATCCGCTAAAAGCGGCTCATTAAAACCCGGACCGCCGCATCCTCCCTATAACTGATGTACTTCGCAATACTCGCCAAGCAGATCATCATGATATGCTGTAACGCAGCGAAACCGAGCGCCCCGCGCACCGCGCACAACGAGTAGTGGGCGTGTAACGGCTCCGTGCGTGCGTCCAATCCACATGTGCTACAGAGCACAACTTTTCTCCAATCCGAAACGCTCTGGAAATTTAGCTAAGTGGAGTTCGAGGAATCGTGGCTTGCCGCCTGCTATTTTTGACGCTAGATCTTCCGTGGAAAACAAAACTGATGGGGAATCTTTTGTTTTCATGCTAATAGGTCTGTTTTTTTTCGGATGGGCCTTTTGTCCACGCTTAAGTTTATATAGGGACAATGCAACCACCAAATTCTATCCTAGTTTGAGAAGCATACTTTTGTGTTTTTAAAATCGGGTCTCTTGAGATACGGGAGACCTGCCATGAGTTGTTTGGATGTTATGTATCATCAGACGTATGGATCTCACCACTGTTTGCCAGCCACCTCAGCGGGGGCGGCAGCGTACAAGCTTGCTTATCAACACCGACAGCAGCAGCAGGTAGGTTTTCGCGTTCGCAGTGAGGACGGTGAACTGCAGTACTGCAAAAAGAGATTTGTTTCGGACATTCAACGAACGGAGGTTTTTTTTTTTTTTTTTTTTTCTTCCTATTTGGCGTAAAGCAGACAGATTGTATCTTTGCGCAACGTTTTTACGCAGTCCCACCTAAACGGTGATATTACCTTGTTATAACAATCCCGTCAAGCGTATTTTTTTTTTTTTAAACTAAAATAGAAATTATAAACAGAAATGGTTTCGTACAAGGTCTGTACAGCCACGCAGTTCAGTTGACGAATTTGAAAATCGTTGGCAGATAGTGGAGTTTGCGTCCTATAATTTATGAATGAGTGTTCTGAAAAGTTTACCTTTACAGAAATGAGTACGCAAATCGAATGTATATGTAAGAATACAGTTGCTACTTTTAATCTGTCATATTTTCATACTTGTACGTAGAAATGGAAAAAATGTATAACCAGAAGAAAACGACAATAGTGTTGTAACGTAATTAAATTAGTTTAATTATTACGTGCGCAATGACAGCAAAACGTGTCCTGCCTACTTCAGGTAAATATAATTACAGACTATTGTTTAGACTATACTCAATGATAACTCATTTTTATACAATTGTGGTCAGGTAGTGTACACATACGGTATCCAAACAAAATATATTACAAATTTGCTTTTATCCTTCATTGCAACAATGATGGCTTGGTGTGAAAATATAGGTATTGCAGCCCAACGGCAGAGATGCCAACAGGTCATGACTGGTGACAGCATCTCTCTAACGCTGTTCCCTCACCTCTTAACACCCCAGAAGAAACTAATCTCCTTCGGCAAGATGCAGGACTCTACTGACGAAACTGCAGAACCTGCACGTGGCAAGGACCTGAAGGAGCCCTGCACCAGGGAGAGGGGAGGTGGGGAAGGAGCTCCAGCGAAGGAGGTGCTGCCTGCTGAGACTGAGTACCTGAGCTCCAGGTGCGTCCTCTTCACCTACTTCCAGGGAGACATCGGCGACGTGGTGGACGAGCACTTCTCCCGAGCTCTGAGCCAGTTTGGCAGCCTTGTGGAGGACAAAAAGGGCAGTCGCTCTCCGTCAGGGGGGATTTGGAAAGGTGAGTGCTAGTGTTGTTGATGTGGCTGTCATGGCGATGTTCACCGACTGTTTATGCAGCGAGCATCACCTGCCTCCTTAATGATGCTGCAAGCATCTGTATATAACTTGTTTTATTGACCAAACCAGCATGTCACTGTTTCTGAGCGTTCCGTACTAGTGCGTGTCTCTTTTGTGCACTGCCGTAGTAAAGGTGCAGAGATGGCGTGTGTGCCCTGTATGCAGCATTAATAAACTCTGTGCTTATGCAGTGAATGTTACCACCAGCATGGACTGACTCTGTGTGCCTGCATTCCAGACGGACCGTCACTGTCTGCAGGCCAGTGCACTGGATTCCCATCGACCCTGTGGGGCAGTGGGTACCCCCCACAGAGCAGCCCCTGCATTCCCTCCCTTCACTCTGACTTCCCCCCTGCCTCATCTTTTCACTCCGGGGAGGCCAGCATGTGGGCAGGGCATGCACTTCACCAATCTGGCCTGCCTGCCCAAGCTTCGTTCTCTGAGTCTTGGCACTATGCCCTAGGGGCCCAGGGCAACGGCAGCTATCCTCACATGCATGAAGTGTATCCTCACGTGCACGCTCGCCATGTGCACCCGCACGGACATGCCCACCACTTGCTGCACCACAGCCCAGCGCTGGACCCACGGTTCGGCCCACTGTTTCTTTCCAGCATGCGCCGATCCTGCAGCCCTGCCTCTCACTGTGAGGCGATTAAGGCCGAGCCAGAGACCTGCAGCCCCCCCAGCTGGCCAGGTTCATTCCATGGGTCTGTGGACATCTATGATACAGGTAGGTGGTGGGTCACAACCACTCTCGGGGGCATGGGTTCTATTAATGCTGCACACAAATATCTAAATCAAACAGAAAAGATTTACATTCTATCTAGGGAAAGACTGCGTCTGTTTCCACCCCTGTTAAAATCATGTGTCCTTTCTGTCTGTAGCACTGGATCAGGAGAAAGGGAAAACATCTGTCTGGTTCTGAGACCAAGAGAACCTAAGGAGCTCAGCATTATTGGTCCCTGCATGTTGAAGTGCTTGCTGTGGGCAGCCTTCAGACAGTGCTGGGAATTCGTCTGGGGGGTGGAGAAAAAGCTCACTCCTTGAAGCAGGAGCAGTTATGTCAGTGGAGAATATCAGTGTTTTACCAAAGCAAATGGGACTCTGCAAATAGAATTACCCTGTTAACTAAGCATTTTTAGTGAAATGTATGGCGCAATCTCCCATGTATATAAGATTCTCTTGGAAAAACCTGCCTTTTTGAACCATACCACTAATCCTTACCAGAATTCAGAGGTGTATTTTATTTTTGACTTTTGCATTTTTCGTTGTTTTTATTTTCTGTTTTGAATTACTTGAGTTCCCTGTACACTCAATAGTTCTGTTTAAAGAACTGGCAATGTTTGTGTACTACAGTCTGTTAGGAATCTTATTTTTCTTGGAAATAAACCTTTTAAATTAGGGTATCATGTCTTGCATATTCTTAGTAGCATGACATTCTTTCTCATGATGGTCACAATTACTTGGGTTTTTTTTTTTCCCCCATTACTAATTTTTATTCTTGGTTTGAATCTGTATTATTAACCTGATGTTGAGAATCCATGTGGGCACTAACATAAGTTATAAAATGCTAAGTTCTATTGGCAACTATTTATTACTTTAAATTTCCTTAAAATATTTAACTACCGTATTGCATGTGTTCATTTAAATCATATGTGCCTTGAAAAACTACTGTTTCCTCAACCAAAAACAATCTTGATACCAGCCAAATGTTTTCTTTGCTTGCCTGTTTTTACCTTTCCCGCCGTAGAAGCTAAATTATAGTTTGAGAAATCAGTTACTACCGTTGTTGCTATTACTAGTATGGAATTCTTTATAAAAGTTATTTTGAAAAGGCAAAAACCACCGACCCTCTATCTCCCTCTGCCATCAGAAAATAAAAATATTTCAATCAACTTCATATCATCAGTTTGTGCAAAGTCAAATCTTTGAAATCTAGTCCGTGACGCATCTTTTCTACATTTGTATCAAGATAATATTATGACTTCACGTACAATGTTATCCCGGAACTAGAACAATACAGGTGTTTTATATTTATTTCTAATATGTTTTCAGCATGCTTTTAATATATTTTATTCTTCTCTAGAACTGACCGAAACTACACCCAGTCTTTGAGTAAATGTATCAAATATATATATATGAAATAACTAGAAAAACATGCTTCCCGAAGACATCGGGAATATTTGATGACTAAGCCGGAAATGGTCCCCGAGAGGTCTAGTAAACGCATACCAAAAACACAGGCGTTAATTTTTATGACAGCAGCACAAGGAGCAGATAAGCCGCTGGGGACGCGCAATGGGAGGCGCGCTCTGGAGCAAGGTTCGCCTGTGCTCGCGCACGACCAAAGAATCCTAGGAGCGTGCGCTATGTGTTCCGGTGTGAAATTGAGGGTTATTTTGAAATACTGCATCTTAAAATATTTATTTGTCGAGACGCCCAATGCCAGAAGTTTCGTTGTTTTTCACCATTCCCTAAACAACACACGCACAGTCACGAATTGCAGCCTAGGATCTGCTCAAGATCTGGCTACCAGCGATGACTGTCTGCATATGCACTTTAGTAATTTATTTAGCAGACACTTTTATCCAAAGCGACTTACAACATTTCACGTTCATTACAATGTATTGGATAAGCGGTATAGAAAATGGATGGATGGAAGCTATCCTTTGTAGAATGGCCTGTATCTCCCATTTCCCTTATAACACTATAGGGCAGGGTGAAACGTCTTGTCTTTGAGTGTCACATTGCGAAAGACTCAAGTTAAACCTAATTTTTATGGCAGATGTTCAAAACGGAAATAAATGTTAGGCAATGCGTGTGTTCTGTAAGTTTTTATATTTAGAGAAATTAATTTAATTTCTGTGTTCCTTGGCTGATTTGTTCCTTTTCAGTTGTTGGCAGATTTTATTGTCTCACACCTGTGAAGCTGATATTATTTCTGTCTGTAATTTTGTTTACTATGTGAAATGAGATGGGAATGCCAGTGTTTATTCAAAATAAAAAGCCTGTCATGGAACATTAGTTTAAAATTTTTGGTTTTTATTTTCACCGTTATCTTACTGTATATCTTGCTATTCTCTATACTTTAAATGAAATCGTTTCTCAGTCCAGTTGCATTATTGTGATGGGTAGTTGGGTATTTTCTCATACAAAAATAGTGATCAGCAGCTCCTCACCTCCATCTTTAATATGTCAGACACTTGGCCCATGCTCCTCAAAGGATGTTCTAGGGGTTTATGCGAACCATCAGTAGCAAAGAGGCTGTGACAGTGACCTGTATTAGAAGACCGTCTGTGCAGAACTGTCACACATATGTTTCATGTCAAACTCACAGCCTGTCTCTAGTATATGTTGATGTGGTGAATTGTCTGTGTTTGTGCATCAGATATCCTGTCTGGTAGAACTTGGATAACTGTCAACTGTTACTAGTATGCCTGAGAAACAGTGGAGATATTGGAGTATACAGTAGGTGATGCACCGATACCTTTTTGTTTTCTGAAGGCCCTCCGTTGTACAGGGGATGCTAGTCTTTACAAGAAAATGAATAATTCAAAGCTTCACCAACGCAGCGTGGCCCATAAGTTGGCAAAATGCATCTGTTATTAGTATTTTTCATTTCGCCTGCGGTTTGTGTCCGAGCTTCAAGCAGAGAGCTCAGGCAGCAACAGTTCAGAGTCCTGTAACCACCCCCCCCATTGTCATCACCTCCTTCTCCTGTCACACCCCCCCAACCCCCTCTCCTCGGCATGCTCCCCAGGCCCTGTCCCTCCTTCAGGAAACTAGCCATTGGAAAAGTGGAGCTCCTGCCTGGAGCACAGGAATCAAAGGCCGGGTGTTGTAAGCCTGTGATTAGCATGTAGTGCACTCATGTGCTAATGGAGCCGGTGTCCCGCAGGCTCCGTAAGCACATCGCACTCACTGCACAGCTTCTCTGCGACGGTCTCTGCTGAATCGCATCGCTGCCCTGAACAGCCAGCTCAGCCAGCCGCTTCAAACAGAAAGCGACAAAGCAGGACTTTGTACCTACTGTGGCAAGCTTAGTGCATGACGTGTTAGTATATACTAGCCTGTTTAATCTGTTTAACCTCTAACCTTTGACTGACAATGCACTTGGTCTGAAGTGGTCGATTTCTTTAGATGTTGTGGTGGTTACTGCAGGTGTAATGGAATGTGATTGTCTGTTTGTTCTAAGCAGGAGAATATTCTAGTAAAAAATTAAGAGCTAAAACTCCAAGTTCAGCAGCTTTACAGCAGAACATTTAATTTAAGGCTCAACCACATTTGATGGAGCATTAAACTGACTGTATTTTCCAAAATGTGGACACTACACAGCAAAACTGCCATTATTTTCTTCTCTTCCCTGTTCAGAATGACAGAATAGATGAGGCATGATATAATAAAGTTTTAACAGCAGCAGGAAATAGTAACCATTTATGTAAATGCTTTAGAAGCCATATGTATTACATCAAATGGGTTAGCTGGCAGGGCATTAGTCCAGGAGCTAGACTTGTGACAAAAGAATGCATAGTAAAGGAACAGCACATATACTTGTACATACGTTTGTCAACTGATTCAGCAGAATTATATGTCTGTCAACAGGTATTCTGCAGCAACTGTCCAGTGTAATGGAGGCAAAGTGATTCAGACAAGCACATCTCGTATCACGTTCCGTGGCACTGGTCACCAGCAGCCCAGTTCACTTGGAACCACAGCTGTACTTGTGACTGTTTACTTCTTTATAAAACTAACAGCCCATTCCACAGCATTAACAGATAAACCAGAGCAGCTAATGAGCAAATGCATGAGTTGGTGTGTGCATAGTGCTGTATTGTGAATAAAAATCTTAACCAGAACTGATTATAAGTACTGTATGTCTGTTCAAAGTTGCAGAGGAGCAAAACATACACAAATAACACCACCTGCTATGTGTTTTTACAAAATAACTGATGACTAATCTGGTTTGTCAAAAAATAGTGCCAAAAATAATGCAGGTGTATATTTAGATTTAGGATGGTGTGCTGACCGCTGGAAATAAAAGGTATATTGATTGACAGTTTAATTATTCAGTATTAATGTATAGAGAGTGATCAAGGGTTACTTGATCACTGTGCTCTGGCTAATGAATTCAGCTCACTTTGGCTATATTTCAACTTCGTTCTCATTGTTGGTATCACATACTGCATATCATATCAGGCTCGTGGCTTTTTTTTACTTTAAGGATTTAGTTTCTCTCCTGGGAAAAGATGGGGGGGTTGCTAAAGAAAGGTGTGGGGGGTGAGAGGCATGATAAGGGGGTGCACAGAAGTTGTCATAACAAATCGTTCTCCCTCATCTCAGCACAGCATTCCAGTGTAATTGGGCGGATGATTAGTCTAACAATCACCAACACTGGGCCAGCTGTCTGGGACCGTGCCTGCATAAATACAGATCTCGCTATTGGGTTACGCTCACAGGCCGTGATGTATAGGAACCGCAAGTGCAGCTTTCCTCCCCAGCATGGCCCAGCCACTCACACCAATGCGTCACATCTTCACCTGATCTGCTGGTGTCTTTTCAGCCCACCTGCTCCCCAACAGAAACTCAAAGTCTCTTCCTATTGAATATGTCCATAAGGTTATTCCATCTAAAGAGGGTAGCTCCTCATGACTATAATGAAATAATTACCACCAGTATCTTTGACTGGTGGTCAATTGTGAACCTAGTATAGGTGTACATTATAGGCCCTTTTTTATTCTGCCTGTCAGTGTAGGTACATGTTGGTGGACTGTGAGCTTGAGTGGACTGAAGTGCTTTAGAGCAGAATGATAAGGATTGAGGAACCTGCTTGCGCTCACTGGCATTTTAAAGGCTGGTTTTTTTGCTCTACCTATTACATGGGCTTCAGTTAACAAAACATTTATGTATCACCCGCAGCAACATTTTGCACTAAAGCTGGCAAAAAAAAAACAAAGAAAATGTCATTACTTCACATGTGGGGTTTTACAGCCTCCTTAAAGTGGAACACTGTCTGCCAAACAAGATGACTCAGGAAATTTTTGTGTAATGGCTGCTGAATATCCTAAATTATAACATCAGACTGTTCTAATCCAAAGCAGGCTGCAGGAAAATTAGTATAATTTGCATTGACATGAAGTTTATTAGGGGTAAAAACTGTAATGTTAATTTGCATAGGAGAATTATCATTATTGTTTTGTGAACACATGGCAGGTGTTTATGGATTGCAGGGTGCCAGGGGAGATGCATATTTGCATGTCATTGCTAATTTAGTTTGGTTTGCTTCTAGCCAACAGTCACAAAAATGTACAATATAAAGGTACAATGATGAGTGCTGGAGACAGACCTCCATTATATTGCCAGTTTATTCATGTACACTCCCCATCATCACCCACAAAGTGATGACAACACGTGTTTCTCCTCCCCACTGTATTGTAAGATCTGAATATTCAGAGCAGATTTGCTCTATAATATATTCTGTGGGAATCAGTGGGAGAAGTGTGCATTGGTCTTATTAGGGAGAGGGAGTAAATGGCAATATTACTGCACACCATAGTGGCTCAGTGGGTAGCACTTTTGCCTCATACCTCCAGGGTCATGGGTTTGAGTCCTGCTTGTTCAGCTCACAGTGCTTTTCATGTTTAAGTGTTGTTTTTTCTTGAGGCTCCTTGGTTTTCACCTACAACATCCAAATACACATGGGTGAAGTGGATTGTGGGATATAATTTGTAGGCAGTCACCTTGCAATGGGTTGGCACTCCAGTTGCATCTCTGCAGAAGTGGTTCAACATGAATCAACATGTATGAATATATATTTATATATGTGGGCATGTGACACTACTGCTCCACTCACTGTCCTTAAGTGGGTGACAGCAGACCAGTGAGGACTAAAATTGAATCGGATTGGACGTTTATGTGGCAGTCTGGAGAGCTTCTAAAGTCTGAAGCAGTAATAAATTAATCTGGAAGAATTCAGCAACAGAAAAAAAGTGCTGGAATTTCAGGCTACTGGCTATTTTAAAAAGTATTTTTTCTTACACAGACACATAACCTATTCACCTCACACACCTCTGCTTCACACTTTAGCTTGTATGGTGTCCAGTGCTGAAGAACCATAACCCATTATCCTCTGCAGTAAATCAAAACCATAGGCGTAACTGTCAAAGGAAAACTAGATCGTTCTTTTTCAAAGTGTGCACAAGAATCTGACTTTCAAATCAGGAAGTGACCCCCCCCACCCCAGCACCACCCACATCCACCTTGCCATGTGCAATTTCAATGCTCAGATTCAAAATAGCAGGCTCTTTAGAAAACACCTTGGAGCACATTTACAAAAGGCTAGATGTGAACCACCTGGGGCTCAATATAAAGGCACTATGGCACATTGCTAGTTCTAATAAACAAATCAATGTTATTATAATCAGCTCCATCTCTTGCTTGCAAGTCCACTGGCCACAGTTGTGCTGTAAAATCATGATTTCCCTGAATACAGTTTGTTCTGGGGGAACTGTAAGGTTGAGCATCCCGCTGGCAGACAGCTAAGTCTCATCTGCAAACCGTCCTCAAGGGGCTGGACAAGGAGACCGTTAACCTTTGGCAGCTATGAGCTCCAAATCTAAGCCTTTAATCATCCACAGCTGCTCGTATATGAGCAGGTGGATACTAAATGACATCTCAGACATGGATTGTGCGCACAAGGGGTGCTGTTTAACACCTAGGCAAGATGTTTTGGGGAAAATGTGTTATGTGTTACATATGTTGGTGCCTCATGCAAAGTGAGTTTGGAGACTCTTTGTCACAAAGCGGTTCAGCTCTGTTCTTTAAGCAAACACAAGCCCAATCACTGTGCAGGCTTCAGCAGTGAAGTATCAAACGGCAGTACCAGGCTGAACATTCTGGAAGAAGCAGCCATAGTTTAGCATTTGAATTCCCAGTAAAATTAGTGCTGCATTTCTCAGGAGAACTCCACAAAACTGACGCCACAAAACTGGGGCTCACAGCATTGCCAAGAAAGGGGTCTGGACTTGGTCAGAACCACAGCAAAGGCAGTCATAAGTGGGCCTCAATTCAGGCTTAATAGAATCCCAAATATTTTCATTCCAGCCTCTAATCAGTGACCCGCTTGATTATCTGACAAATGGAAGAGATTGATTACAAGTCTCTGCTCCCCCCTTGATGGAGCCATGACACGCCCTTCTTCTGCCCATGCTGAGACACACACAGCCCTGGGAACAAACAGATCACGACACGGGATGGTGTAGAAAGGACACGTACAATAGGCGTGGAAGCATGCACAGCCCTCTTCCAGCAGACATTGTGAACTTCTGACACACAAACATGTCCTTACTCCTAAAAGTTAATGTCAACTGATGTTATGATGGCTACAACAAGGCCTGTAGATGCTGTTACAGAATGTAAAAAACACATAGTTCCAGTGGGGGGTGGACAGATGCACTTATTCTGCTGTAAAATGCTACTCTTCAAATTTACTGTTGAAATCATTTCGCTTTCATGAATGAGTATTGGTGAAGCAAATAGGCAAAGCTCTCTTACATCACAGCCACTCTTTTTCTCTGTGCTGCTCTTCTCTCTCCCTCTGTTTCTCTCTTTTCCACTCCTTTCTCTCCCTCTGTCTCTCTCTCTCCTCTCTCTTCCTCAGCCTCACTTTCTTTCTCTTTCCCATTCCTTTCTTTCTCTTCTCTCTCCTACTCCTCTCTCTCCCTGTCTCCCTTTCATCTCTCTCTCTCTGTCTCTGTCTCCCTCTCCATCCTTCAGTCCCTCTCTTCCACTCTTCTCTCTCCCTCTGTCTCCCTCTCTTTCCCACTCCACTCCTTTGTCTCTCTCTACCACTCGTCTCTCTCCATCTTGCCCTCCTCTCTCTCTTCCTTTGTCTCCTTCTCTCACCCTCAGTCACCCTCTCTTCTCTGTCTCTATCTCCCTCTCTTTCTCATTCCGCTCTCTCTCACTCTGTCTCCCACTCTCTCTCAGTCTTTCTCTCTCTCTCTCTCTCTCTCTCTCTCTCTCTCTCTCTCTCTCTCTCCTTCTCCACAGAATGTGGCCTGTGCAGATTTCTGTTAGGTAATGTGAGCTCAGAGCCAGGGGTTGGGAGAGCTGAGCACTCCTGTCCATATCTGCCAGTCTTTGCTGCTTTAATACCAGATTAGCGGCTGTGCTCCACCTGTTCGCAAGCGTCAGGCTCTGGCATAGGGCACTGCATCTGCTTCAGTCACATGACCATAAAGCCTACCACCCACCCCCAGACTACAATGAGATCACTGTGCTCTGGCTCTGGTAGATGGGGAGGGGGGGCAAAGGCTTGAAGCGGGGCTAAGTGTTGGGTGTGAGAGTGGATTGGCCCCTTCAGGGGGTGCTCAATTTTGTAGAAAGAGAAAGCAAACAAATAGCAAGTCTATAATTGTGGTTTCCAACTCTGGTGAAATTCATAATTCCATTATAGTGACGCTTCTCCTTCTATTACTAATGGGAAAAATGGCCTTGAATTTTTAACATATTTATAGTTTTTGTTGGTGTGTAACAGCCAAAGGTGGGTTAATTTTATTGGCTGACTTGTTTATGTTTTTTAATTACTGTTCTCCTCAGCAAGACAAGAAACCTTGCTCTACCAACAGTTGTTTTGATGTTGAATTGTTGCTGGGGATAGCTGAGGTGTGTCTGCAGATCATCAGCCATTGGTGGGCAATATGATGGTACAGCAGGTGGCAACACAAACAATTTAGTCACCTGAAACAAAAGCACCCCAAACAATACACGGAAAGTATGACTATGCGTACATGTACAAGTGCATCTTCCTCAGCCACAGTGTCTTCCTCACATTCTGAGGTAACCACACAGAAGCAGGAAGGTCATACTTTCTGAATTTGTAATAAATAAAAAGCACTTTTGCTATAATGAGTCGGTTACTGTAATATTGATTTTACATACATTAATAACTTTTACTATTATAATACTACAAGCAATGTTTCATCTAAAGATAGAATTGCTGGTTAAATGGTTAACTAAAATTATTACATATATACTGATTTGGTTGGTTTGCAACTAAAACAAACAAAAAAGCATAAACAAAAAATCGCGATCTATATGCCATGAATCCTAACTTTAACCAAAAATATCATGATATGTAAGTTTGGCTATGTTGCCCACCCTTACCATCAACTAACCTACTGTAGACTATATTGACACTTTGAGCTGAAGCCGGCCTCCTTAACGGCTCCATTTTGTTGCTGATCAGTAACTTGGTCATGAGGAAGAAAATGTCGTCTCCGATGTTTAATGACAGGGACGTGTGCAGACCCCACATGCCGCGTTCAACTTGATCGGCATCTGGAGCAGATTAGCACCTCAACTTTGTTAATTGTTTAAACAATCGAGTGCCGTGAGACGGCACAGGTGCGGAAAGATCCCGCCCCATGAGCAGCTCGGGGGACACTAATCCTACGGCGCCGGGAGAAAACGGATCTGACCCCCAGTTTTACAGACGTGGAGCTCGAGTCTGCTAATGAAGCAGCACTGAGGACTGGAAGAGGACTGCTGTTCATGGAGATGAGTCAGCAGCAGAGAGATACCATCTTCCTCATCATCATCATCTTCACCATCATCATCCCTCCTTCTTCACTCAGCCAGAATCCAGTCCACCTTGACAGACGCACGTGTGCAACGGCATGGGCCAGGGGAGGGAAATAGAGAGCTGCCCCGTGCCCCCCCATTTTTCAGAGAACGCTCGCTCATCTCCAGCTCCTCTTGACATTTACATCTCCCGCTCTTCCTCCCTGCGTCACCGGCTCTCGCCAAGGCCGCTGGGAGATCACTTAATGGCCAAGGCGGGCCTGGAGTGGGCTCAAGAGGCACATGCTGAAACCTTCTCACGTGTGCCCCCCCCACACACACACACACACGCCGCACTTCTCCACACTCTAGTCGCAATGCCCCCGCAGATACAGCGGACATGATGTACTCCTCTGCTTATACTTGGACCAATATGCTCACTACCAGCCTGCATTAGCTGTGGGTACTTACGGCACTTATGGTCTACATGTTCCCACAGACCCAGAATGCTGTCACATGTTCTACCTCACACAATTAATGTCCTGCAATCCTTAATGTCCCCAACATGCTAGAAGGCAACATCTGTGGTTTCCACTGGCTCTGACTGCTTAAAAGCATCCACAGCTAGTTGCTACAATATTCCAATCAAGCAGTCATTGTAAGCATCCAAAACTGGTCTCTTAATTGATTGAACATCAAACTTTTGTTTTCACTTATCACAAATACACCGCAAATGATTTAGAATACAATTACAAATACACAGAATTATAGACATCTGACACAAACTGTATAACTCTAACAAAGCATTATTCAACAAAAATTTAAGTTATGGACAGTGACATCCAAGTCTTGGAATGTTGAGGTTAGTCTGTCGCACAGTTAAACAAATCATGCCCGTTTAATTAAGTAGCACTTGTGCAAATGGGTGATCTTTGATAATAAAGCCTGCATTATTTCCTAAACCCCTTAATCAAGGAATAAAGCTAACTATTCATAATTTGTGCATTTATAATTTAGCCCCTAAATTGGTGAGTAGGTGTATGATTATGGTACTCTGTCCTGAGCATGAGGAGAATTAATTAAATGGCTTCCTCTAGAACTGTGTAGTGGAAGTGTAATCAAAGGAAAAGATGCCTGTACTGTTTGTGTCGAATGCTGCAGATTAGACTTCCTTCTTGGTCTCCCAGAACTGTCTATTTCACAGCAGATGGTCCACTCAGGAATGTGCCCCTTGTGAAACCTTTTTATATTTGTAAATTCCCTGCATTCTCTGCTCCCCTCAGCTGAAAGCTCTACCTATTGGCACTGATCATAATGCCAGGAATTCCACGTCCGACACTGAGGACATAGTTTAGTTGCTGACCCAGATCTAGGCTGGGGTTTGGAATGAGCTTCTCTGGCACTCGGACTGCCCCAGCATGAGCAGTCCCACGCAGTGTTCAGCACCTGCACCCAGCATCACAAAAGGCATCGTGGGAAGGACGACGTGACGGGTGGGCGGCAGCACACAGATGTGAAGTGTCTTCCTGTCAGCCTGCCTCTGACACAGCTGTCAATCAGCCCAGGCTGGAGAGCAGGAGGGAAGAGTGGAGAGAAGAGTCAGGGGTGTGGAGCAGGGCACAACTTCTGATTGTGGGGGGGGGCTGTCTCTCAGACAGTGTCATGCACTACAGGGGAGCTGATCTGGGACAGCCCTGCACCCGGAGTGCCTCAGGCTGAGTTGTGACATTTTCTCAGTGGGTAGGCCTTAGATAAAACAAACAAACCTGTGGAGTTTCAAACGCAGGACAAAAACAAGCCTCTGCTGTCAAGAATCAGGCTGGACAGCTGGACAATAGTGAGTGCAGCGGAGGATAATGAAATTAGCTTCCAATTTGTATCACTTCCCCTCAAGGACTGAGTTGTGTCATGTAGTCAGCCTATGTCTTCTGTTGGGACACACTGTGCCCTTTAAAAGAGATAAGCAGGAGAAAGCCCTCGTCATGCCACCACACTGTCAGAGAGATTACACTCTTAGCTGTTGTGCAGCTCAGTGTGGAGTTTGAACATCTCCTGTATCTTCTCAGGCTCGACTGACAAAAGCCCCAGGAGATGTCACTCTGCCTGGATCCATCAAGTGTCACTTCTCCTGGCGTGGAAGGGGTGGGGTGGGGTGGGGGTGGGTGGGTCACCTGACTCAAGCTGGAGGCCAGACTCTGTAGCATCAGCTGGGAGCTGGCGTGTCCAGTGAGATGCATGCATACATATGCATGTGCATGTATGTGTGTGTGTGTGTGTGTGTGTGTGTGTGTGTGTGTGTGTACGAGGTTGGAGAGGCTGAGAAAGAGCCTAGGCTGAATGATAGGATCCCTCACACTTAGCGGGACGGGCACTGTGGAATGCGAGGCTGAGAAAAAGCCTCGGCAGGCCGTTGCCACTCGCCTGACGTCTCAATGGCGTCTTTGACGGCTGCCTGAACAGCGCCTTTGTGGGGGCCGCATGGTGACACCGCTCCATGTTGTGAACGCTCCGCATTGCTGGCATTCTCTCTCTCACTCTGCCACGACGTTCCCGGCTTATCGAGAATTCCTCCGTCCGTCTCTCCTTCCGCCCTTGTGCGGCGTGCCTGGGGCCACCGGCCATGCGCCATGCCGCTTTGGGAAGCACAGCTGCCAGATGTGAAAGGAGTGGCGCTCTGTGTGCGCTAAAGGCTACTTTTAGTGTCTCTGCCATCTGAGTGCACTGCAGGACTCCACACTTCCTTTGTGATACTAGAGCTGAGGGTGATTTAGCATCTAAAGTAGGACACTACAACAAAAAGGATTACGTGTAGTTCCCATATTTTTGTAGTGGAAAAATTTATGGCATTAACTAAACAATACTCAAATAATAATAATTATTATTATTCTTATTGTTGTTGATGTTGTTGTTGTTATTATTATTATTACATTAGCCGCAAGGGTTTGGTATTGTTATAAAAGTACATGTCACAAATGTTTATTTCCCAATTTCATAGAATTTGTTACAAAAGTTTCCAGTTCTGCAGGGATCCAAACTGTAGCCTTGGCAAACAAGTTCTCTATGAATTTCAGAGTGGTGGGAGCTTTAGAGTTTACGGTAAGACACAGGCAAGTGGATCGTAATGCAAATCTCACATCTCCACATTTCTGGGCTATTTGTTTATAAATATAGCCCAGTACCACAATGGCTTACTAATAATTCACTGCCTGCTACATAAAAAACACTTAAAAATCCTTTTTATACTTAAAACATTTCATACAATGGGTTTGTTAGGGTACAAGTTAATTGAATTACCATCTCACTGCTCTGACTGTACGTCAGACTGCAATTGCTTGTATGGCAGTGTAATTGAAATTCAGCTCCAGGACAAGCCTCTTGATGGAATATTGCAGAGACTCAATCATGGCAACAGCAAACCCTACACTGAGTGCAGGTGATGCACTTTAAAATAATATCGTCCGGCTCTATCCACAGCTCTCTGCCTCTCCATTGAGTCTCATCATAATGCTTCCATACCATACATCTTGTACTCATAAACAGACGTATTGTATCAATTTAAAAGTGCAATTATTTATCTGCTTGGAACCCAGAAAGCAATTATACTTATCCATTAAGGGAGAATTAATTGAAAATGTTACAAGATATATGAAATGAACTGGCGTTTCTCCCAACTGGGCAAACTTCCCTGCCATAACACGCTGTTCTCTGTTCACTGCCAGCATTCTGCATGATATCTCTTGGCTCTGTGTTGACAGCATTGTTCAAGCTTTCTGCTGCATGACTATTTCTAGATGTCCCTTCGTTTGAGCCTTGATCCTCAGCAGTGCACTGACTCAGATGACTTGACCTGTTTGTTCCATCCTCATGATTGGCGGCCAGAGATCATCAAAACACTGGGCACAACCACCTCTCATTGTTTCCTCAGGTTGGCAGAGTGCGCTGGAGACAAGCCTGTCTACTTTATATGTATGTACATAAATAACCCACCCTCCTGCCTTGATTTTTTCCCCATGTACTCTAATTACCCTGTACTGTGGGTGTCCTGTACTGTGAGTGCCCTGTACTGTGAGTGCCATGTATTGCGCGTGCCCTGCATTGTGCGTGCCGCTGGCTTCCCCATTCTGGTGAAATCTTAGTACCTGCTGAGGCAAAGGAGCCTGCCTTCTGGTGCTTCTTAGCAGTTTTTGCAATTTGACCTTTGCTCTGTTTGGCAGAACTGGAGAATGCTCTTACACCTGAACATTTCAAATTTTTTGATTTCCTTCCTGTCTTTTCTTTTCAGAGCTCACCACACACCTCTGACACAAATACACAGAGTATATTTAATAAAGATTAATACTTGGTGCATGGCCAGATATTGACAAAAGTAAATTAGAGCTGGATGTTTGAACAAGGCTAGAATGACTATGAGAAACACCTAATGATTATGAAAACACTTAATCCATGGGTTCCTCAACATTCCTTAAAGGTCCTTGACCAATGCAACAGCTAGTGCAGTCGGATTCAATGAGCCACTCCAAGTGTGGAGGTTGTAGAACAGACCTGTGCGTCTTGCGGCAGGAGTCCCATGCTAATACTCAGTAGCCCCGCCTCCCACCGTAATCTGTGGCAAAAGGCGTCAACATTGGGGCAGGAGCCATGCTGCACGGAGGACGTGCCAAACAACTGCATGCGCCAGAAATCATAATGCATTTAAATTATTGTCTTTCCCTTATTTGATTCACACATGTTGATATTAGCCCTGTCTTTTGAGAGAAGGCTGGTTATCATTAGGAGGAGGAAAGTACCCTGAGAACAAACCAATCCCATGACAATCCAGAGTAAGTGTGACATAAAGGGTGCTGCATGGTAAAACGGATGCTCATTTATCGCTGTCTGCCATGAGGGGGGCGGTACAATGGGCTGGTGCCATGGGTTTCCCCATCAGCCCCTGCACTTCATCCACAAGGGCCACTAGGTCCTAGTACATTGACCCCTGCCCCCCCAGCATTGGCTGCAAGCCCAGTCCAAATTCCGAAGCTTGGAGACAGTCTGTGGGCTCAATTTCCAGCGAAAAAAGGCACCACCACCCCCCACATGACATTCCCAAAAAAGGCTTTGAGTCCCAGGGCTGCCCTGACTTCTCCATATGACTCAAGCAGCCAGGAATTAGAGCAGCAGGCACCGCTGCAGAGCCTGGGGGGGGGGGGGTGTCACATGGCCTCCAGCCAGCGACGAGGCCCCCCGTGGCACTGAGACACAGCTGGCCTGAAGCCGTCCTGTCCCAGAAAAAAAATTCTAACCCTTCATTGCAGTCACAGGTGCATTCCACAGCCACTGCTCATAAACAGCCTGAGTGCTCTGGAGAATCTAGTCAAACATATTGTATAAATGCAGTACATAAAGATAAAGAGAGAGAGACACACACACACACACACACACACACACACACACACACACACACACACACACACACACGGTAAATTAACTGTCCATTCTATAATACTGTCCAGGCTAAGCAGTTCGTTCAATCAATCAATCAATCGCCAATAATGCAGACAGCTTAATTAATTAGTAATTGGTTTTTATGATAGTCGGTCACACAATATCAATGAGGGCAATGAAAATGGAGAAAGTCACAGCCCTTAACACAACGAAATCACAGTGCACTCGGTGAGCTCTCACATTAAGCGCAATGCTTGACTGGCTCCCGTAAAGCATCGCCGCCACTGTTCATTCTGAAGTTCCATGTTAACTACTGGGGGGCGCTGTTGACAGAATTGCAGCTGTCTCTCTCCTTGCTACTTAGGGAGCCAATCTCTTGGGTTTGAAACAGTAATGATATTATCTCAGTAAATTATGCTGTGCACCCACATTTTAATTTCACTTCATGTTTGGTTTTTATCTTCTCAATTATTCCAGTGAGGGTTTCCAGCAATAACAAGTAATTTTATGCATACTACCCCGGTATGGCGTGAATAATCTAACTACATGTTTCATTTATTTATTTCATACATTTATACGTGACAAATTTTAGGACATATGTCCACTACGATAACACTTAAATTTGTTGCAATGAAGCAATTACAGTATCTTAGGAAACATAAATAAAAGACTCGCATGAGCTAATTAACATTCCTTCTTTGGCAAAACAAGAGGTGCTGAACGAGTTTTTTTTTTTTCAAAGAGCTAATATGCCATTGTGTGTCACATAAAAGACGAAAGACCATTTGGAAACGCGAAAACACAATAGCAATGGTTTATTTCACTTACAAAACAAGCCATTTTTAAACAAACATACACAAAATCCTTATTCTGAATAACTGTATAAATGCATGGTACATTGAAACGAGCCATGGCTGTGACACTATAACGAAACTCATTTTATGTAAATATTGTAATGGGATAATTGCGTTGTTAGTGGTGCCTCTCATTCTCTCACACTTCTGTTGGGTACATAACATGTGTGAGAATGAGCATCTGGGCGCGTGCTTATGTTCGCACTGGAATCAAAGTCAAACCCAAATCCATGCATACACTGAGCTGAGGGGAGACAGCGACCCCCGTCGGCGATGCTTCCCGTCGCAGCCGAAGAACTTTTCACCACCCAGACGACTTCGGTTATTTTGCAAGAAAGGGGGGGGGGACGATAAACTAAGACAGACAGTCTGCTGCTTAAACTTTCTGTAGTTAAGGATGTACAAAACTCAGAGATAGATACCGGGACTACAGTTCAGCGTATAGAAAAAAACACGTTCTATCATCAGAAAAGACTGCACCTGCTACTTCCCTCCGTTTCTATCACACATCCCAAGGAAATTTGACACAGCCCCCTAATTGGCAAAGGTGTGAGCAGGTAAACACACCTAATAAAAGCCGTTAATAACTACACGTGCGATATCAGATCACGCAGTTGTCCCAGCCACGCTTTCTCTTTAAGCAAATTAAATCAGCATCCTGTGGTAGCTCTAATTATGTCGTACCAACCACCACCTCCGAAGGTACAATACGCTGGCATGGAAGTAGGCAACCTAAAAATACGACGTGAACGAATTTGTGCGTATTGAATAAGGACGTGGGCTTAAATGGCTGGCAAACGTTCTCAGCACAAAAGCTTGTAACTAATTACTGGTGGGAAATCAGCTGAAGGCTGTGGGTCTTCTGCTATTTGAATCTCACTAATTACTTAGGCAAAGACGGTAAATCATGTTTCAGCAAAGCCAGCTCAAGGGGAGTTTCTTGGCACGTTTTTTACACGACCTGTATTTGGTGAAAAATAACAGCCCACAAAGCTCAATGTTCTTCCCCCAGTAAAAGCCTTTTCTTTGGTCAGTTTAATTAGTACAATATGTATCTAAAATGATTATTAGATTTACGATGTAAGAGAACGCCTAGGTCCAAAAAGGTAAACCTTAAAATATTAATATTTTAATTAAAATGACTTAAATTAACATCATTAATATTATTGAAAATATTATTACTACTTGATTTAACACCTTTACGGCCAATGAATTTCCACTATGTATTTCTTCTTAGTTCTTAAGCACCAGCAAGTTTATATTCCGATTAAAATTTAGTGCTTTTCAAGTGAATATTCCCGCGTAGGCTGTCGCTTTTTCTTTTATTGTTCTGTCAGTTCAAGCAGGCGACCAAGTAGCTGAATGACATTTCTTAAAATAAACACGCTATATGTATTAATCGCTAATAATACATAGTTAAACAGTGAATAAATTACGTACATCACAAATGTTAAATTACGTGTTTTCCTAAAAAGTATCCTTTTCATCTTAACTCATTTCTGAGTGGTCTAAAGACGGACTCCGGAAAAAGACCGGAAAAGGTGTCTTTTTATGTGAGGTACATTGAGTTTGCCAGAACCTTCCGCTAAACAATAAATGAAAGGAAAAAAAATCAGCAACTGAATGATCTAGTCCCCACCTTAGCTGTGTTAATGCGCTGGTCATTTTAACCACTTTCCGTCCTTAAGTAACACTGGACGTTGATTTCCCAAATAATAAGTGAAATGGAAAGCGCCGCTCTTCTCAGCACAGAGGTAAAATGTATGCTACTGAATGATTGCATGTAACAATCCCCTGCATCATGTACATTAGGTTGCCCCTAGCCTAAAAGCAGTTCTGAAATTTAGTGCCTTTGTCTCTTATCACACCAGGTCCTGTGAATAATCCATATGGCATATCTGGTAGACATATGAACTGCCCTGCTCAGCATAAGTGATACAAAGACAGGAAAACAGGCATAAAGTGGGACAGAAAGACAAAATTATCTTGTTTCACAGGGACATACCAAACACTCAAAAGGCTTCCTTATCAACAATAAATTGCAGCAACAACAACATATTTATGCACATGATTGTGAAATGCCACCATTAAAGCATGTATGTAGCAACAGCAGCAAGCAGTAGATCATCAGACTGGTCCGAATAGGACCCTAGATCCCTGAATACAATGGTATCAGCAGGAGGACAATAGTAGGTCTGGAAAACAATGGGAGGGAGATGAAGAACCAGTTGCTTTATGATCCTTGCCAAGTTTAAGGGAAGGTAGGGGAGGTAGGAAAAGGCCCTCACTGTTGTGCTACACAATACTGCCATCTATTGATCGCTAATCGTAAAGACAGTCTAGCTGGAGGGTAATAATTCACCATATCAATCAGATGGACAAATTCAGGTTTTTTTTTCTTCAAATTGGGAAATTTTAAATGAGAAAAGTTAGTGTGCATTAATATTACTCTCCCCTAAGGTAGACACACTACATGAAATGACCGAAACAGTCCTACATTTGTTGACAGCCATTTCTCATGATCAAGAGTCTCATTAGTGGGAAATAGGCTGAGTGTAGCCAGGAGCATGCATCACAACAAATACAGTGTTCTTTGCGTGCAACTGCATTTCAATTACATGAAAAAGGCCTTAACAAACCTAAAGCTAACCCAAGAAAAGTCATAAAGGACAAACAGACAAACTCTCCAAATTTCTGCCCCTGGGCTCATGAGAAGTGATTCGATTGTAAGCCCCTCTTTAGAAGCTCTAACATTAGAGTCAGCCATAGATGTGAAAAAGCCCTACATGGATGTGTAGCACAGACTAACGTCAATGTGAGCAGCCAGAGCTTTAGAGTCACACGGCTACCTGCCAGTCCAGCAAACTGCAGTTTAAATCAGAAATCTATCTCCCACCAGCACAACTGTCAACACTGGTCTGTGGAACTGTAATGGCTATGAAAGTGTTATGGTAAGAATCCCCCTGGTAGTCAGGACAAGAGTATGATTAGTCCCCCAAGCAAGGGACTTGGATCTTTGGCTCAGCGGGCGAATCATCTTGTCTGGTAACTCTGTTCAGGCTGTGAGGTTGTGAGCTTGAGCTCTGGTCACCCCACCATAACAGAAGCACATGGGAGTATGTTGTCATCTGCTGCAGGCAGGTTGCGCTGGGACTAATGGTGCTCTCTGTGTTCTGAAGCAGATGAAATCTGAATGCAGGACGCAAAAGCTATACCTGGCAGATGAGCAGGCATGTATTATGTGCACCGTGGATAACAACACGGGTGATTAACTGGGGGTGGAGGTGACTTTTTGAAAGGTTTACTACGTTATTACACCAAGAATATCTTAAAGCCTCTTTCTATAAGTAGCCTATATGTACCAAAAGTATGTAAGTCACGGTAACCTGCAGAATACATATTTTTTCCTTAGTAAAAGTAACATCTCAAAGTCACGTCACGTGCATTACAAGAATGACACAGAAAACACTTACACAAATCGTTTATTGTGTAATTCCACTGCCCGGAACTGTGAAGTCCCAGTGAACAACGAGCGCTGCGCATCCACAAGGGGGAGCGTTTTCACCCCGTTAAAAATTACGTCAACGCGTTTGCACTATCTAAACCGAGGGAAGAGCTGAATGCGCCCTTTCCAGCAGAGTCTACCGTGAGGAGGGGACGGGAGCCATTTTAACGCCGGCTGATCAGTACAATCCAGCAAAATGATCATCTATAAGTGTCTCATCAGCGGTCAGTACTAGTTTCGCTTTAACCCCCCTGCTTTGTTTGTAGTGACTTTCCCCTCATTTTGTAGAATTAGACGTTGGTTCGGTGCTTCTGAGGCCTTTACAGTTTAGCGGCCTAGTGGTGATGGCGGCCTTGTTGTAATGTGGTGATAAACCGCTATTCTATCAGTTTGATAACGGATGTAATGTTCCCAGTCAGTTTCGTTACCCGGACTCAATGACTGTACATCGTTACTTTAAAATGGACATGAATTATGGCTTTTTTTGGTGTGTCAACAGCGCTGATTTACTAACTGAGCAGTGAGGAGTCCGTCCGGCTTTGAGATGTTTTGAGTTGTGCAATACGGTTTTCACTCATCACCAAAACCGGATGGTTTATTCTCATTACTGTAATTCGTTTATTTATTTTTTTTTCAAAAGCCTGTACGATTGTTTTAAAATGTATTTATTACTGGTGAATTGCCACTATAGCTGTTGAAGTTTACAGGCTTAAAATAACCGCATTGAAAACCCGTGGTTTGTGTGGTTGGCTAACTTTGAAGTAGCGTGCAGGTATTTGCACCGTTTAAGACTTATTACCAAGTTTTTGTTTGGTTATTTAATGATAATTGCGTTATCTTTACCGGCTTTTTTTTCGTTGTATAGGAGATGAAATGTTCTCAGACATCTACAAGATTAAGACATCTTCGAATGGGATCTTATTGATAGTTGAAGGAAAGGTATGTGGTTTTTTTTTTTTTTTACTGTTACGAATTTAAACTTGGTCCCAGGTTTTTGACTTGGTTAAAGAATTGATGGCATGGGTTTCCAGTCCTATGGCTGATGTGAATGTCGTCTCGCTGGATTTTCTTTCTTCTCACTGGCTTTCGTTCCCACTCAGACGGTCAGAAGGGAAGAGAACATCGACGACGCCCTGATCGGTGGCAATGCCTCGGCAGAAGCTACTGATGACTGTTCGTGTGAGTCCACCTCAGTCAGTGGTGTGGACATTGTTCTGAACCACAAGCTGCAGGAGACGGGCTTCTCAAAAGACTCCTACAAGGCGCACATCAAGGAGTACATGAAAGCGTGAGTTTCTTTACTGTGACGCTGCAATATTGACCCAGTGCATCTGTTGACAGCCTGATGCTGTGTCGGTTGCTAATCGGGTTACTTTTGGAAAGAGATGCAATATTAATATCTCAGCGCTTTCTGTTTTGCTCTGCCCATAGCAACACTGATTGAATATGGGATGACAAGGCTTTATTGCCATAGTTTAACAAATGGGCACAGTCCAGAATAACTGCATTCATATTGCATGTCCCAGTTGTAATGAAATCAGCAAGAGCCTAGTATGTTAAGTGTGGTTATACTGTACAATATTAAGCCGCCCCCCCAATTATTCCTGTAGTATCAAGGCAATACTGGAGAAGAACAACCCAGACAGAGTGAAGCCCTTCATGGTTGGTGCACAGGAATCAGTCAAGGAGATCATGTCTAACTTTAAGAATTACCAGGTGAGTAGCGGTGCCTTGTGAGAAAGGGTTGAGTGTAACTGGAATGTGCTGTGATGACTGTCTTAGGACACCTGTAGAGGCCTGACCTGTGAAACACAACTTTATCTGAGTATGTAAATGTAGTGGGGCCTCTGTGCTTTTTCAATCTGAGAGAGCTGTCCTTAACCCCTCCCCAATGTCAGTTTTACACAGGAGAATCCATGAACCCAGAAGGCATGGTGGGCTTGTTAGATTACCTTGAGGATGGCATCACACCTGTCATGATGTTCTTTAAGGATGGCCTGGAGATTGAGAAATGTGTAAGTTGAGATCTAGAGCCCTTTCTGCATTCACTGAGACCAACAGTGGTCTGAATAGTCACCTTTTTGGTGGCCTGCCAGACTTTAGTTTATTGAATTTTAGTTGATGGAAGTGTTGTTGCCAATTGCGTGCTCACATTGTTTTGCATGGTGCCTGGAGATGGTCCTCATTGAGTTTGCCATGTCATTTGATTGGTGTGTTTTGACTTGAAATTTGGCCTGATGCCTTCCCCTTGGTTTCAGTGACACCTCTGGGCACAAGACCATCTTCTTTACTGGCTGCTGCCTTCCATCAATGCTGATTTGACATCAAAGCCTGGACTGCTCACATGCTCAACATTTGGAATGAATGCGTTATTTTAAACTTGCGTGAAGCCTGTCTCCCTCCCACCTTGGCCTGTACTGCCTGTGTTGCAGGTATAAAACACCTTTGAAAATGAATAAAGACCATATTGTTGTTTGACTTGCCGACAGTACTGTGTTCTTTTTAATATACCTGCAGTGAGTTCATTTTTGCCACCCCTCTCAGACCCAGTTTGGTCATTCTTACAGGACTCTATTGGTTCTATCAGATCTGATCCCTTTGCCTCAAAGGGCTGATTCTGGATTTCCCAAGCTGTAAAATATCTAATAAAGTACTAGACAAATTGCAGTATGTTTGGGGTTTTTTTTTTTTTTTTCCCCCCCACTTATAACTATTGTAAAAATGCTGCTACTCTTGTACTGCTACTTCTGGATAATATACTGATTAGAAATGGCTGTAAACTCACATGGGCTTTGAATGGATCCTGTATAGTTTGAAGAGACTGCATAAAGTGTTAGCATTAAAAATGGCAGATTATATTCTCCAGTGTCTAATAGAACATGAACTGCAGTGATCCATTACCTGTACATTTCTTCTGTGTTTGTGCTTTACAATGAAGATCTTACTATTACCTTGGGGCTTGTTTGTGACTAAAACCATTATGCTAACATTCATTGTGAAACAAAACTTAAGGCAGGCATCTTGAAGTACTATATTCCAGCAAGTATTGTAAGTGCTTTTGAAGTTGAGTCTGAGTCTATAAAAATGACATGCATGGTATCCTTTTTTTCATTACCATGATAAAAGCTTTCAGCTCCCATGTTCTGGTGCTCTTGGTAATACCTGTGCAGTGTTTTTCTGAGGTGTTTCATTAACATAGTATGATGTACTTATGACTATATGCCTTCCAATTGAGCACACCTTAAAATTACTGTAAATGTGTTTTCACATTAACACATTGGCCACTAGGTGTCTGTAGTGATGTAGGCTTTGAAGGAAACTCAATTTTCCAAATGTCCAACAGTCCAAGCATAATGCTGCCAAAGTACTGTATGTACACGGTTGTCTGTGAATTGTCAATGAAGTTCATTATCCTACTGTAAATTTGCTTCATGTCATAGTTATGTACAGAATGTGTTCTGGTTATGTGGTACAAAAATTAAGCATCAAATTAGGACATGAATAAAGGTGACTGCCATAAGCGGACAGGTAATCTGGACATTCTATCAAAGTCGCCCCCCGTCCTCAGACATTTGGTTTGTAAATTGCTGTTTTCAATTCCCACTCCGTCCCTGCTGTTCATACATTATTACTGGGATGTGCAATACTTACTATGTGTTGGAGAGCCCAGGTCAGTCCTCTTTCATCTTCATCTTGGTCAACTCGTGTCGTTCATCCTCTGTAAGCCAGCACTGGTAAACACTGCTTGTGTCTTCGTAGGCTTGATTAGCATGAGGTCCCATCTCCAGTTATTTGGCAGTACCACTAGATGATGCTCATCTGCCTTTGTGTTGTTAACAGGTTACATCTAATTTTGCGCGGGTTAAACCCCTGTCATAACGGTCGGCACATTCTCTACGACTTTACATGAATAAGGGGAGTCAAAACTGTCAGCCGGCCCACACTTTACTCAGTCTCGTAACTCTCGGCAAGCTCAAGCGCTTTTTCCCTACCGCTGATATTTATATCTGTGGCGTTTTCACAGTTATCGCTATCTATAGTTTATCATTTGTATGGACGTGACTGGATTAGGGCGTGTTTAGCGGCTGCGGAGAAATATGTTCTGGTCGATTAAACGCAGAGTTGTAGGATGGCGCCAAGAGACTGAAGGTGAAACGGGAGAAAAAAAAGTTTCACTCAGACCGAGATTATTGCACGTTCGCAAAGCACACAAGAACCGTCGCAAAGAAGCGAATTCACCCTTTTCCGTACAGAACAGCACCTCCGTGTACAGTAATTATGGGGTAGCCGTTTCCGGGGTTACCTGCAGGCTCGTCTTGAAGTCAACCGCAGCGTCTCGCGCCGGACGACGTTCATACCGCCGAATCGCCAAGGTTCACAATAAAACGGTGTCTTTACAAACAAAATTCACCTCTCTCACATATTCTGCTTCTTTAGGACAGTGTTGATGTGGATGCGTAAGTGTGGCGTGAAAACATGCGACCCACAACGAAAGCGTTGTCACTCAGTGGTCCGTTACTCTCCGCGGTCAACCAGCAAACTGGGCCCGCGCGCGCCTCACGTCTCGTGTTACAATCACCAGACGTGCTACATGCTAACAACCGTACTGTGTAAAAAACAGAGGTGTTGTGTCATCTTGACATTTTGAAATGTGTGATTCACGCACTTTCCCCCCTTTTGTCCAAAAAACTTTAAGTGTTTTAAAACCAGCAGCCTGGTAAAGTTAGCTGTGGTACAAGAGTGACAGAGGCCATATTTAAAATACCCTACCCTTAGACATACAATGCAGCAACAAAGGGTCTTTGTCATTAAAAGCTATTTTTCCATATCTTATTGTATGTCCAGGAGACCCACTCTGATTCTCTCTACATCTCTTCCATCTGGAGCACTTTAATGCACAGATCCGGCTCTCAGCTCCAACATAATCATGGTTTTCATAATGGACACAATTATCTGCAATTATCACATGACGAGTGGCACTGCCGTTTGTTGTGATAACTCCACAAACACACCCACACTGGGATTTCAACACCGCAGAGCTCTGCTGAAGTATCCACTTGCTTCGCAATTACCCAGGAGCCAAAAGGCGGGGTCGCGGCCGGACCGCGACCTTACGTGATGAGCAGTTATCATCCTCGCTTCGAGTCTACAACAAACAGCCGCTCCAGCCTCTTTCTTTTCAAAACAAAGTTCTGCTCTCAATGGATGCTCTGAGCCTCCAGGTTACGTAATGCTGGTAACATTTCCATAAGAATTCTGAAACAAACAGCCTGCCAAGACAGTGGTGGAGGTTGCGTGGGGATGTGGAAAAAGGATGACCGGGGCTCTGTTGCCTGGGGCCCTGTTACTAGTGTAGGCGGCTATGGCGAGGTCAGAGAGCCACCCCCTCATTTTGCTTCCATCACTTCAGCCCTTTCTGAGCCCAAAGGCCGCTATCTGAAGATCGACCCGCCTCCTCTGAGTACGGCTGCTTCTGCTATGCCAGAGGCGGCCCGCATTCACTGAGGTCCCCGCACAGCAGGGCCATTCATTTTGACGCCCCCTTCAGGAAGAACGAGGCCTTTCCATGCCTCAGGGCTTCAACTGTCTAACTCAGCCTCCTGGCTGGAGACGCTTTCAGAGCCTTCATCTCAACTGATGCCCTCGGAATTGAGGCGGTGGCGACTGGTGTGAGCTGAAAGTGCTCATATCCATTGAGCGGAGTCACATCCCACCAGGAAGGTGCACCGCCTCATGCCTGGCAAGTGTGTGAGAGAAAAAACCAAAAATGTGCTACTATTTAGCAGGACGTCGAAGTAGGGCACCTAACACTCACTTCCTGCCCCCTGACATGATTAAATATGAAACAGATCACTTCTGAGACATCAAAGGTCCCTGAATTGCCAGGACACCAACGAGATGCTAAAAGAGACTGCTTTATAGCTTCTTTGTGGCAGGATTGTGACTGTTTCCACAGTTTTTGTAGACACTCACTCACATGTCAGCAGCTGAAAGCCACTCTTGTGAGTTCCAAACTCTGTCCGTTTTCAACAACGCATAACTATCAACACACAATAAAAAGCCGAACTCACACTGTTAGTATAAAGTACAACTGAGTGTGAAAGAACCAAAACTTTTCTTACAGAAGCCTACATGTGGAAATTTAACTTGTTTACGGAGCAATAAAAATGTTTTTCTGTTCATTAAACTAAACTCTCAGTCATTACAAAGAAAGCTTATGTATCCAGAATGGAAAACCTGCTAATATGTAGACAGCATTCCAAAAAATGTAACCATATCGAACTAAAACAGTTCTCACCTAAGCTCTTCCCAGAAGTAATCTCCAGTGAGGAACAAACTCAAACAATATAGAAGACACTGAATTTCCATAGAACAGGTTCCTCTGAAACCAAGCCCCCTTGAGACATAAGCCCCAGCTGAGTGAATACTGAGGCATTTGAATATATGCATTTTCACACACCACACTGGAAATTATTCATTTTCCTCACAGCCTGTTTATGCCTGCACTCACACACTCCTAGCTCCTTCTTAAGTTTGTGAGTAAAATCAACGCGGGAGCGCGGAGCACGACGGCAAAGTCGTGCGTCGCGCCTGGGACTGGGTCTGTCACAGACCAACTGGCTGTCACTCAGTCACCCTCAGGGACAGGCCCTCTCACATGTCAACTTGTTAGTTTGTAATTACTTTGCACAGCTTCCCGGGCAAGCTTCTCGGCAGCTGTCTTTCTGAAGCTCGTCTCCCTAGTGACATGCAAAGATGGGGCCCGAGCGTCGTCCCCCCCATCTGCGTTGACAGGGTGCTATATTAGGCATGTCTGCCCGAGCCGTAGCCCTGAAGGCTAGTGAAGCCACACCCTTCCGGTGTCTATTACGCTTGGTATTGTGACGGACACTGAGGTTCTCCACTGATGGTGCCACACAGGCACTGGGGAATCTCAAAGCCAATTACACACTCGATCCCGTGTGTATTTATATAGGGCGGCACAAAGGGTTTTGTCCAACTCCCACACCCACTGCAGTTAATTAGGCCAGTTTTCTCCTGCAGAATGTTCAGGAGTGTTAAAACACCAAGGCGTGGGTTTTTTTCACCCCTGTCACAGCAGCTAAAACAGTGAAAACAAGCCATGCTGATGTGACAAACACGAATCTATTGTTCTTACGCCAGCCCGTCTGTCTAGGATGCGTTGCCAGCAATGCCATCGGAGAACACAGAAAAATAAGGAACAAGTATGACAGTTTGTAATAAAAGACTTGCTTCAGCCAAGTGCAAACACACAAGCTGGCTCTTTTTATAAATAAACATGGCCCCTTTCTTCCCCTTGCTAACAGTAGATCATAAACTCTGTTCCCTGACATTCCTCCCCTGCTGTCGCCTCACGTGCTGCTGTCCAGCTGAGCACCCTTTTCATCTGAGGCTAGCGGCGCTAATTGCTGAGCACGTCAGCGGCAGGCAGTGCGCAGAGCGGCGCGGAGGGGTGATTAAATCTCACCCTCTGAATGGAGGCCAGACGAGCGCAGCTCCTCTCCCCGCCCCCCGCCCCCTCACAGAGCCCACCCCACCTCCTCCTCCGTTAGAGCGGCGACGAGAGGCTCGGCTCAGCTCGGGAGGCAGACTCGGCAGCTCGTGCTCCATGCCAGCGCCACTCAGTCCACGCTCTTTCTCCAGCTAGCTCACGCACACGCCTCGAGCCGCGGGAACGCCGGGTGCCGGCGACTACATGGACTGGAACCTGCGCAGGATGGACAGCGAGCTGAGGGAGATCAACCCAGACCTACTGCAGCCCAGCAAGAGCTTCAAGAAGCCGTCCTCGGCCACTGTCACCCTCAACGTAGGGGGCTACCTGTACGCAACGCAGAGACAGACGTTGGCCCGGCACCCCGGCTCACTGCTGGAGGAAGTGGCCAGCGGCAAGCGTCCCGTCCAACATGTGGACTCCATGGGCAATGCCTTCATCGACCGGGATGGCCCCATCTTTCGCCACATCCTAAACTTCCTGCGGCTGGGGGAACTGGTATTGCCAGAGGACTTCAAGGAAGCAGGGCTTCTGCGGCGTGAAGCTCAGTTCTACCGCCTGGAGGACCTGGCCCAGGCAGTGGAGGAGTGGGAGCAGCGGCAAGCAGTCCAGCAGGAAGCCGCCTTCCTCGAGGTGACCGACAGCCATGAGCGCTCTCACGGCCTGAAGGTTTACTGCAGCGAGCCCAGCTTCATTGAGGCTGTCAAGGGCCGCCTGGTGCAGGTCTCCAAGAGCCGCTTAGACAGCTTCCCAGAGGAGTTTGAGGTCTCCGCCAATGTTATCCAGTTCCGGCACTTCATCAAGTCAGAGATGGGCTCGCGGCTTGTGCTGAAGGAGGATAGCACATTCCTCTGCAAGCTGGAGTGCCTGAAGCTGGAGATCGTTCTGCTGGCTCTCAGAGGGGGCTACCGCCTGCTCACCAGCCTGGACAGCACCCGGAGCTCCGTGGTCCACTGCGAGGCTCTGCACTTCGTCAAGTGACCTGGCGGGGAACTGCCATCCCAGGACGGCCGCACAGGATGGCTGGACCCCACCGGGAAAAACAAAAGGTTCCTTCCTCTTCAGAAAAAAAGCTTTTCTTCGCTACGGCTCTCCAAAAGGCTTGGGTATGCAAGAAAGAATCAGTATTGTGCACTTATGACCCGCATTCAGATTTGTTTTTGTCATGCTCTGTTTGGTTATGTCCAGCTTCCAGCGGGTTGCTGTGACAGACAGGCATGTGCTATTGTGCAACAGGCTGTTCTCTGTGTTATCGTAGCTGTGCATAAAACCAACCGTACTACCTACTTATCTCCCCTTCTCTCTGGTTCAAAAAATATATACTGTGTCCAAAGTATAAAATGATCTTCAATTCACAAATTAATACACAGCTAATCTGACTGGCAGTATCTGCTTGTATCCTTTCCAATTTGTACTTTACTATGAAGTATACAAATGATAACAGCTACGGTTTTAAAGAGCACCAAGTCAAAGTCTGGAATAGTGCATGCTTGTATAAAAGTGTCTGTTATAAATTATTTATATAATTTATGTTGTAAAGTGACATAAAGCTTATGTTCCTGTGCATATGTAAGTGGGTTTTTCATAAAAAAAAAAATAAATAAAGAGATATATTATGGTTGCCATGATGGTTTTTTTTCTATGCAATGCAGTGGAAATGTCTGCAAATTGCTACTTGGTGGGCAACTATTACCAGTGCTCTGCAAAGGGGAATGGAGAAAGGTGTGTGGGTTTGATCCCTACCCTTTCCACAATGATAGGGTGAGGATGAGAGAGAGAGAGAGAGAGAGAGAGAGAGCGACTTATTGAGTTCAAGAGACTTTGCTATGCATGACTCCCTCAGTTTCGTTAGAATACGGTGAATATGTTGTTCGGTTTCTGCTCAATAGAAGGCTTGGCTGGTGGCTAAATTTTTCAAATCCTATTCAGTCCATTTGTTGTCACATTGCAATTTACTCGTGGGGAGATACGAGATGTAAAAGGCGTGCTCTGAGCATGTGTGAAAGAGTTGCTTAATATATGCAACAAGTATTTTTCTATCTGTTCCACTGGACTTTACAGACGGACCATTTTAAAATCAAGTGTTTATTTCTTATGTAGCGCGAAACTGTGTGTGCTGGCTTGTAACTGGAATTTATTACCGCGCAAGATATAAACAGGCCCATATCTATCAGTATTTAACTAAGTTAATTATGCAAATCAGGGAGGCAGAGCACATCGAGGCTTATAAGATTGTCTAGTAAAAAATGTTATTGCATTATTTGATTTATGTGATACTGGGATGAGAATCTCCATTATAACCGACTGGAAAAATGACAGTTGCCATGTAAATCAAGCTTTAAATGAACCTTTAGTGACCTTTCATCGTACAGCAGAGGAGTAAAACATTCTGTATGAGGACATTATGCTCTTTAGAAAACATGGACATGTAAACACACGCTGTAACCTGAAATTTCGATTTATTTTATAGATGAATTCGATCTGACAGGACCACGCCCCTGCTAAGTTACGACAATAAAATACGGATGAGCTTTACATGTACTGTACACAGATCACAACGCGAAGACAACCATTGAAATAACGAGGACTTTACCCCCTATAGATCGTTGTGAAAGCAATGCATTACATACTGCATGTGTTTATTTTCCCCTCCTGTGTGATTTAGGAGGTATATCAAGAATTAGAAGGAGTAATGTGGTTCTATAACTCTCGCCAGTTCTGTGATTTATATAGACTTTGCGGTTTTTCTACCTTTAGGATATTATGCGTCTCTTGATTCTGGAGTGCTTCAATGACTCTACAAATACAGCATCTTAAATATGACAATAACGTATGACGGTACCGCACATTACAAATCACGTATTATTAATATTAATCTATAATTGTGGAATTATTAATATACACAGGTATTGTGTCTGCCTTTAAAATGTTTATATGTATGTTCATATGTATCCGAAATAATCCAATGCACTGATATGACGAAAACGTTTTTGACCAAGGACCACAAACACAAAGTGTTACATAATTCAAATGGTACCCTGAAGTAGCAATATAATGAGAAAAACTTTCCCATGCAAGTGTCTGGTGCTTTAAGACTGTTAAACACATTCTACATATATCGCATATGGTGACGCCAACTATAGCGCGGGCCCCGCGAAAGAAACCATCTGTTTCGATTAAAGTCAACCATCCGCTTATCCGCGGTTGCGCCCCCTGTGCAAAGAGCTCTGTCCCCTGTGCAAAGACACACAACCCTTGTGAAACCGAACAGTGCGGTGATTTTGCAAAACTCACTTCCCTTCCCTTAACACTGTCGATGCAGCGCTCGGCTTTTATTGGGGGAAGGCGCCGCTGAGTAGATATTGATTCAGCTGGCGCATCTCTCGGGCGGAAAATGAGTCGATGCGTGCAGCACTCCTTTAGGACGCGGAGAAACATGTTTTCGATTCAGTTATCCATGGGGTTTCTCTGTTATCATCTGTTGCCAGGCGATTCACAAGTTTTGCTGTGGTTTTCCCACTTTTTCCCAAAAGCATGTCCTCTCTCACCGCCCCCTCCTCCATGACTTTGAGCACAGACCGAAGAGGAGTTCATTAGAGAAGAAATGTCACATACATCTCATCTGACCACCCTACCGGGAGAAAGCTTGCCATGGTTATTAGGTGACAGGACAGCCCTGTTGCTATCCGTGCGTCCTTTCTCTCCGTCACTAGTAAGGTAATCAACGGGATCCAAAAACAAGTTAGCACTGTGCACAATCTGACCGAGGTACACAAACCTTTCTTTCTCTTTTCACAGAAGCACAGCTCATCTGCATTAACATTAACACTTAGAATGCAGCATGTGCCCAGCCGCATGCACCATCGATTTGGAATACCGAACACCTATTCACAAATTCAGCTTTCACTTAAGAAGCAAGTGGATGCAAAACTGACTGTCAGTTTTCACTGCCTCATTCCATTTTTAGTCAAAATTACAGAGTGTAACCAAATGTGTACTTGTGACAATTGCGACTTTCAGACTCACTCAATGCAAACTTATTAGTGTCGCAAGAGTTTTCGGAACAGTTATGATATCACGGATACAAGAGCAACTAAGGAGAGATATCTGTATGGAAAACCATGAAATGTCCCTACACTCATAATGGATTTTGTTCAAGACTGCAAATTTTTTAACCGTAACAAATGTTTCTCGGTGGTTTTATACAGAACAAATTAAGGACTCAGAATTAAGTACAAACCTGCTTTGACAAAGAACTAGATCAATATAAATTGACCACAGTCCAGGAGGCATGTAAAGTACAATTGATTCTGGAATCCATAGTCCACTTAATCACAGATGGAAGTGGTAGACATGGCCTTTGTTGAATATTTAGGACTGCCAGCAAGTATTGTACTGTTAGCAGCAGGCATTGCAGTAGCTAGTAGGCAACTGGACTAACAGAGCTGACAAGCCCAATGACAGGACCTGATTTTATACACAGATCCTTGAACTGTAAGCAGGTCTGTAAAAATGGTTGAACAGACGTCTTAAAACAAAGCAAAAACGTTTAAATGTCTAAGAGGGTAATAATTTCAAAACTATTTAATCAGCACAAGAAATATCAGGTAAACATTTAAAGGTTAAATGCTATCATAAATATTGTTTAAATCAGACAAGAAAACTTCATAAATGATTGCCAGAAAAAAAAACGTCACAAAAATAAAACCTTTTTAATTTTTCCAGTCTTTAACACCTGGGTTATTGAGGAAATTATATTTCAACAGCCACCGGCGACAATAATGTTATTAACATTATAATAAAGTTTAAAAGCCATTCTAAATCTAAGGGGAATTTATATTTATGCCAGGTTAGCAGTTCAAGTATTTACTTTGTGGAGCACCTGGAACACTGGTTGAAGTGTTTTCCTGCCTGTACCTCACAAATCCATTAACAGGCAAGAAATAAGGCCCAGCCAGGCTAACAACAAAGGTTTGTAACAGCACAATACCTCCCGGCTAAGCCTCTATTCACTGGCAACTTCTGTGGCAAAACCTGTTGCTTAGCAACTACTTAATCAGTACCTGCAGCTTGTGAAAGCTCAATAGAAAGCAGTGACCACAAAAAAAGAAAAAAAAACCCGAAAGAAGATGAAGACAGCAATTTACATTCCACACGTTTCTCTATGAATCAAGCATTTAATGGACCCAATTAGCTTGGCCGCTGTCTAAATCCATCTGCGGACAGGCACCCTGCAATCAACATGCAAATGACCTTCTGAAGAAATTGTCAGTGGAACTAGCCAAGACATGGCGCAAGACACAGCACTACACAAACGCAGGTGTCCATTTTTATTTTTAATGTTAACAATAAAATGTGACTTAAGTGTACAGTACTTAAATACTTGGGGGGGGGACTATTTCAATGTAACATAGTAAATTTCAAAAATCATAAAAAAAATATATATAACGTATATATAATAAGCTTATAAATAAATAAATAAATAAAATCTCCCAGCCTTATATGTTACACAGGTGACAAAACTGTAGTTAATGCTTTTTTACATTTCAGTATTGTAACGATTTTAATCTTACCAAGTTTACTACTGTCACAGACATGGAGATTAATATACCCATGCCTCTACTGAAAACACGAACAACTGAACAAGCAAACTGGACAAGGCAACTTAATTGGCAATTAGCGTTGCTCTTTCACAGGACTGCTACGGTCCAATGTTCACTGTTGCCTCCCAGTGGCGAATTAAAATCATTGCATGTTACCAACCTGTTAACGTCACAAACCGTAAACGCTCGTTTGCTTGTTTTACATTAATACTACCTGTTCTGTATATTTTATATAGATGTTTTTCTGTGACGGTTGCCACCTCTGAGACGTACAAGCAAACGCTTAGGCTAAAGTAATCTATTTTCTAACGTCAATACTCCATGTGTGGTATTTGCTAGAAAATGTGTTTCCATTTCCCGTGTCAAGTCCATAAAAAGCATGGGCAAAAATTGTGTTGGATAAAGTATCTGAAAGCCAAACTTAAAAGTTCAGATATTTTACTATAAAATTACTTAAGTAAAAGTCAAAGTCACCTACTGTAATATTACTTAACAGATACTCTCATACTTTCACTTAACTGTACTTAAGTATCAAAAGTAGTTTCTGAATGTACTTTATTGAAAGTAATAGTACAAGTATCTCTTTAAAAAAAAGCAGTCAATTTAAAGAATTCCTGTTTTTAAATTTTGTAGTGCCTTCTTTTCAAAATTACTATACCACATAAAATTAAAACAAAAAAACATGCATTTGTGTTGAGGTTCGACAAGTATTTTTGCACGCCAGAATTTCAGTGCTTTTTGGCGAGAAGAAGCCACTTCATTCAATATGACAAATCCTTCACGCCAAGAAAGGAGAACATCTTATGCAAATACGGCCACGGGTGGTTTGTCTCATTTAAAGCAGGAGGTGATGTTGGAGAAGTTATGCTAGCAGACGTAGCAGGTGTTGGGGCAGCATCACTGCTGATAGAGGAGGATGCTGCTCCTTCCATGATGGCTTCTTCCTGCTGCTCTTTTGATGTGCCTGAGTTTGTTATGCTGAACTCACAGACTGAAAACTACAACTTCAGAAGCGTTTTTTTTTTTTTTTTTTTTAAGTATAATAAAAATGCTTGATGGAATATTTATCAATATTTAAGTAAAAGTATGCATTTTATTTAAGAAGTGGACTAAAAGTTACATTTAAAAACAAATTTAAAAACTCAAGTATAGATACTCCTGAAAAATACTTAAGTACTGTAACCAAGTACTATTACTTAGTTACACTACACCACTGCAAAGATACTATACAAAGAAATTACAACAGCAAGAACACAATGAAAAATCTGTCAATATAAAACTTTGGTTTAATGTCAACTATTGCATTATTACTAAATGCAATCATAAAATGTTTTAAATCTATGTCTACCATTTTGTTTCACTTTTCTTCACTTCCACTTTGTTGGTCATTTCAGTTATGACAACAGCATTTTTATTAAAACATCTCAAAACTGCACACTTCATGCAGACACCCAAACTGTGGTTCTTCAATGAAACTGTAATTTGAATAATTTAATACATTTCTTAGATGCCACATTACAACCGTGAACATTTTAAACACCTAAAAGTTGAAATAAACTCAGGTGCCGATTTGCTTAGAAAAACAAGACTTACTGTTGTGTTAAGCGACCTTAAAATTTTTCACCAGAACAGCCAACACAATGGTACTGAAAATATCAGAATCTGACGCTCATCCAGCCTACACCAAAAAACTAAATATATTATTGTAAAGCAACAGCAGATAAGAGTCCTGCTGGCACACCATCTGATGAGCGAAGGGCGCTTCAACGTTTTTTTTTTTTTCAGCTGTGATTGGCCTGCAATTGCGTACACTTCCTGTTCTGTCCTCTCCAGCCTTATTCACATATAGCACGCACCAAGAATTACCAACAGCTCATTAAAGTCTGAAATCAGAGCGAGATGAAAAGTCTTCAGTGATCACACGGTATTAGAAACGTTCTGACAGCCAGGTGGAAGGCCATCCCCTGCCCGGCCTATAGGAACATACGCTCCTTACTGTGAGAGAACCGGCTGTTCAGCTCCTGTGACTTCTTCAGAAGGCTCCGCTTCTGGGCCTCGTCAAATCGGTTCACCTGGAGGTCCATATCCCGGTCAAAGGGCCTCCTCTCAGCTGGCTTGCTAGCCTCTTCCTCGGCCTTCTTCTTCATCTTCTTGCTGTGCAGGTTCATTAGAGACTCCCCCCGTTTCGTCTCCTTTAAAGGCAGAGGGAATAATAATACATTTTAAAACTGGCACGTGGAAGACATTGAGCAGTTTTGGCCTGGATGCGTTCCATCACGTGGCTGTTCCGTTCAGCACAGCAGAGCTTACGTTGTACTTGGACACTTTCTCTGCCATCTCCAGGTCTTTCTGGGAAGTACGTGGGATGTCCTTCTGTGCCTCACCACCTCCTTCAAGTCGTTCCTGTGGGACAAGCAGAAGACAGAGCTGTAATACATATAACCTGCACATACTCTGCTTTGCCCTCTCCTTTGTTTATATGACCTATGACTCAGTAATCAAGTCTTCATTCAGCTGCGTCCTACTCAGACTCCATGGCACATAATGAGCAGTGTGTATTGATCATTCTGGACAAAAATAATTCCACTAAGGTTCAAAATATTATATACAGCCTTCTGACTCACCCTGGCTTTGCGCTTTCGGTCTGCAGGAGTGTCTGTCCAAATGGAGCGGTCTTTGTCCTCTGGTCCAGACCTCTTCTTGAAGGTTCGAGCTCCGAGACCAATGTGCTGGAGCTCAGGGGGCAGCTCGGTCATCCAGGTCTCCCGCGAGAGTTGTTTGGGGCCGGTCTGCAAGTACATCTCCGCCTGTTACCTCTTTCACACCCACTTCAGGACAACCCTCACCTCTTTGCTTACACCACTGGTACTGGGGAGCAGGACTGTTTCCAAACATGTCATCAGCATGAGACCAAAAAGTCTCAGCAGCCTTACCTCTTCATCTATCTATTCTACTCAAACTCTGTGAAATGGTGATCCTAAACACAACATATACTGCTGAACTGACCCTTTTTCCCAGATTGAAAACAACATGCTCATTTGTGAAGAGTGGAAGGCAAAGGAATAGAGGATGAAAAATCTGGAAACATCCATGTCCCAGTCCTTACATCGCCGTAGATCAGCTTCTCTTTCATTCTTTCAGCTCTGCGTTCAATCTCCATGGCGACAGTGCTGCACACAGCTCCCTGGGCGGGCACAGGTCCAACCAAGACGTCATCATCGCTGCTGGAGTCCTGTAAGGCACAGGTCCAACACATGGTACTGACATGCTCAGACATTTACACTGAGCCCACAGCATCCTTTTTCAGCCCTGTGACATGCAACACTAATCCTAGATGACAACCTCTGTGCCTTTGCACTGTGGGTCACAACAGTAGCCTATAAATCTACACTAGTTATCAGGTACTCAAAAAAAGGTGTCTCTATGAAAAACAACTTTGCAAAATTAAATATAGTAGCCCAGAGAAAGGGTTGGAAGAGAAGATGGAACAGTGGTGTGAAACACCACCTCCCATAAACTGCAGACAGGTCAGGTTGTTTCTGTATGTAAATGTTTGATATGGAAAACTCTACCCCACCTCTGCCACGTAACCTGGAGGAAGCGCCGGTCCGGAGACAACCCTCCCGTCATCATCCTCGCTGTCATCTCCATCGTGCGCAGATCTGCGGAAACCTGGTGGAAGTGCGGGGCCCAACACCGGCCTAACCAATAAAACAAAACTTATCTAGCTGTTCTTTGCATTAATGAACTTGCACCTTGACCATAAAATCTTACGAAAGCTTATACCTTCTCTTTAACCTCCCTTAAAGATAAAAAGCTGAACATGACTGACAGCTGAGTTACATCGGCTGTCGCTACCTCTCAGGTGAGCTGTCCTGTTTTGAGTACCCAGGGGGAAGTGCAGGCCCAAAAAATCCATCATCCTCACCATCCTTCTTCAATTCTTCTACCCTGCGCTGCTTACTAGAATGACAAAATGTACTCACAGTATTCACACTTGCAAAAACTTACTGTAAACGAGTTTCTCTCACAATTATGTCACTATTTGTAAACAATAGTGTAGGGATTAGGGAAAGCCAATTAGCTTTGAACTCTGTCACCACTGCCATCGTAGCATAGAAGACAAAAGGAACTGAATATACTATTTTGTTGCATTAACTTGCTGCACTGCGCAAATGTTCACCACCACACAGGCAGCAATTACTTAGGCACGTTTCTTATAGTTATAAAGACAACGATAACAATGCTTTGAGGCAAAGTCTTCCACCTACTTTGCTGTTGGGCCATCATCTGTTTTCTGTTTGGAATTAAGCCTGCTTCTCTTGAACACCACCTCCTCCTGATCGCTGCCTTCAGACGAACTCGAATCGTCTCTCACTTTGAAACCCGGGGGAAGCGCTGGCCCCGCGACTGCTGGAAACAACACGCGGAATATGCGGTAAACAAAGCACCCAACGCGGAAATGCCTAAAACCTTGCAAAGTTCAGTTTTTACGTCTCACTGGATCAATTTAATAGCAAATTATGCATTAGTATATCGAGGGCGGCTCTGAAGGGTTCGAGGCACCGCCTGTCGATGTTAACATTAGTGACGATCAGTGAACTCAGCTGAAAAACCCAGTCCATCGTTTGGGGAACTTACTGTTGTCCTGATTATCACGGTCGCATTTAACTCCACTACATTCTTTCATTAACAAGACGAGTTTATACAGAGTCCCGTGACACAAACACAAACCTGTATTATACTGCTACCTCACGAAGTAATCTCGCTGATAGCTCGTTTTCATAGACATACGCAAAAATCTGTTTAACTGACTTACACGTGTCTTCATCATCATCTGTGTCATTATTCATGCCATTTTTAAATTGCGGCGGAAGGGCGGGTCCGATTAAAATTTCATTGTCTGACATACTTTTAAGTAAATCATTAAATATCACCAGTAACTAGCTCTGTTTTGAATGTGCAGGCTGGCAGTCACCTGCTGACCTTGTTTTTCCCCGGAAGTAAATAAGCAGCTTCGCGCGTTGCCACATGGTGGCGTTCGAAATATTACATATTTAAACTATTTCAGAAACAACATTGCACAGTACGCACCGTGGGTGATATAAGGAATATAATGCAGTTTTTAAATCCAGTGTGTCGTTATAGAGTAAATTAACATTTGAAAAATGGTCCCTCGAATCATACGTCCCCAGCTGTTGCAGGATGTGACGTCACAGACACATGGTTTGATGGCAGAAGATATTCAGGCACACATGTGCGGTGGAAGGTAAACAACTTTAGGTGTCCTATAATTGGTAAAGAGAATCGATGCAATGAACAGTTCACGGCGTTTGCCACCACCAGATTTTAGCTGTCCGACCTCAGGTACTGTGATAAGAAGCCCGGTGTTTAATTGGCAACCCCCTCCTGGTAACAGCTTCTCTGGTAATGGAAACTGGTTTCAGCCCCCTGGAGCATGCAGCCACAGCTCTGTACTGAATAGTAATACAGGCCCTGTGCCGGTACGTCGTTATGACGGTGAGTTACAGTTCGTACACATTTTGTTTTAAGTTTGTGATTTGTTATGTACCGCTGTTATAGCCAGTAAATCTAGGTAATAGACGTGCACGTTGGAGCTCCAGTATTGCTTGAGAATGTATTCATATGTTGTCAAGAAAAGAACCGACATTTCAATGTGCTTTGCAATTACGAGTATTTCGAAATCATAATTATTTGCTCAATTTATAAGTGTAATTCTTTAATGTGTTTTACAAGGAGGATTTTTGACTACTATTTGAACATCTAGTGTTTTCTTTTACAAATGATCTTTTTCTTCATCATCTTAGGTCAGTGTTTCAGAGCAGGATATCCACATCATATGCAAGGTCGCGGACACATGAGCAGAAATAAGGTAACTATATGGTAGACGTGCATTAAGATTATAATGATAAATCTGAAAACGTAAATTGACTGAATGAAATTGAAAAAAGAACAAGTGACGTGGGGACTTGTATGAAGATGTGCAAGTTCACAGGTATGAAGATGCGCAGGTGGAAATTGACTAACCACTAACTTTCAAATGGTGCTTCTCTCCAGAAAAAGAAAAGGGAACCTGTGTTCACCCATTTCTGCGATACTTGTGATAGAGGCTTTAAGAACCAGGAGAAGTATGAAGAACACATGGGCGAGCATGTCAAGGTGACGACAGCCTACTCAGCCTTAGTCATTGGAAATTACAAAAATGGGATTGCCGTTAAGCATTATCGTTAGTATTTATATATTAGTATTTTAACGTTTAATGATGCCAGTATTTATTTCTGTTTTTAGTGCTCAGTGAAAGATTGCACCTTCACCGCTCATGAGAAAATAGTGAAAATTCACTGGAGAAATGTAAGTGGAAATTCTGCTAATGTGACATTGAGTGTAATGATTCTGTGTGAATGATTATGGACCATGTTCCATCTATTCATGTGTGCTGCCTTAGGCAAGATTAATTTTTCTGCAGTGAAATGTGACCAGATACCGACCCATTGGATATAATGCTCAAAATTGTGTTTGTTTCATTAGAGTCATGCACCTGGAATGAAAAGGATCAAGCTCGATACTCCTGATGAAATTGCAAAATGGAGAGAGGAGAGAAGAAAGTTGGTTTCGACACTAGTTTTTTTAAATGCGTTTTTCTGATGTAGTTCTCTCAGCAAGAACATTTTAATCTTATGAATATATTTTTTTTATTTCTCTTTTCTAGAATTATAATACAGTTTTTAAAAATCAGTTTTATAGTATTACGAAGGACACAACTACGACTACATTTGGAAAAAATTGTAATCAGCCGCTAGGGGGAGCACAAACTTGGCCATTTGAATTTTACTAAGGCACAAACAAAAAACATACCGCATACCTGCATTATAGACTACATGGACTAGAGTTAAAAATTAATATTTATGTACGTGAAACAGATCTGTAAAGCTTTTAAAAAGTTAAATGAAACCATATATAAACACCTACCTTTTTAACACTAGGCTGTCACAGGGTGGCCTGGTGGTTCAGACTGGGATGTTTGAATCCCAACGTCGCCGCCAGTCGTCCTTGAGCAAGACATTCATGCATTCAGCAAGACATGCTAGCTTCCCAAGTGCCATGTGACTGCACACTGCTCCCCCCAGGGAGATGGGTTAATTGCAGAGAACAAATATGTTGTAACATCATTGTGAAATGTTGTAAGTTGCTTTGGATAAAAAACCTCTGCTAAATGAATAAATGTAATTTTATGACTCTTGCAGGAACTATCCTACTCTATCCAATATAGAGAGGAAGAGGAAGATAATGGAGGAGAGGACGGAAAGAGGGGAGGTGCTGGAGACGGCACAGTTTGGGTACGCTGCTGCTTTGCATTCTGGGATGAGTTGACCTTTGTGTTCTGCACGTGGTTTAGAGCACTTTATTGACCAGCTGAGGCTTCCTGTGTTCTCTGTAGTGCAGTTAGTTGTGTAGATGTTTACAGTATGGCCTCACTACTGGTACAAGTGAGGACAGAAGGATAATGGAACAAGGCGTCATTGCAAAATTACAAAATGTGCACCTTTTCAGCGAGTGGAAACATGAATGTGATTTATGTGCCTTGTACAGTAGCGTGCCAAAAGAGTGGCGTTGCCATGGGTACTGGCACAGAGTGCCTTGATGCTTGTCTTTTCTCATGAGGCACTCCATGTGATTGCGAGGCAGTTCGAGGCCCTGCTGAGTATGAGAGCTGAGGGGTCACACCCCACTGCTTTCTTTCCTGGGCAGACGTATGAGGGGCAGGGGTCGTGGCTTTCGTCAGCGAGGTGGGCGGTTCCAGAACAACCAGAGGAGAGGATGGACAAGGCCGGGAGCACTAGAGCGCGTGTTGGACGAGGACAGCAGGCCGCCCCCGAGACAGGTTCCGAGAGACGGAGACCCGCTTGGAGCCATCGTCAACAGTGACCCAGGTTGGCAGTCTCTCTCTTTGTTTAATGGGTGAACGCTGATTTTGTGCGGGGCATCAAGCGTGACCCCCCCCTCCCCCCAAGTACAAACCTGGTTTGTCCTTTGAAGTGTTGCATGTTCCATTGTTCTCTGAAGTCACTGGCAAAAAGAGTGGCATTTAGAGTCACTCCCAGTGCCCACCTTTCACCACTGTTTTATATCGTGCCCGCTAACGCATGGGCATCACTCCTTAATGAGCGCGGGCACTGTCGCAGGGCTAATCTTTTAATGGAAATGTGTTGAAAGTCCACACCACTCGCCCTTGCAGACACCGACAAGGACGAAGCAGTGGACGGAGGGGCGGAGACTCTGACTGTGACCCCAAAACAAGTGACCTCGGGGCTGGGGGCCCTTGTGGCCAACTATGGCTCCATGTCTGAGAGTGACAGTGAGCAGGAGCCAGACGGTGGGTCTCTTTGACTTTCATGTGTATACTGTGAGACACACTCTTGAGTGTTATAGCAAGGTTTTCATTCTCATCAACACTTTTTTTTTTTTTTTTTTTTTTTTTTCCTCTTTTCTCATTTGGTGGCACATATGAAGCTATGTTTTATATAAGACAGGAAGTCCTAATTTTTTTATTTATTTTTGTTATACGTGTAAAAGCAGTAGATGGTGATTGAGAAATAAGGCACAGTTGCCACCAACTCATGCCATGTTCGTTGGTTTAATTTTTGCACAGTCCAAGTATGAAAATATTGGGAAGGTATTGTATGTGGGTGTTTTACTTGTCTAGTAGCTATTAAATGCAAATGTACCTACGGGTTTATTATGCGGTTCAGTATTTACATGTATGTAAGCCATATATATATAGAGAGAGAGCTGGATTGTGTAGAAATAGTGTTTGTGGAGTGTGTGATGTAGTGCAGTTGGTTTTGTACTAAGTTGTCTTTTGAGGAGTAAGGAGTATTTGAACAGCCTCAGCTTGCTTTGTGCCAGAGGTTTCCTGTAGTTCCCAAGAGTAAACATGGTTGTGCTGACATGGTTAAGTCACATTATGGATCTCCTCCTCTAGATTTACCTGTTCTAAAGGTCAGCAAGGTGCTTGAGGAAAACCAGACAATGTTGAGGGCCGCAACAGAGAAGACCCAGCATCGACTGCCATTTCAGGGACTGAGGCCTCCTCCTTCCTCCAGCATGGCACGGCCCAGCGCTGCCCCCAACAGGCCTTGCAGAGGAGGGCGACCAAACAAGGGCTCTGCTGCACATCAGCGGCGCCATCCCACGCTGCTGGAGATGGTACGACCTGGCGGTTCTGGTCCTTATGAACAGGCCACTACATAGGATTGGTTCCTGGTATACGGTGGAACCTCGGTTCACAAACTTAATTGGTTTCTGAAGGTGGTTCGTAATCCAAAAAGTTCATGAACCAAAACAGTTTTTTCCCATAGGAATCTATGTAAAATGGATTAATTTGTTCCTGCACCCCAAGAAAATCATTAAATCTAACACAAAAAAATAATAAACACAATACTAAATAGATAAAATGTAGACAAATATAATAAATATAAACTTAATTTAATGTTACCTGTACAGAGGAGAGTTGACAGCGTAAATTACCTTGCTTTTTCACATATAATAGCCTCAGAAACACTGTCACCAACTAACATTTTCTTGTTTACCCAAACGAGCAGCAGTTTCTCCTCTTCTTCAAGCGTCTGTGATCATTGTTTAGTAATAACTTTCACCCCTCTTGCTACACTGGCTAACTTGATCTTCTCTTTACTTTTTAGAATAGTAGAGATCGTTGATTTTGCCAGACAAACTGATAAGCCTGATGGCACAAACACCATTTTCATGTTTAGCAATGATTTCTTTCTTCACCTCTATTGCAGTTCTGGTAATTTTTCTTTTCCATTTGTTATCACTATCCTTCTTTGGTCCCATTGTGTCATTTAATAGTTTATAATGAGGTAGCACACAAAACACAATGAAATTCAAAAGAATGCAAGCCGAATTCGAGCAGAGATGTGCACTGAAAGCTAAACGGCAGCTGTTGTGCACGCGCGACCATTGTTGCCGGCTTATGTGGTTCGTGAACCGAGACGCAGTACGACAACTGAGGCATTTTTTCTGGTGGAAATATATTTCGTGATCTGAAAAGTTCGTAAAGGGAGGTTCTACTGAATTAGTTTTCAGTCTTTCATTATGTAGCAGGTAATTTTATTCTTTCATGCAAAGGCTCTTTATGGCGTCATGTAAAATGGTGATATTTCTGAGTTTTTCCAGAAGCTGTTTAAACTGACTCTAGTCTCTGTCTCTGGTTTTAGCCACAGCGCTGCTATATTCCTTCAGTTTGCATTGTTTTATACTTCACTTAAATACACTGCACAGAACCCTACAGTTATTTTTGTAATATTATCCATTTGTGAACAGGACAATCAAAGTTAAATTTTTACGTTGGTTGTCCCTGATTTCAGCAGCCTTGTGTGGTGAAGAGTGCCACAAAATTACCTCGCTGTACACATGGTTACATTTGTTGTGAACTGTTTTGGGTAAAAGCTTTGATTTAACAAAGGCGTAGCAATAGTAAAGGTTCTTATTTAATTTTGGCTTAATTAATGGAAAGGACAAGCTAACCCTATTGTAGATTAGGTCATAGTGCATTGAACTGTCACAGTGTATTTGGCTGTTGTTTGGGTTGACCTTAGTTTGTTCTGCAGCTAAAAGATGTGCATCTGTTTTCACTGTTGTTCTGTATATAAAACTTCCAAACAAAGTCAGAAGGAAAGCTCGTTTGGTTCAGCAGGGGTAACAATTAGTTGAATCATGTGGCATGGAGTTTAGTAGGAACAAAAGCCTGCGGACAGCGCAGGAGTATGGAGTTGGGGTTGAGTAATCATCCACTCAGGGCAGCGGGCGCAGTTTGTTTCCCAGACGGCCCCGGCGGTGACCTCATCGACGGGTTTGCTGACAGCAGATGCGAACGCAGCCTCTGTACCTGGAGTGGTTCCAATCATTCAGCGGCAGAGAAAGGGACACCGAGGCGCGGCGTGTTGAATGTGGGGGCTGAAAGGGGTTGCCTGGCTACAGCCCCCTCGGGGCAATTCCAGCAGCATTTACCCTGCGAGCTGAAAGGAATTTGTATTCACATAAGAAGATTTGTGAGTGACCAGGATGGGATAATGTGATTTAATGCCATTCATTACACACTTCAATTCATAAACTCCTCAATCGGTAGACAAAGCTTTGCTAAGAAAAAGCACCATTCATACGCTAACTAAAATTAATTATGCCTTGTCATTAACTTTTTTTTTTTTTTTTTTTAATGCAACAGATCTTAAAAATCTATATTGAGGGAGTATGTTGAGTGCCAAAAGTAACTCGTTACGAATACTTTAAAAACTCGGTGAATTGTGATGCCACACTTTAGGTAAAACTGTCCAGCAACAGAAAAAATTTCATCTGCTGGATGTCTGATAATTTCTTAAGTCTTGTGTGTCCTTTGGGAGAGGAGTACATGTGGAGGTTGGTGTTTCTGATGTAAGATACAAGTCGAACCTGTAAAAGTCTGCTTCAGATCAGCTGTTTTGGTGGAATTCGATAAGCACCACGTTAGGCTGATAAATGTTTTCTTGTTGCATTCCTTAAGATCGTGTCTGAGGAAACATCTTCAGCTGAGGTCTAGAATAAGTTGTTTAAGCAGCTGATTGTCACTTGTGAAACTGAGTTAATTAAGATGTAATTAATTATGTCTCTGCAGCTGCTGGCGCCGGAGATTCGCCACGAGAGGAACGTGCTGCTACAGTGCGTGCGCTTCATTGTCCGGAACCGTTTCTTTGGACTGGACCGTGCATCTCAAGGCAGCCTGTCATCTGACAGTGGGTCCTCCGCCGCGCTTGGAGAAAAACGCCTACCGCTGCACATGCGAGAAGACAAGTCGAGGTGCCCCGTGGGGGTTTGCACACCATGCAGAAGCCAGCAGGAGGGGTGGGACCATCCTGGTGTGAACGCTGCAGGTGGGGGCCAGGGTTCCCCAGAGGCTGGCGTTTTGGCACCACTGGGCCAAGGATGTGTGCACAGAGCACTTGTTGGTGACCCTCAGGGATCCACAGCAGAGGACGGTTCAGGGCATAGCGGTCAGGGTCAGTCAGATGGCAGCAGACATGTAGGGGAGGGAGGTATGTCATCAGGCCACTCAGTTGTGGATAATTTGGCTGAGGAGTACGGGGGCGATGCTGACGCGAGCAACCTGATGGAACAGGATGGTCACGGGCAAACACGGGATGGTGGATGCGTTTCTAGTATGGGTGGGGAAGAAATTCATGAAGAGCCTGGAAAGCAGAATGTCCAGTCCACTGGACTGGTGGTAGATGATGAAATTTGGGAAATGCCCATAGCGATAGATGAAACAAAACATATGATGGTCCATCAGTCCCATCACTTAGCCTTGGAGGAACACTGACTGAAGACATCCATATGAGTAAATACGTCTGCCTTAAAATCCATCCGTTTTTTTTTTTTTTTTTTTTTGACTGTCTATAAACAAAATATTCTGTCAAGGTCCAGTTGACAGTTTAGATTTTACTGAAAACGAGTTAATTGACAAAATAGTTTTTCTCTTTGCTTTAAGAATATAAGACAAAAAAAATATATATACACCCATTTTCAACATCTGTTATCATGTTGACTGTGTGTATGTTTCTGAAATGCCCTTATGGGATTTTTTTTTTTTCTTTTCTTTTTATAATGTTTATTATAAACATAAAGCACCCATAGTTAGTGATGTTTTTCTCAACCGGTTATTGTTTACTTTCTTGATGTTCAGCGTCTCTCTTTGTGTGTCTTTGATAGGCGCTTTGAAGAAGACGCCTGTCTCTTTAAGCATGACTCGTGTCAGAGCGCTTACGGAGCAGTTGGACAAGCACAGTGATTGTACGAAGCTCTGTAGCTACATAGAAGCAAGAATTTTGTTTGTTTCAGTCTGGTTGCAGTTTTTGGCACAGCAGGATAATCCAGGTTAATTTTTTTTTTTTTTTTAATCGCATGCTTTACTTCTGTTGTAAACATCCTGGTTTTTTTTTTTTTTTTTTGATTATGCATAATAAAATTATGTTTTCCTTAGAGTCCAGTACTTAAATATTCACCGGAATCATTCTGTTTTATCCAGACCTCCCAAAGAAGTAGGAACCTTGTTAAATTGAGCTTGGGGGGGGTGTTAAAAAACAGGAAACCCCTTGCTCATCTGTGCCTGTGTTTCACATCGGGAAAGTTATTCACATGGCTGAATAGCTTGGGTGTTGTACGATTGAAAATCCCCCTTGGGATGGTAAGGTGTGAAAGATCTCCTTAATTACAAATGTGATGTTATTGGGGAAGTTCCATCTGGCTCACTTTTGCCATCCAGTGCAGGTTTTCACCTTGGGCAGGGGAGGAGACAGGTAAACTGTTCGGCAGCGGATGAGCAATGGCAGAGAATGCCACGTCAGCAGTTGCACGCACACCTGTAGCACACCTGTGGCCCTGCCCTGAATTGGAACACACTCCGTTTTCAGGTTTCCCATTTAACCATTCGTTTGCACTGAGCTGGTTTGTATCTATTTTGACTAAAATTTAATCAGTCTTTTGCCAAACCTGTTTAATTCTTTTGCGTATCGTTTGTGTGCACTTCACATCGTATTGCCGTTTCTTCTAAGCCGTCATCAGAGAGGAACGTTTTAGGTGACTCTTTAAATATTTATTATTTTGTACTGCGGTTTAAATGGCTCATTGATAGTAAAAGTTTGTGGAAGGGAAATGGCCAGGTACACAGTTTTTGAGGTAGGATGGTTAGTCAGTGATCGTTTACTAAAACGCTGTAACAGGAAGATGTCAGACTTATCAACCTGTGATGAATACCTACATCTTAGGTGCGCCTCGTCCTGTGAAATTAATTCTGAGCGATTATACCACGTTTCTTCTGCTTAAGTGGGTTTTTGACATGCAAAGCAATTATTCCTCCCTACGGACCATTGGAAAAGTACAGGTGTTTCATGTCAACTTTGACACCGTTCAACACCTACCTGCGTTCACTGATTCTTGGCGTACTGTATTAGGTAGGAGCAAGAGGCTGTTGTTTTAGCCTTAGGCTCCCTGACTGGGTGCTGAGAAGGATTTTGGTCTTAGAGGACTTACACTGGAATCCATCTAACATGACCAATCCATAAGTGCTTTTCAGCCTGAGACACATTGATCCTTTTGTGAAGAATGCAGCAATAGCCTCCACTGAGGTGACCCAGTAATGGTGAATTCGCCCAATTAAGAATAAGCCAAAGAATGAATGTATCAAGTGTGTACAAATTGACAATGCCCCACTTTAAGTTTCCCCCCCCAGTTTAATTCTAAAATGGCATTCTGTTATGAACTGGCTGTGTGTTAGACTGCTTGTTCACTTGCACCTGGGAATTATTCATCATGTGCTCATCGCTGATAAAGTTCTATGGCATGTAGAAGCCAGGAAGGTACTGGAAGTTGTGTGGTCATGAGTATAATAAGAGAGGCTGCCGTTATTGGTTATATTACCTCCAATGTGCCATGCTGTAAGATTAAATATGTAGAGAAAATTAGATGCTTCAAAGGGCTTGGCTTGGGGGATCATCACACATGCTGTTTTCTCATCAGTTAGACAAGATTGGGAAGGGTTTCTGGAGTCCAGCTGTGATACAAAATACTAAATATACCACCAAAGTGGGCCTAGGGAGTGAGTGGTGATGGAGGTTGGGTGTTGACAAAATGTTTTCTGGACCAGTCTTCTTTTAATAGACAGAATCAGCATCACTTCGTTGAATCAAGCTGTCCTGGAAATCTTGTGTATTCTTGTTTTCTTTTCTTCTTTGAAAAAAACTATATACACATCCAGGAAGGTCTCTTAAGTAGTACCTTTGAGCTGAGAGTGCTGAAATTTTCCAGGAAAATATGCATTTTGATAGATGAAATCACAAATCACTTCCAACAGAAGTGTCAGATATGAAACCACATGCAGTGCAATTACAGTACAGTGAGTGGTATTTCACATAGGGTTGATTTTAAAGAATTTGAAACCCATTTTCAAGATCATAATAATAAACAAAGTATTTTATTTTGACACGGTCCTTGAAAGTGACATTTTAAAGTACTCTAAAGTTTCTTTGCATGATAGACATAATTTACATACTGAGAAGGTCAACACTTCTTTAAATTGTATTTTTTGCTCTCCATAAGATTACAGTTTTTTGGTTTTTGCTGATGCTATAATGTGAAGGAATTAACCTGTGGGGCATTTGTGGCTTCAGGAGATATACATTGCATAAGTCCTTGTGTCTGTTTGGATGGGCCCCACGGGATGTTAAACCCACGAATCTGTGGGACCCAGCACACGGCATTTAATAACAAAGTTCAGCAGTCCCCAACTGTCAGCCGGCGTGGGCTGACCAGCAGAAATGAACCTGGCATTCTGGGTCCACCGGCTGTCGGTCCTAACCAACTCAGTTTCCAGGCAGCAGGGGATGGTGGATAACAAGCTCTGCTCGCGGCGGACCCAGGATCTGGAACTGGGAAACAGCATGTCCTCTATGCAGTCCAGGGCATCTGTTATTTCAGGAATTTTTCCTCCGTTCTGGACCTACTATAACTACACAGATTACGTTCTTACATGCTATAAAACAAAATCAGTTCTGCTAAAAATAATGTTTTTTTTTCTAAGATTATCTAAATGTACACAATACATCTATAAATGTGGCCAAAGGACAGTACCATGATGTTGGATTGTGTGTATTTGGCCATACATTTTATATATGGCCAGGTAGTGTGTTTATTTTATAAAGTTAAATTAGTTTCCAGTGTATAAATTCCCCTTTGTTGTTCAACAGCACAATAGTTGTGTGTTTGTGATGTAAACCTGCTGACAGGGATAGACGCTTACACTGCAATCAGATGGTGCTGACCCCACCCCCCACCCACTATCTCTGTCATTTCAATAGACGGATGGACAGTTACAGCCAGTCGGCTGACTGTTTGCCACTCAAAATGGGCACGTGTTCTGCTCAGACAAGCTAGAGTCTGCTTTTCCAAAATCTGAGCGATTCTGCAGTAACTCACCCTAGTCTTCCCTAATTATTATCATTAAGTGAGGGGTGCAGCTCCCCAGTAAAAACACAGTGCGAATTATGTGTGGTATTTCAACGATCGGTCTACAAAAGGCAACCCCCCCTTCCCCCATACGCAGTAGGGGCACTAGTGAAGAGACAGCACCTGTTTTTGTCTTCAACACTGGTCTGTGACCTCATTCTAACCCAGGAATATCAAATGTCCATGTGAAATGGTGAGGAATGCTCCCAGCATATGGAAGTGTGCTTGAATTTTCTTTTGATTTACATTAACTGCAAAATACAGACTCTAAACAGGTTATGATTAAAACTTGGTTTGAGCACATATCTACAAAAGGTAATTGTTTCAGAACCACGTGTACTGCTAAGGATGCTATTTATGCTTTTAAAATGGTAGCAGAGAGCTTTCCTGGCCTCAGTCACAATAAATAAACACTGCTGGCCCCTGTGAAATATTAATGAACATTAGTGCGCTAGTATGCTCAGCATTGATCAGAAATGCTAATCATAATGCCCTGTCTGTCAGATGTCCAAACTGCTTTTTCTCTCAGTCTTTCATGTTACCACATGAAGCTAACCTGCAGAGGACTCTAAACAGTTATGTATACATGTTATCCGTTCATGGTGGTCTCTTTATTATTATTTTTTTATAATTCACACAAGTGTACACTTTGCCTATGTTTCAGCTCATGCTTTGGAATGTTAATTTTCTGTCTGTGATAAGCAACATGATTACCTGAATGCTGTCAAACTCACTCATGGCTGCCATAATTTTGATCACGTGATTCGAATGTATTGACTGTTACAGCCTCTGTGGCAAACCTCAACGATGAGCCCAAAAGGCAAAGGCCTGAAAAATCATGTTCTGAACACCTTGGATTCAAGTGAGCTTTCACTTTGCCAAGGCCTATCCAGAGCTATGGTAAATTTAACTGTCTTATAGCATATGTATATATAGTACCGGGTTTCACAATAACATGAAAAATAAAATGATTAAAGGAATACAATACAAACTAGTAAATTATTTAGTAAAATAGTGGTTACACTTATTTTCAATTGGTATTTAATGTACTTTTGGTTAATCTACTTTCAGTTTCAGTAAAAACTTTATGGTATGGTTGTGTATCTTTACTGTACACATTATGTTGCTTTCTGTACTGCAGGGAATATTAAGTAAAAAAAAAAGTATTGTAGCCTTACAAATCTGGCATTCAATACAATAATACATAGTGAATTAAATCACATTTGTTTAAGAACGGAATACTAACTAGATTCGTGTAATTTTTGGCTGGACTATTAATTATATTTACGAACCATTTTCCAAAACCTACCAGCCATTGTATTTTAATACTATACTAGGTTTTATATTTGCAGTTATTTGCATTTTGCGACATTTGTCGTTTTTTTTCTCTCCAAAGCTGTCACTTTTAAAAACAAGAATTCAACATTTGTTAATTTCGAGCTTCTGTACGTTTATCTTTGTTATTCTCTTTTTAAAGTTTTTCTGCTCAAAGGCATATCCTACAGCAAAAAATGATCCCTCGTTAAATACATTCAAATGAAATTAAACTGTCTTTCAAAATGTTCGCTAATGTGATTAAGACTAAATAAGATAAGATTTTCGTCATACCGATAAGTATTATATATACTCGTAAACAGCGCGTCTGCTACTTTAATAGCTAGTTTTTACTAAATATAAAGACAAATGTAGTTGATGCGTCAAAGTGTGACAACGCCCATGTCGTTAAAAGCAGTATTGTCACTCTCCATTCACTGCCGTGCTATAAAATACGAGAACTACATAAAAACCACCGGATGCCAAATTAACTGAAACGATGTCACGCTTTCCCGACCAAAGTAAAATATACATTTACTCGTATCGTACTTTTGTTTCTTTTAATCCAAAGAGTACTTCACGTCTTTAACAAACGGCTGCGATCAGTTTACCCTCCCCCAGTCCTCGCTAGAAACACTATTCGCTAGCTAATCTCACTGATCTGGGGTCGGTTGCTAAGACGCGACGCGCACTCTTCCCAGTCCTTCAGGGCGTGATCGTGAATTTCCGCCAAAGACTCGTTTTTGTTCGCCGATTCGCTCTCCCGTCTCCGCCTCTCCCCCAGACTGGCTTTATGTCTGGCCGGTCGGCGCCGCCAGTGCGCATGCGCCATCGCCATGTTGGCAAGCCCTCCTCCCCCCTCGTCTCGTCACAGAGAAACGGCTACATTACAAGAAGGTGGCAGTGATGGGGAGACCGTGAGACAGAGGGTGATACAGCAAACATTGGATTAAAAACAAAGAGATGACGGAACGGATTAAACAATTACGGTGATCGACGAAAAGAGGATATCGTACCAAGAGGAGTTTTACATCGGCCTCGGATTGTTTGATTTAGCTAATGTTGTTAGCTATTTTTAAATTATGCGACTGAACGCCTGGCAGTGATGGAGGTGGTCTCTGGGTGCATAAGAAGTGATAGATGTGTATTATTTACTAGCTGTATATTTTTCTTAGGTGTATATACTTAAATAGTCTTAGAAATATTAGAATAGGAATGTTGAACTGTATTTAAGAGCACACGCAAGCACAAGCGCGTCTGGATAGCTTGCTAGCTGCACAGTTAGCTAACCTAGCTACCACACTGCGAGCTTCTGGCTGGTTAGCGTTTTCACTGAGGACAATTTTTATACCGACGAAAAGTTGAAATAGTTGCAGCGTTAATTACATCAGTGACGGTTATTGCTTTTTTCCGATTACGTTTTGTTGGATAAACTGTTATCCGCAAAGGCTTTGTTATCTCAGCCCTACCGGTTACGCACCGAAAACGTGGCTATTTATTAGTGTAAGAACTAACGTTACTCCTGGAATTTCACAAAATGCATCATCCGGACTCTTCTGGAGATTCCGCCAGCACCAGAAAGATGGCGCACCCGGCAATATATCCTCGCAGAGGTAGTATATCTGCGCTGACAACTGCGACCAGTACGAGCGTTAGCAATAATGTTGAAGATTATCAGTCCCCCATGTTGATACAGCCCCCACCTCCGGCCGGCTCTTCCTCTCCGGGGCCGCAACATCCTCCTCAGAGCCTTAACCTCCTTTCCCAGCCTCAGCTGCAGACGCAGCCTCTCCCATCAGTAGGTGCTCAGATGAAGAAGAAGAGTGGTTTCCAGATTACTAGCGTCACGCCGGCTCAGGTATCTGTTAGCACCAACAATAGCATTGCGGAGGACACTGAGAGTTACGACGATCTGGATGAGTCTCACACGGAGGACTTGTCGTCATCTGAAATCCTGGACGTTTCGCTGTCCCGTGCTACTGATATGGGCGGGACGATGAGGAGCTCGTCTGAAGAGACTCTGAACAACTTTCACGAGGCGGAGACCCCGGGCGCCGTCTCTCCTAACCTGCCCCACTTGTCTGGCAAGCCTCCCCATCACATGCCTCAGGCACCTCAGTCTGGCGCCATAGTGAATGGCAGCGTGCACCACCACCATCACCACCATGATGGGCAGCACCATCACGGGCACCACCAAGTGCACTCTGCCCAGCCTGGAGCCACTGTCCCACCTGTGTCTGTCTCAAGTGGACCTTCATGGGCACCAGAAGGGGGTGCCCTTTCTACTGCTGTTACCTCCACTGCTGGAGCCTTACCAGCTATTACCCTGCTGTTGCACACAGCTGCTCCAGAGGTCCCTGCTGCAAGCATGACTGGCGTTGTACCACCGCTATTAGCTGGTGTCGCCCCAGGATCTGTCGCTGGAGTGATCCCTGCTGCTGGAGGTGGTTCAGTTAGTGGTGGCATTTCCTTGACAAGCAACATTAGTAATGTGAGTCGGCTCAGTTCTGGTAGTACACCGGCCCTGGGGAGCACTGGACCTGGCAGTACTAGTACCAGTATTGCCTCTGGACTTGCAAGCAATGCCACTGGAATAATGACCAGTGGCAGCCAGAGTGTAACTATGACGCAAAAGCAGACTGCAGCTGTCGGCATTGCCATGACTACTGCTAGTGGCACTGTGTCGGGGCCTGCTAGTGGCACCCCGGTTGCCATGGCTGTACAGCCAACCAGCCAGCCAACTTCATCTGCCCCACATGGCCAGGCCCAACAGCCACCACAGGTTCCTGCCGGTTCTCGCTTCAGAGTGGTCAAGCTTGATTCCAGTTCCGAGTCGTTTAAGAAGGGCCGCTGGACCTGCATGGAGTACTATGACAAGGAGGCACCCTCCGCAGCGCCCGTGATGCCCCAGTCAGACAGTGTCCCCAGCCACAGGCCCCAGGAGAGTGGCGTGGTCTCGGAGCGCGAGGGCGTGGGGAGCGGAGAGATGCCCGCTTCTTCGGGCCTTCGGCCTTTCCAGCAGCCTCAGCACCAACCACTCGCGTCTCAGATGCAGGATTTCACCACCCATCCGGGCATCCAGACCTCCCATCCAAGCCTTACCCAGAATGTCCCCCAGCCCCTAGTCCATCCCCAGGAAATGACGCACTCTCTCATGAAGTCTGGAGCAGTGCCCGTCGGTGTGGGAGCAGCTCGCCCGCCCACTTTGGTGAATGCAGGCAGCCTGGCCCAGTCTGTGGGACACTCGACCCCTGCTGTTGTCCAGCAGCAGCTGCCACATGCCCAGGTTGTCCCAGGTCAAGGCCTGCCAGGCATGGTCCCCCAGGTGGCCTACCCTCCCCCACAGCCTGCACCTGCCCAGGCCCCACCCTCTCAGCCACTCCCGGTGAGCCAAGGCGGGGTTTTGCCACCGGAATATTCCCAGCACCAGCAAGTCCTGCAGGCAGCCGTGCAGACCATGGCGCCAGTTCAGCCTCCAGCCATGGGGGCAGCAGCCGGGAGTGCCCCAGTGATGACTGCAGGGCAGCAGCCTGTTGTAGGCCTGCCTGGAGGTGTCGTTCAGCCCCTTCCCCAGGGCGTTCTTCAGCAGCAGACGGTCTCTCAGCCCCCACAGATGCTGTCTGGCGGCACCCCCGTAGCTGCACAGCAGCTGAAGACCCAGCCGCTCCCTACTGAGCAGCAGCCGGCTGCCACGCCTCAGTGTCCCGGGGGCCAGCTGGCCCCTCCCGCCATGGCTGCACGCCAGGCTGACCCCCCCCAGACCAGCCTGGCCCAGGGCTCACTGTCTCTGCAAAGCAGCAGCAAGGCGACTGTACAACCAGCCCAAGTGGCCCAGCCTGCCGCAGACCTACCGTATGGCGGCTTGGCAGGCGTGACCGCCACACAGCTGGAGGATGCCCACCGCCTGCTCTTGCAGCACCAGCCTCTGCTGTCTCTCCCCAAGATGGCTGCTGGAGATGGCGCCCCAGAGGCCGGCTCCTCTTCAGGGGCAGAGGCGAGCGGCGGAGCAAATGCCTTAACTGGCACGGCGAGCCTGTTTCCTCTCAAAAGCCTGCCTGTGGATGGAGAGGAGGATGGGTAAGCCTGCCTGGCTTTTGTCTCCCCTACCACTAACAAGACACTATCAGCTTCTTTAGACAAACGCAAACATCTTCGAGTCGCAGACATCCATTTTAGGAATGCATAGCAACCTGAGGAATTAAAATACGCTTTTTTTGTTTGTTTGTTTAATACTTTGATGGTTTTTCTCCTTTTATTCATGTATTGGAACTTGAAATGTCTCTTTAGAAACAAGCCAGTTGCTTTGCAGTGAAGGGGGTTCTAAATATAGCATGAATCACAATAGCAGGCCTGTCTGAGGGCAACAGAAAGTATTTAATCACATTCTGGCTGCCTTGAAGAAAGTTGCTATCAGGTGGATTAAGAAAATGTGGTTCTGCTTTTGAATGAAGGAGTGCCAGAATTGTGTACAATACATATTGTTCTATTTTTTTTTTGTAGTGGCTGCTTTTTACATTCCCCCCCCCCCGTGTTACTTGACAGCATTTAAAATAAGAAATCAGTTTACGTTTTCTAGCAGTTAATTACCAGAACAATACCCTTTTGATTCAGGGGTGCCTGTGACCTTGCATTTCATCTGTCTGGGCTGGTTTACATTTTTTGCCGTGTCACTGAGGATGGCAAACCCACCCAGTGGATTCGAGTGCTGGCAGAGTGGCTGGTTGCTATGGCCGGCAGCTGTAGGGGGCCCTGAGAGCCCTGGGATTGGACAGTTGTGGTCGCCGTGGCGGCCCATTGTGAGGTGTGATGGACAGATTCTGCTGAGTCGCCAGGGAGCCGGTTATGCACAGCGATCGCTGCTCTGCGTGCTTCTCAGATGTGCCTTCCTAATCAGGGCCTGGTGTGCTGTTACTTCACAGGCAGTGAGCAAGCGTTCACCCAGAGGAAGGAGGTGCTATGAATGCTAGCTCACGTTGAACATTGTGGTTTTGCTAATGTGATTTTTATATGCTCCATATGTATGTACAGTCATTCACGTAGTGTTACAATGAGACCACTGTCTTTCCTTGAACAGACAGAATGTGCCGTTCCTTCTTATTGTCCCTGCGGTTGTTTCACTGTTCTGCTTTTACTCTGCACTCTTCCATACTCGGGCTTTCAGTGTTAGGCCTGAATGTTTTAACTTAGCACTTAAACCATCAATAGTTCAGTAGAGCAGATCTAAATGTCTTAAGAATGTAAGATTTGACACTATGGAACTTTATTACTGTTTCACATTATGATTCTGTACTTGACAGATAATTGTGACGTTTTACATTTATGTCAATAATTATCAAGACACCTACACTAGCAATTATTTAGTACTGGGAGTATTTGGCATGGGTCTGTTTTATAAAGCAGATGTCCGGTTTGCCCACACAAGGCCTTTATGCTTATGTGTAATAAGTGTGTGTGAATGGTTGCATTTTGGGTCTTGGGCGTACATTAAAACTGAGACAAATGTCCATATTTGAAGTGACTTAGTTGTGTTTTTACTGTTTGTGGGTAAAGCTCATTAGCACCCCCCATTCTTTAAAGGACAGTTCTGATCACGTACTTCGTTATCTTTCTCGTTAAGACTGATGCTTTAACTTATCTTTTTTTCCTGTGAAGTTTTCATGCACTTTTCAGGCAATAGTAGGTTTAAGCTTGTGGTAAAGCCCTTGTCCTCCAAGACTAATACGTATTTTTTTTTTCCATAAATCTCACTGGTCTCTTGTTGTGATGGAGCAGCCAAAAACAAGATTAAGTAACTTGGCAAGAATAACTTTCTTTGGTATGGGCAGTAATGGGTCTTTTTTGCTTTTTAGCCATTTATCAGGAATGGATTTCCTCTTTTTTCTGAAACTTGAAAAGAGGACATGAAACATTGACTGGTCAGCGACTCTGAAGAGCTGCATTGATGGTCCAGTGCGAGTGAGAGATGTGTGCAGTGGCTGCAGAAGACCACAATGGGGAAAACTGCCTCAATCCTGACTCCAGGGTCATGGTGCACTTCCTGTCACGTGACATCAAGCACAAACAGCAGTTCTGCTCTTCCTGTCATGTGTTTTGAAGTGTAGCAGCTTCATCTTTCTTATTGGCCACTAATATTTGTCCATGGTCACTGAGAAAATGAGTGTTAGAAAACAGCCAAATGCGAAGCTTTCAAGGTTCTATAAATGAGTATACTTCAGGAGTAATGAATATTATGTTTTCCAGGTTGCTTAAAAGGGGCATCCAAGATTGTGGTGGAACTGTATGCCCGATAACAGTAACGTGTTCATGGTCCTGAGAAGTCAGAAACAAACTCTGAGTCGAAAGTTGGTTAAAAGCTGCCACACTCAGTCACAGTGCTGACTGACAAAAACAAGGAACAGAATCGGGGAAATGCGCTTGCACATTCAGCCTGCAAACGTTTAAATATTCATGTTTCCCTGAAGAGAGATTTCCCCAACACAGAGGGGCATGAGATTTTTGAATTAAGGTTTTTGATGAGCTTCTTTATGTTCCGGGGTGTTCGCATCCTATGTCGTTCCGTTTGTTGTAATTGGTACCTGATGTACGCCTGACTGGCAGCTAGCTGAGTGAGTTAATAATTTCAGCAGAGCAAATGCAGATGAGGAGGATGAGGTGACGGTCTGCAGAGCTAAGCACAGAGAGGTCCCTGCAGGCCATAGCAGCAACCCTCACCCCCCCCCCCAGGTCTGTTTTCTGCTGACCCAAAGCAATGGCAGACAGTGTGGTGCTGACACCAAGAGGCCATTTCTGGAAGTTTTGATTGGATATGATCTGCTTTCAGTTAATAATAGGTCTAATGGTTCTTTTGATGCACGGATTAGAGTCAGTCTGGGTAATTGGGTGCTGTCTGAGGTCTGTGTCCCGGCTGGGGTCAGGGTCCCAGCTGAGGTCTCAGCCCCGCGGTGTCCCCAGCTGGTCTTCGGTAACCCCGCATGTTGCGCTTTGTGCGGCTGCCTTTCTGGGACATCCTCGATTGTGCCTGTCACCAGTGGGCGTCTGCTCCCCCTCACATCTGTTCTGTCACACCTGACACTTGATATTAACCTGCTTGTGACTTTAGCCTCATTGCAGGTTTATATTTCACATCTCTTTAGTAGGGCTCCTCCTTCAAGTTCTCTGTAGTTGTTGTTGTTTGTAAATGAATTAGAATGAGTTTGTTTGGTTTTAGGATATGTTGTCTGTAGGTTAGTCACAATGCCTTGCCTCATGGCCTTTTGCCAGCCATCCTGCTATTTTCCTTGTACTCTGAAAAACAGGACAGACAGTAGGCAGTGTTCCCTCTGCATACTAGCTGGACTTGGGTCAGAGAGGTTGAGTGTTGAAGTTTCAAACTGGGGCCTGTATTGTGTTTCCCCCATATATGATATAACTTAAAATAAAATGAGCAGTGAAACAAAATTGTGCAGATCTGGCAACAAAAAACAGTTTGGAGCCCCAGGTGTAAATGCATGCATACACAGAGAGAACAGGCAAACTGTAACATGTTTACCATATACACACCCCCATTTCTCATTGATATGCGTGGGAATTTTCAGTCAGGGATAAAGGCGTTGTTCAGAAGGACCGCAGGCCTTGTGAGCCCTTAACCTGGTCTTCTGAGCACCAGCTTTCTGTGTCCTCTACTGTGTACTTGCCCTGCCACAGTGGGCCCTACTTTGCCAACCTTGTTGACCATGCCCTCTATGCCAGCAGGGCTTGTCCTTCTGTTTGACTAGGACAGGGATTATGGTAGACCCATGGTCACTTACGAATTCTGTGCAAGAATGAATGACGGCTGTACTTTTCTGTTTGGGCGTAACATATTTACAGCCTCCAGTGTAAACATATAAAAACCATGAGCGTTTTATGAAGGCACAATTTACGGAGGTGTACATGCATCTGTGTTTTGACATTAGACATTCTGCTATGTTCCTTTTGCATGTGTGACTAATGTGTGTCTTCCTTTTACCCTTAATGAGCTCCTTGTGTTTGTTGTGAAAGGCACGAGATGGACTGAATGAACAGAACTGACTGCTCAGTGAGCCGTTGAAGCCGGCTGCTTGACGTGCACCATGTAATGATTTGGAGCATGCTTTTGTATCTCTCTGCTAAGGACTGCAGAGAAGAGTCTTTAGCTATATTACAGTAATTATTCCTCTGTCGAGTCGTGACTGTGTCGGCATCGGTTTGCTTTGCGTTAATAAGGATTCAGAGGACGTTGTTAGTGACATGGTCTTTAAAGCCCATCTCAGCTAATGGCAGTCAGCCTTGGTTTGGTGCGGGAGAATGGGGGGAAAATGAAGTAAATTTAATGTCATAGTGGGAGCTTGATTTGTGTTGGGTCACAATACGTTCTGCACAGTTACCCACACTGCCCTGTGCTGGCTTTTTCTCCATTGTGACGTGCACACAGATCTGGTCTTTGGGGGGGTTTGCTATGTGGGTTTCTTCCACACAGGCCCTGATTGACAGAAGGAAGCACTGCTCTCTCCCTTTGTTTCCCATCACTCAGGCTTTGTGAGATATTGATGTTTAATGCCTGTGCAGGATGTTACATGGCAGCTAATGTGTTTTTTATTAATTGGTTTAGTGTTAGTTTGTCAGGAAGTGGGGCTGCACCATGATTATCTCATGTTCTTTTTTTTTTTCTGCTTGCTGGCAGCAGCTGAGTTTCAGTGAATCACTCTTTGTGTGGAGATCAAGTAGATTATCTCTGCAATTAAAGAGCCCCGTGAAATGAGGCAGGAGGAGGAAATTCCCACTCCCCCTCCAGTCCCAGCACAGGGGCAGCTGTGTGCCACAGCGTGGCTCTATTCACTGTTTGGGCCGTCTTATTGGCATTTCTTTGCCTTCATCACCTGGGTCTCACTCCATTGCTTGCCAGGTTTCCCTGGAGCCTCAAGCCTACCTTTGGCGCTCTGTGTACGACAAAATGTGATCTCGTGATGTGTCTGGTCTTAACTGGGTTTGTCATTGAGGCTCGTGCCACTCCTCTTTTTAGGCCCCCCCCCCCCCCTTAATGTTTAACATGCACATTGTCTCAAGCATGTTTCAGGCCCTCCATCCTGCGGTGTCCCGTTCTGTCACTTTACAGAATAATGCTTATGTGGCTTTCAGAGACGGTAATTTATTCAAAACCCTGCTCCTCAGACAGAGTGCTTCTTAGGAGCCGATTAGTTTTGGATGACCTGTCCTGTTCAAGTGTTCTTTTATTTAGTAAAAGCTGTCGAGTTCCCCAGTGCAGCCCAGAGTCCTACTAAGGTTCTGTGGTGAGACGCTGGGCCTGCCATCCATAAGTCAACATCGTTCACTGTGTGACAGCCTTACAGAGATGAGTAAGAAGAAAGGGACAGAATGTACACCAAGGTGATGGAGAGATGGGGTTTTGAAATTAGGTGACTGGCTGAAATGCGCTTGCAGCTGTTGCCCTTATTAGGGGGGGTTTGAGGCAGCTGGATTTGTTTAATGAGCAAAGCAAGTATCTCAGCAGTCAAACCATAAGGTGGAATATGTTACGTTTGTCAAAGTTCAGTTTTGGTTGTGTGAGCTTATTGTCCAGTGAAGGGCTTTGGTTTTGTAGCTAGGTAAGCATTCCAATTGATATTATGGGTCTGTCTGTTTTCTGGTTGTTGGGTTTGACTTTAAAAGCATGGCTGTTTTGCTTTCACAAAGAGTACAGTGAGCTGCCATTTTTTTCATTGCAGTGTGTGTAGGAAAAAAATATAGGGCCCCCTTTTGTTGCCTCTGTCAATAACATTAATTCCACCTCCCTTCCAGAAGAAGCCCATAGCTGACTCTGCTGAGTGACAGACAGGAACATGTGTGGCACAATGCCAGAACCACGGCAAAATAGGATGACATTGGTCTTCACTGCTGTCTGACATCTGCCGATGACTCGTTCATCCAAGCAGAGCCTACAACACCGCTTGTCAAAAGCTGAAGACTTTCTTTTTGTGCAGAAAAAATGGATTGTGTTTGGGCCAGCGGTGGTTTAGTGAAGCGTGCTGCCTCTCCCGCGCTCCCCTCCTCGGAGCTTCTGTGATGGTTCTGTCCTGCAGGCTTGGGCTGGTGAATGTAATTGTAGTCAGCGATGCACACTTCTTGTCAAAAGGAGCTCATTATTACGGTCTGTCACCCTACATTTGTCCTCCGCTGATTAACTTCTCTTCCTGCGTGCTCCTGACAGCAGCTCCCACTGAGGCTCTTGGTGTCGGTCTGGGTTTGTTTTGGGTTTTTACGTCGCTGACTCTTACGGGGCAGGTTTTTATAAAAAAAATAAATAAATAAATAAATAATTTTGGGCAGGTTTCCAGGTCACGGGATATGTCCCTCTTTAATGTTTGATATATAGTTGGAAAGTGTTTTGGCAGTTTAAATTTTTGAAATTATTTTGATGTGAGGTTGAAACGTGGAGATTCGCTCACTGGAAATTTATACTGGGAAATAAAAGCGTTGATGTATCTTTTTGTAATGAAAGTAGGGTTTGTATCCCCCGCTTTAAAATTTTTTTCAGTTTGTTCTGCAGTTGCAGACTGCACTAGTAGGCTAGAATCTTCGCAAAGAGCTCCGCCGCTATAAAGAAGTGTGCTACCGACTTCTGACCCTGTACACAACCCTCGGCAGCCAGAACACGGCGCTGTCTTACCTGCCGAGTGCGTGTCCGTCCCTTACGCTGGGGGCCGATGGCTGGAGCCTAACAAACCGTTCGTTTATGCGTGCTCCTCTGACTAATGCTCATTAATACCGCCATGTAAATTAGCTGTGAAAAGTGCTTTTGGTGAGCTGTGATTAAAATCGACAGATGAGATCCTGCTCTGGTATAAAGTTTTTTTTTTTTTTTTTTTTTTTAAATCATTAACGTCTTTTCTGTAATGAACAGGCAAGCTTTAGTGCGGGTGTTCAGGAAGAGTGGTTTCTGAGTGAAAATGCAGGTCACTGAGATGCACCTCTCCCTTTGATCAGTGGTTGATGATGCTTTGCTGCAGGACTAACTGCTCTTGTTGAAGCCCGTTTTGTACAAATTCACGATCGAGGCTGTGCGTTATTAAATTTACGGGTCTGCTCCCATTTGTTCTCCATGTTCATGTAGTTATGCTGTCGGAGGTCTTTGTATATCCCATTCTAGTGCTGCCTGATCTGAATCATGTTGGTCTGCAGCATGTTCTATTCTACTGGTTCATATGATAGTCTTGCAGATGTGTTTTGGGTGATTAAAGATCAGCACCGTCTGCCACAGAGTTGGATCGTTCTTTTTGGAGTTGGTTTGGCAGCTTCCTTTCGGTTGGATCCCTGTTTGTGCTTTTGGGGCGAAGTTCAGACGGAATCATCAGCTGGAGGCTGTTTGTTTGGTTTCTTTAGTTGATTAAGCTTTAAGTGCAACTGTGCTTTTCTCTGTCCATGGTTCATTTTGAACTTTGACTCCTAATGTTGTGGCAGTAGCCGGTTGGCAGTTTTCAATGCAAAGTTCTTATGAAGGTATGTGTGTGCTATGAATCCATACCCATTGCCAATTCCCCTGAGCTTTTACTCATATTGCTGTGCTGCTGTGTTAAACATGTACAACAATGACTCTGTTTCAGATCTGAACTGGACAGTACGTTGGAACAGCAGCATATGCCCATCTTTTACATTGTATGTTCGTGCTCGGCATTAAATATGCAGGACTGTTGGTTCTGAAATCTTTTGATTTGTGAAGTACCCTTCAGAAAGCAAGTGTTCTGATGTTGAGCGTGTTGGAGATGTAAAAGTGCTTTTCCTTGCAGCCAAAGCATTTTTCCCAGTGCCATGTAACCTTATGGTTATCACTTGTGCTCTTCCTGAGCCACAAGGTTCTCCTTAAACCATGTCTTTGACCTGAGTGAAGATAGACTTGTTACTTCAGACTTGTGCATCTGCTTGTTTCACTCAAGTGGGCTCCAGGAACAGAACCTGAGCACCAGCCGCACCCTGGGACCCAGGCAGCCTGCACTCCACTATCTCTGTCAGTGTTTCTGCTGTTTGGATTTATTGCTCTATTGCTGAATGCCCCCCCCAAACTCCAGTATCTAAGTGTGAGCTCAGCAACGCCTTGCGGCCTCGGGGTTATCTGGGAAGGCCGGACTCATTGGCAGTCCCCTCCCCCAACACATTTTTCCCCCTCAGTGTGCCTCCTATCTTCCAGGCCACGTTTCTCAGTGGTTATCTTTAATGGACCTCAACTCCCCGCTCGTGATGCTACAGCGACTTCATTGACAGTGTTGCACCGTACCCCTTTCGCACTATACTTTCACTGCACTCCAGGTCAGGAACCTCATTCTTAAATCAGTAGCGCCTCCTTTGGCCTCGTCTAAACTCTTTAAGACGTGGTATAAGCCCCTATTCTGTGCTGGCAAACTGCTCTTTTCAGTGTAACAAACACATTGGCCTAAAATGTATGTATGTATGATGTTATTCTGGGACTTGGTTAATGTACTTGAACTGGCTGAATGTGACTGAGCTCTTGTGAGAGTTGAGAACCATCTAAGCATGATGTTTGTTGGTGATCAGAGGTATGCTGCTGGTGTACCTTTTTAGGGCTGCCTCACCTACTTTAGTGAAGAGGCTTGTGTACAAATGGATAGACTGTTCAGTTGAAAGCCTTCTTGACTGGAGTCACGTTTGCTGAATGAATTGTTTGTTTTACGTCAACGAGAGTGTTTCTTCCTGAGTCATACCCTGTGGCATCTCTCTGTCTTGTGTGGCTGGTCTCTCCGGATGGTGAAAGGTCAAAGCAGGTGAAATTCTGAGTCATTTCAGGCAGCTTTGCTCTTTAGCTACATTTGATAGGGCTGAGGTTGATTAGTCAGGCGTAGCATTTCTTGGGTTACGTGTTTGAAGGCAGTTTCAGTCGAGCTCCAGCCAGGTGGTGTCAAACACACAGCGGGAAGTGTCCTCTAACATTTCACGTTTCTAGGTGGGTTGCCTGTCTCAGAATGGCCCACGGGAAGTTTCTGTCGGATTAGTCACGTGCTGGCTGGCTGCGTGACCCTTTATGGAACACGGATGGTTAGTGTGACTCGACCATTCATCGATCGTGCATCAGTCACGGCTTACAAATTTAATAGCGGCAGATAAACCGAGGAAGGATGTGGCACTGTTCTCATCTGCTGGCTCCATGAGTCAGCACTGCAGATTTGCATGTATTCATGCTCAGCTGAAAGCCCTGGGACTCTGTCTGAAATGGCGAGGTGAATGTTGCTAGCTGTGTTCAGCCTTGTATGTGGTACAGGATGGCTGTGGAGCAGAAAGACAATCACATGGGTGTGTTTTATTATTTTTTTGCCCAGTCATTGTCAGCTTAGTGTTCAGCTGCAGTCTTTGTGTGCACTCCCCCCCTTCCCGCAGTGGTGTTAAGCTCCTGTATTTTTTGCTTGCTTAGCGTTACGGGGCTACACCCCACAAACCTTGAATGATGCTCTCCCCTCACCGTGTGCTTGACGGCTGTGCTTTTACATCCTTACTTGCGTGTTTGGTGACATGTGAAGCCCTTGTTCTGTATGTCTGTACTCTGTAGCAGCCCCACAGCCCTGCCCCCCGGTTCATGGCTTTGGTCCCAGCTCAAGCCCCTCTTTTGGTGGCTTCCTGCGGCGAGTCATTTCTGCCTGCCAGTCAGCTGTTGTCCTGAATTGACCAGCTGCCCTGGAGACACGGGTCCTCGTCCGGCTGGTTTGCAGCCAGCTGTCGTCGTTTCCGAGTGGGCTCTGAACACCTCCAAGGGGTGATGGGAGTGATTACGTTTTGGCCTCTGTATTGTCCTCCTTAAAAGGTCGTCAAGCTTGGTTGAGTCCCTTTCTTGATTGGCTGATTTTTATTAATTTTTTTTTCCTCCTTTATGTCATGACACGTGTTGTGGCTCTTGCTGCACTGGATCGTTGTGGTCTGCTCCTGTAACGGACGCCTGGGTGCCCGCGGTCTGTTCCGCCTCAGTGCCTGCAGCGGCTTAGATTGCATGGCGCCTTCATTCTCAGGACAGGGTCGGCATGTTCAGAATGACATTTGGTCATTGGCGGATGTGTGCCGCGAGTGACGCGTGAACCCGCCGCGTTCAAGCGAGGTTGTCGGTGTCAGGCGCGTCCCTGCTCGAAGGCCGTCGATCTCTGTCGAGAGATTGGCTCGGCTGGTAATGCTCCCGGTCCTCCGGTCCAGTCTCGCATAGTCGTGCGTGAGGTAGGCTTGGCTGTCTCTCCTGTGTGGTGTGCTGCTGTCCGTTGGTAGCAGGACCAGAACTTCAGGAGACTGGGAGTGGGTGGAGATGACACCTGTTTTCAACAGGCTTCAGTTCCTGAGTTGGCACATTTTCCTTATAGGATGTAGTTGTGGAACTTCCCCATCCATGCTCTGTCCTGAAGGTCTCTGGGTTGTTTTGACTGACAGCCTATGGCTCCGCCCTCTGCAGCCATGATGCATACCTCTTTTCTAGCTGTACTGTTACACAGCAGCAGATGTGTGTTCCCCTTTGACCTGTGAGGTCCTAAATCTGCCAGGTGGCATGTGCTGTAGAGCCAACCTAGCTTTGGGTGCCGTAAGTGACAATCTGCCCTGGGGGCTCATTCCCCCTAAAACCCCACCTGGCGTATGGGGCCTGCCTGCTGACTGGATTGAGCCCTACAGTTGAAGCAGGCCTGGTTCTGTGTTGCCTGAAGCCCGTTTAGTGAAGGCTGGAACTGGGTGAGCATGACGGGTGCCAAGTCAGCAACTGCTCTCAGAATCCGACCCCCACCCCGCCCTGCCGTCGACCTTATAACCATCTAGTTTGTGGAGGTCTACAGGGCGTCCCATGTAAAGGCAGGAGCAGCCCACTGTTTAGGGGAGCGGCTGGGAGGTGTGACTCAGAGGCAGGTGTGTTGCGGTCCTGAAAGTTGTCATTAACTGTTCTATGTTTGATCAACAGCTTTGTAACAGCCTTTGAGTAATAGTTTCCATCCTGTAATTTGGTTTTATTCATCTTTTTCAAAACCGCAGCTACAAAAGTGTCTCTGTTGAGGTGGCGCTTTGACACTGTGGCAGGGTTTGCATCGTGGCTGTGCGTTTTAAGCAAGATTTGCCTTCGTTAGAGATCAGGCTTCACTGTTAAGCTGATTAAGAAGTCCCATGTCCGAATGCAAATCACATTCTTTGCATTGTATGGAATCTGCGTTGCATTGCAGGTTAACTCGGTGTACTTAAATGCCATGAGGACCTTTTACATGGGTAATGCAGTAGTCTTAATGCATTATATTTTAAGGAAGTTTCAATGGTATTACTGATATAATTGAAAGCACTTGTTTGCCTGCTGAGTAGACTGTGAGCTGCTGTAACTTAGCAAGGCTGTATGGCACACTAGCCTCTGCTGTTTGTTTCCATGTTATTGAGGCTAGTTTTTACTTTCCCTGTATTTTTGTTTGTGCTAATGATGCATGACCACAAGCCTGGTTCAAAGCTGATAGGCTGGGCAGGCACCTTGTTGAGGTGTTCCAGCATCTCCTGGGGTCACTTCTGCAAGCATTGCGCCATTCTCACATACACACGTTTGCATGCACTTGTGCATGCTTGGCTCTTTGCGGTGGAGAAGACAGACGATTGCGGCCACACCTTCAATCACGTACTGTTTGTGCACGGCTTAGTTATCAGGGCGCTGCCTCGCATGCCCCCTGCTGGTGAACCCGAGAGGTGCGACCCAGAGCTCCATCGGGCGAGCCCCTCAGCAGTGACATCACGGCCGTGTGTGCCGGCAGGGGAGGACACCGCACATAGCAGCTGTCTGGGGTGCCGCTGAAAATTGATTGTGTGTGTGTGTGCAAGCCTCAGGATGTGACGCAAACCCTCAGGGAGCTGTCCAACTATGGCTTGGTGTGATAAATTTCAGACTTGAACAGGCTTTACCGGTCAGCTTCTAAGTTCAGCCGATCAGTTAACGACTTGTTCTTTGACATGGTGAGATTTGAACACTACCCAAGTGTTTCCCTCTGCAGGGGGTGCTGCCTCCCTTCCCCCCTCCCTGCCCTTCGGCTTCTAGTGTCATGGCAGGTGACCCTAGTCGGGGGGAGTGTGACCGCGGGCCGTTCTCCAGGCAGCAGGGTGCCCCCGTTTCCAGCCTGGGCCTTTGTGTGACGGCCTGCTGCGTGTAGTGCTGTGAAAAGCAGACTTTGTGGCAGAGACAGCGGGTGATGGATGGAGTGTTGCAGCAGGCCGGGTCATGATGACTGTGGGAAGAAAGAGCAGCTCTATACACTCAGCGCCCGCACACACCCTCACCAGTCACCCGCTTCATTGTGTTAATGTGGCTCTGGCTTGGAGACGACACACTAACGTCACCTTCTAGGACCTGGGAAGAGCTGCAGTGACAGTTACTTAATGTGGCAGTTTGTTTTTTTGCAAATTAAAGTTTGAGTTGGCCATTTGACCATGATCTTTTTTTTTCTGGAGAGAATATTTGTGAAGTATAAATCTGGAGGGTAATGAACCCAGTGGCGTTCTGCCTGTATAGGTGAACGGCTTTGTGTTCTCAGTCCTAACTGTATTGGCACCAGGTGAAATGGAGATCTGGTCCCTCTCAGATTCCGAGGGCTCAGTTTTCGTCGAGTAGACAGGTCTGTTGCCACAGTAGTGCAGTCATAATTTTGGACAGAAGAACAGAAGTAATAGGGCCTTAAGTGTAACCCAAATGGACCCTACAGGTCTTTGAGTGCTGTGGTGGCTTTTGAGCTTTCTTCACACTACATGACTCGCGAGGACTTTAGATCATTGCCCAATTCACATAGTTGTAGTCAACCGACAGCGTGTGTTGAAGCCGTAAGGTGGATACGCTACACGACTAATGGGCAACGTGTTGATCCACCCTAGGAGAAATTTCTAATGATTAGCATTGTGTGCTGAACGCATTGGTTTAAGAAACTTCTTCATCCACAGTTCAAGCAATGCACTGGCCAGCGTCAGAGTCCAATTCCGCACGCCGACAATTCGTGCAATCGCTGCCTTGAGTCTGTATCTAGAAAATTGGCCAATGACTCAATTTTACTTGCTGCCTTGCATCGTGCGTGCGTGCGTGAGAGAGAGAGCGCGATGGATGGATGCGTGTGCTTAGTGTGCGTTGATAATTTAAACGAGAGGTGAACTTGTAATGACATGATGTTTGCACAAATGAGTCACAGCGTGCTAATCTGAGCTCTCATTGAGTCACAGCGTGCTAATCTGAGCTCTCATTGTAACTGCTGGCCAGGATTATGAGTGGTGGGGGCTGCTGTTTACATACAGTGCCTGGAAACATTATAAATGAGTCATTGCAGGCACGCTGCATGAGACTGGATCAGAACAATCGACAAGGAGGACTGAGGTCATAGCCATGTGCATAATGTGCCAACCAATTTGAACATCCTCCCGGATTGGGTCATCTGTGCCGCCGTGCGGGCTGCTTTTGCAAAACGCGTGTTTGTGACTCATCGGCCGTATGTTCTCCAGCACCGTCAGGCCAGCCGTAGTGGACACGCCTGTGCGGGGACGCGTGTGTTACGTGCTGCTGGAATGGGCAGCGTCCTGTCAACAGTACAGTCCAGTGAGAGAACCTCTGCCCATCATGTCTGTTGGCTGAGGGATGGGGTTACATCACTGACCGAGGGTCAGAAAACAGTCATCGTGTCATTATGTCCGGTAGACTGTTTTGATTGTCCATGCGATTTATTTATGGTTGTGGAGTTTGCATTAACTCTGGTGCATGTCTTACTGTGCTTAAACTCAAATGCCTCACTATAAGCAAAACTTCCTACCCTCCTTACTTAGCACCTCCTGGTCGCCTCCTCTCGTACCTCCTGCTTTGGCTTCTGCTAACTGCTTGTAACCCAGGTCTTCTGCTGCAATTCTGTTTAGATTGTAGGAGTTCTGTGACCTCAGCAGTGTTAAATTTCACATGCGTATCTACAAAATATGCAAGCATAATAAGCTGTTATTATAGAGGCTGCTGGAAAATAGCCCTGGGGAGTAAGGGTTTTTTTTTTTCCCCTCTTTAAGCTGCCATTCCATAAAGTCTGCATCAAGTTTAATTAATTATGATGGATTAAGTTCCCTCTGGTATGTTAGCAATCCCTTAAATATGACAATTAACTTTTCTTTGTGGTTGGGCATTTAAGAATACATTTAGCTTCCCATAAGGGTTTTTCTGTAAGTCTTTTGGTGAAGTCATGCATAGTGCATGTATGCTAGTGAATGGCAGTTTTTGGGGTGTCTGCTGTAAAGCCAAAGTGAGGGGAATGTGTCGTTATAGGACTAACAGACTGACTTTTGTTTTATACCTGTGTCACCAGAGGATGTCCTGTTTAAATGGTGACTGTACATTAATGGTGGAGAGCAAGAGCAGTAAACCGGTGACCATCCGATACTGGAGCTGTAAAAGGACTGAGAAGCGGCCATCTGTCGCAGACGGGCGGCGCAGCGCTGATGTGCGGCTTCCGCTTCTGTCTTTACTCTCGCTCATTTGGTAGTGTGCTGCCCTCCAGTGGCTGATGGTGGTACAGCAAAACCGCTGCCCGCTTCACATAAACGCATAGTCTTTTCAGGGTTTGAATTATAAAGGTTTATAAATGCAGTACAAGTATTTGATTTTTATATTTATAGAGTAATATTGTGGAAATAGTTGTGGAAATACTCTCAGCATTTGTGTAGGGAATGAGTGGATGTGTCTTATTGTATTTAGATTTGTTTTTCCACAGTTGGAAATCGGAAAGATTTCTCAAAAAGATGTTTGTCAATTTTGTTTCTTTGCAAATTGTTACTGTTAGTAAAAAGGGAGTTTCTGGCCGATGCCGAAAGCTGACGATTATGAAAGACGTTACCGATTGTTTAGGGAGTTGTTTACATAAGGACCCTACACATAAATGACGTTCCAAAAATATGTAAAATCAAACAGTTTTTATTAATGCCATACAGCTGACATTATTCTATCTGCATAATTAGCATGTGTGCGTGCAATATTATGTTCGGTGCTCAAACAGTAGGGCTTAATATCGGTTAATTTTTAACCAGCGGCCGATCGTTGCTGTATCGACCGATACAGGCAGCTGGTCGATGCATCCCTGTTTTGAGATCTTGCAGTCAACACCTGTCACCTGTGTTCCTATTTAACCCGTACTTCTCTTTGTTTTCGCGTTTTCAGTTTCTAAAATAGTTGACTGCTGTTAACTTTAAGGGTTTATTTCACGGGTTTCTTTACGGATTTCTTTAAGTTATTTAGATGAGGTATTGCGTTTTCTGGCAGTTCATTCTATGATTCGTACAACCACGGGCAGCTTCTGAGTCTCAGGTGGAACAAATCTCAGCATAACCTGCTAACTTGCTGAACCAGACTAGAAGATTCATCTGGAGATCAAGTAAACTGCATGCAGAAATGCACACAAGTGTTCTATTACCAGTCACACATGAAATTAGGGATAAATGTTTTATCTGTAGTGAGCTAATATCGACAGGTTTGCAAGTACCCGGAAATTTGTCGTTCAAGAACTTGTAGTCCATGCTGGTGTATGTCATTTTGAACGTTACTATACGAGCTGATGGCCTCTTGTTAGGGCGCTTTCCGTAGTGTCTGGAGCCCTTTTCCAACACTGCATTTCCTACTGATTAGCTCCATAGATCGGTCTGGAACAGCAGCCACTGGAAAATGCTGGCTGGCCAAAACTTCATCAAGAAGTTACAGAATGGTTGTCACCGTGAGTCCATGTTGTGTAGCCCCTTGTGTGCTTCATGGTGGCCACTGTCATTACGCACCCTGCCACTATGTTGTGGAAAATATAAGGAAAGTTAATGTTTATCCTTCATTAAAATTTCCTAGCTTTTGGTTGCTATGCAGATACTCCTGTGCTGAAGCTTGCGGGTGTTTTGTGTGCCAGCGGTAACGTGATCAAAGTAAATCCCCGGAGTGTGTTAAGTGTTTGATTGTAGGTGTTGTCTGCCCACCCCAGCATGGATGAATTCCAGTACTACCCCCCCACCTCCTCACTTTTTGCTTTTTGCCAGCCTGTAGGTTGGATATATCTGCTCTCCAGGGGTTTAAGTTTCTTCGGGTGGTGTGTGTGGGAGGTGAGGAGTGTGGAATCTTGTTTTTTTTTTTTTTTTTGAGTTCGGCATTTGAAATTTTATTCACATAATGTATTCAGATGTATTCGTTTTTTTTTTTTCCTCTAAAAACCAGACTTGCATGCGCTCCCTGTTTATATGGCTGTTCCACCATATCATACCACTAGATGGCAGTCCAGTTTGGCTCAGAATTGTCTAGTTTGCTTTGTTCTGTTGCTCAGTTGAGTTTGTACGATTTCCGTATTATGGTTGTGTTTTTGTCTTAAACATTTAGTGAGTGACATTGCTAACAGAAAATGAGTGCTGCTGAATTTGAGTTCTATGGCTCTGTTTTAACTGCATGTTGGAACTTGGTTACAGTGTGGCTTCTGTAAGTGTGGATATAATGTAGATTGAGCTAGGATAAAAGCAGAGGAAATGAAGGCAAGATGCCTGACAGTCATCACATGACTAGCTGTTGTTGGTGGATATCCATATCCTTGAATAAGCCTGCTATACTTATTAGCATTTGTCATTTGTAGGCGTCTTTATACTATTCAGCTTGTTCATAATAACCTTTAAATGCAATTGCAGGATTACTGTTGTCATTTTGGCCCTTCAATGCTGTGATGGAGGATAAGTGTGCAGGGCAAAGCAGGAACAGTATTTTGTGTCAGTTTGGTGTGGGCAATGATTAAACATTGCAGTGCCATCAGCCTGTTTAACTGGCAGAAGTTTAACTGGTATTTGGCACAAAGTTATTTGTGTAACTACACAACTTGCAATGCAGCCTGGAACAGGTTGGGCACAGGTAGCTGAGTGTTCACAAAGATGCAGTCAGCAGTTGGGAAGGGTGAGAAGTGCTGAATAAATATTGTGAGACTGCAGTGCTGGGAGAGCAAACTGGGGCTGAGTCCCGGCCCGATCTGGGGGCTGCATCCGGTCTCCGCACTTGCTCACATTCACTCATTTAGTTCTAGTCAGTCATTAGGTTTGGGTTCATTTCCTAAACTACTGCTCCACCTGTTGTGTTTAGGACCCCCCCTTCTTTTTAAATTATTACTCTGAAAAGACTAGACACCCATGTTCTAAACAAAGATGGGAGCTACTTAAATAATTTTAAGTGTCACTAGGTACCCTTGAATTAACCCCACAGTCCAATCAAATCAAGGCCAATTTGGCAGAAACACTCCCCATCTGCCAACAAAATTAACACTCATCTATCACGCTGCACAGTTTATTTTGTCTGCATGGTGGCAGTTAGTCATACAGACTAATTTAACTTAAGTCAGTTTGAAAGTTTGACGTGAGCAGATGAAATGGAGATGTGAGGGAAGGCAGGATACACGGCACATGTGCCAGCGCAGGACGTTATTTCCGTTGTGTGCTGAGCTGCCCTTCGGTGCAGGCGACACCTGCTTTGGGATGTTATTTGAGTGAATACAGGTAACGTTGGGCTGTCTTCACGTGAAGCTTTTCTGTTCGTTGCCATGTACGTTTCACGATTGGCATGTTCCTTGAATACACTCTATTGTGTTGTCTGCCAGTTAAACCCCCCCCCCCCAACTAACTGAAAGCTTGTCTCACCCTCATTGTTCGATCCCTTTTTAGGGATATTTGGCACACTGACAGAGCTTGCAGGCCCAGGTTACCGCGTCACGCTAAGGGCGTGACGTAACTGCCGCGTTTTAGTGACGCACGCCTTTCGGTCAGGATTCTGCTGCATTCTGATTTATTTCTGGAGAACGCAAAATGGGGCGTCATGTTTCCCTGTTGCATGCCGGGCTGGAACTGAAGCCGCACGGCCCGGAGACGTGGGAAATGGACTGAACAAAGGCGGACCATAATGAAGCCTTTGTGGGCTCGACTGTGTGCTGGGCTGGAGTTTTGCTCAGGGGACCACTGAAGCCCCCCCAGGGTGGGGGTGTGTGTGTGTGTGTGTGTGTGTGTGAGAGAGAGAGACACACACGCTGTATACCTACCAAGACTGAGTTCCCCACACTTGTCTTACAACCTTTTTCATGTGCACTTTGTCATTGTAAGTTTACCTGTGCCTTACGTGCTCTGATTTTTGTTGTAAATATGGCCTCCTTTTGGTAGGATCCGTTACATGTTGCCTTAGAAACGACACACCTGAGGACTTTGGATTCTGGTTCTGAATCCTGTTGGAAAGTTCTGGCTATTTTGAGCTTTTCCTGTGACTGCCTTTCAGGCTTCTAGCTTGTATGGAGGCCAGTCCAGCCAACACTGACACCTCCCCTACCTACAGGGAACACTGCCTTCATCTGAAGTTTGGAGGATTAAATGAGGATTACAGGGAACATCCGAGCCTCTCGGCTTTGTTTGACGCAGTCTTCTCATAATGTGGACCTTCTGTGGTCCAAGGCTGGGGAGAGATGGGTCACTCAGAGGTCATACACAGGAGCATACAGTTTGATTGGTTTAATGTTCTGCCACCTCCCCACCCCTTCTGTTCATGGACCTGTGCTTTTGGGATTGGTGCAGGTCTGAGGGTGTTTTCCCTCATCAGTTTTTGCTCGCCGAAGCCAGACCATGGATGGTTTCAGTTTGGTTTCAGTAAAACGGTTTAGCTGTAGCTTTAGTATTTGGTGGTCTATCTGTCCATCTGTGAATCCATCCATTTTTCACAATCCCATTGACTTTTAGGATTTCCGGCATCTGTCTTGTCCAATGCCTGAGGCAGTACAGAAAGTCTAAAGATCTCTCTCGCATGCGCGCGCGCACCCACACACAACGATTTAGTGTAGTCTGTTTGTGCACACATCAGATTCTGCTCTGTTGGGCTGTTGTCCTGGTCTCTGATAACTGAAAACTGCTTATTCTTTACAGTGTACTAAAGCCTGACAGTTTAACTGGTACTTACATTTTTTAGCAGGTTTTTTTTTTTTTTCCCCCTTGTGTACCCGCTGAATTGTTCAGTATGTGGTGTTTGCGCCACTAAAAAAAAAAAGCGAGGAATATGGAAAGAGATGCGTAATGACTTCCTTTCCCGAGACGCTCTCCAGCACAGACAGCTCTCAGGAGGTTAGCTGACTTGGAAGTATAATGTCACGTGTAGGTCCCGCCTGCACGCCAGAAATTTATGTGTAATGGAAAACCTCTAGATTAGCAGATAAACAGGGCGAAGTTGTTTGTTCCCTACATTGTGAATGAGCTTCCTGTCAGCTGGTACTGGTCCAATCCCACAGTGTGGCCCGTTTCATCTTAATGAGCGACACAGAGAGTGTATCTGCTGTTTCAACAGCACAGGACGATAATGTGGCCCACTGTGCCAGAATCTGGGTGAAAGGTGTATCTGCAAATAAAGGAGTGTGTGGCCAGGTTGGCGAGCACGGCATGTGTGTGTCCATCTCTCCTACTGGTTTTTATGGTTTTAATCTGTGTGTGAGGCCAAGTAGAATCTTTGCCTCTAACGGGCACAGCGATTTGGAAGATGAGTCGCTTTTTGATGAATGGCACTTGCACCGATGGCAGGCTTCCGTTGCTGATTTGTCTGCAGTAGAAAATGGGCGGAGTCTCTGTCATGTGATCAGAGTTGCTCACATATGCCAGTGTTGCTTTTGCTTGACCATGTGCAGTTCTGCTTCTGGCACACCAGGTGAGGCACAGTCTTCACTAAAGAGTGGCCAATCCCGTCTGCGTGTCAATTTCACGCTGGCTAAATGGTAGACGTGTTGTAACGGGAGAGCCGGGGCGCATCCCAGGCTGCTGCCGTTTGTGGACACGCTCTCTGCGGTTAGGCCGCTGTAAAAATATTACTGTTTTTCCTGAGAATAAACGGCAGCGGTGTTCAGACTTGCCTCACCTTTGACTTTGTAGGGTGTGTAGGATGTTTGTGCTAAGATGAAAGAAATGGCTTCAACAAAACGTTAAGCTTTTATGTTGAGTTGTTTCCGTACTGTCTGTGTATTGATGCACAAAGTTGGGTATTAAAAAGTGGTTGTGTGTGTCCATGCTTCCTCGAGTCATGACTTCAGATGGTGACACGCTTTATCCCTGTGACTCACTGGGTAACGACCTGTAGTGCGGCGGCCATACGCTTCAGTAAAACTGGTGTTTCAGTGAAGTTTGGCATTTGGTCCCCTGCTGCTGTCTGTATGATGGTAATCCCAGTGCTGTGCATAAAGGGAGGGGATGCGGGGGGGCAATATTCCTGCTGTACAGAAGCAGATTCCAGCCCAGCTGTGCTGACAGTTATTCCTGAAGGAGGGGCCATGCTTTGAAATATGACTGGAGACAGATTGAGGGCAGGGCATCAGAAAACTGCTCCCCTCTGAGTGCAGATTACAAGCGTTCATCTTGGTTACCGTTAGCAGTGGCGTTTCTTGAAAATGGGTGCACGTGCCTGGCAATCGCACGGAAGGCCATTACGCCGCTCACATGGTAACGGCTGCCCAGCTGCGTGGGGGTTTGTCTGCCGTGAGAAGCGGAACCTGTGGCATGTGGATCAGTGCAGACCTGCATCCCTGGGAAGATGGCGGTGAGCTGGCGATTTGGGAGGGGCATGTGTCTCAAAAGGGGGCTCAGCTCCCTCAAGCCCAGCACTGTGCCAGCTTGTGGGCTCTGAAGCCTTCTCAGACACTATCAGTCCTCCTCTTCTTCAGGAACAGAATGCATAATAAAGCATGGATGTCGGAGCAGGCAGTGGGGCAGGTTCACTGGTACTGGAGTAACGACCATGTTGGATTCTGGTAGAAGCATTTGATTTCTCCCCAGTGCTAGCAAAGCGTACCAGGAAGCTTGGCAATGGAAAGTGAGGAGGAGGGGGGTGTGGTTCTTTTGGTGTTCTAGTAAATGCAGGCTTTGTCTATGGGTTAGACTCTTCACATGGGTGGCGTCTGCTGTGCAGCTAGTACTGTCTTGCCTTTGATGTTCTTGTTTGCATATAGAGGAGTTGCAGCAGCTCATTTGTGATACTGTGATCAGATGTCTTGCTAGTTAGTGAGGTCCAATCATAGCCCTTGCCTGCATAGATTGACAGCTTTGCAGCTCCGCCCTAATCTCCCAGGGGCACGAGCCAGTGCCTCTGACACAGCAAACTGGATTGAGCCGGTCGCCACGCATAAGGCAGAATGTTTTTCTGTAGTGGGAGCAGATTGGGGGAGGGTTGAATGCTCGGGGGACAATGCTTTTATAAATGCACATTCAAAAACAGTGTGTATCTTCCAGTGTCCTGTGTGAAAAGGTGCCCTGGAATAAGAAGCCGTCACTGTGATCGTGACACTTGGTCTCAATAATCAGTTCTGTAGGGAGTTGTCACCTGTACACGCTGTTATTGTTCAGCCTCTCCTGATGAAACCTCAGAAGCAAAAACAACTTTGTTCAAAGCATGTCTGCTACCACATAATTTTTTCCCTGTTCTCGTAATTGAAATGATTGTCTCCAAGTGGGGCTAATAGTTTAATGTGTTGTGATGTAGTTTCCTTGTATGTGGCAAACATGTTAGCAGTCAGAAGTTAATGTTTACGTGTTCTTGTATTCATATTCTGAAACATGGCATTTTGTTACCGAATAAGCTAAGTTTTGTAGAGGTTAATGTGAATGTGTTACCAAACGTATTGTGCGGTTTGTTTTAAAAATACAAAACCTTTGATAAATGCTCACACAATCAGGTGAAAGGTTTAAAATTTGTGTTCTGTGAAATTTTGGGTAAACCCTGACAGCAACTTAAGTAAAAGTTGGTATAGCAGCTTCTGAAAGTCCTAAACCTCTTTACTTATCTGAAGTTTGGGTGTGTCGGGGGGGGGGGGGGGGGGGGGGGCGGGGGGGGGCGGGGCGCGGGGGGGGGGGGGGGGGGGGGGGGGGGGGGGGGGG
>JABJVR010000001.1:14267909-14301903 GCA_025773905.1 Chitala chitala | reverse complement strand
CCTAATGTTTAGTGCAGCACAAACGGGTTCCCTCATCTGCATCTTAAAATTTTTTTGATGTTGGTTTTTTATTAGCGTGTCTTAATTTGATTTTTTTTTTTTTTTTTTTTTTTTTTATTTAAGCAGCAGTATGACCTACGTTTGTAGCCTTACCGCTTTCCTAAGTGTGGATTGTGGCACATGGGCCCTGGTGAGTGGTATTGCGGTTGTTTGAACAGTAACCGTGAACCAGAGGGGGAGCTTTAACTGCTGCACGCAGGCAAAAAACCGCACCCGTGCTTCTCTGTGGATTCAAAGCCCGTCAGCGGTTGCATTTAATACGGTGGAAAAGGAGGCCAGGGTTTGCCTACCTCTTGCATCATAGCTCTAGTTCATCCGTCACTTAGTATAACTTCACCAGTGACTCTATACAAAGGAGAAGTAAGGCTCGACTTGGGCACGATTTGATCGCTATGACAGCAAGAGACGGATTCACGCGACAGGGCTCTGCTGTTGTAGCTGGAGGCGCCTAGGATGGCAGGTGGGGGTTTCACTCAGGTTTCATCCCACCATGTTTTCTTTCACGTAACGTCTCCTCCCTGGCCAGGGCCTCTCCATATTGTGGCACACAATTGCACAAGCGCTGCTGTCTATGTGCTACATGCAGTATGACTGCATGCATCCTGCAGAAAGCTCTTCAGGTTTAATTCACACATTCTGGGGGGGTGGGTGTGGTAAACTTAAGGCTTCCGGCAGCCTGTGGTTGAGGTGGCTTTTCTGATGAGCAAAGGGTGTGGTGGCCAGAAAGGGTCTTGATATTGACTTGTGTGTGTGTGTGTGTGTGTGTGTGTGTTTGTGTGTGTGTGTGTGTCTTTAGCAAAGAGATCCAAACTGAAATTAGTGATGCGTACATTTATACATTTGAAAGGTATGGTCAGTTTCACATTGCCTTGAACTGTTGTAGCAAAATGAGGAGTTGTGTATGTTCTGGTAGGAATGTTGCCATCACCTTCCTCAGCACTCTTCCTCCTTGCTGGCCTTCTTACCTACGTGTAAATGGATTTGGACGCTGGCTTCCAGGTGTTAATTCACCCCCAGCATGCCGCACATTTCTTGGGGCAGGAGGTCTGATGATGTCAGCCTGGTCAAATGTTGTCACGCTGTCCTCGGTCCCTACTGCAGCTCCACTGTGCCTGATGGAGCATGCGGTATTGCAGAGCACGCTGACCTTTCCACTCCTCACTTGCTTCCCTGCCGCCTTTACTGCTGCTTCAACCCCGATGCCCTCTTGAAGCTTTTACTGGGTGGAGATGGGCTGCGAGGTCATTTTTGCAGGCTGGCAGCAAGGACCTTGGCGCGGTGGTTAGGTTGGTACCCCCCCTGCGTGCTGTACCTACTGCACATCATTGTGTTTACAGTATTGGGCAACGTCACCAGTCACGTTTGTTCAGGGCGGAGATGCTGGGCGATTGTTGCGTGGTTGTGTGTGGAATGAGCCGAAGCTGGTGCCCGCTGGTTGGGTTGGTACACCTGTGGTGGCATGTCATAAACTGTGCTGGTGTATCAGAGCCTGGACGCTGCAACTAGTGGACAAACAAGAGGCCTGAAAGTACAGGCTGCCAGAGGACCAGAGCAGTGAGACCGTGTGTCATTTTCCCAGGTGTGTGTGTGTGTCTGTCTGTCTACTGGAGGGCTGATACAGGAACTGTGAAAAATGCTTTGCTGTTGCTTTGTGTGGAACAATGCAGCCCATTTGCTGACAGTATAGTGGAGACTTGCGTGCAACACTGTTTTATTGTCTCTTGTGGTGCAGCAAGGTTTGCCAGCATGTCTGCACAACAGTGCAGACGGGCCAGGTGCGGCCCTGTGGCCCGTGTGTCCAGTGAGGCACAGGACCGCAGAGAGTGGGCACGAGAGAGAACATGTGGACGTGAAACAGGATGAGAGGAGGAGGAGGTTGGAGGGTGGGATGGGGGGGCTCTTGCATCCAGCAGAGCATGCAGCATGTCAAGAGGCTGCCTGGAACTCAGCAAGGTGTAAAAGAACCGGGAAGAGACTAATCCCTGCTGATGGTTTATGTAACGGCCAGTCACGTGACCCCAGGGATGGCGTGACATCATGGCCTGCCTTGATGATCATCTTAAGTCATTTGCAAGTTTGCCCACGAGAGGAGCGCAACAAGCTCAGGATCGTCTCACAACCCCTGCTCAGATCTGTTGTTTGTTGTAATTTTCCCCGCCCTTGGTTCCTGGGCCTCAGCTGAGGCTGTGGGAGAGCGGTCTCAGGGGTTTGACGTCTGCAGAGGTTTAGCAGGAGAGAGGGTTACTTTGTTGGAGTAGGTGGAGAGCTTACTAACACATCAATGAGAGAAGCGGTGGTCTCAGTGCAAGGCCCAGATGAGATGGCTCTGAAGCTGCTGTTCTGGGAGCTGGAGCAGCACCTGAACAGGTAACCCTGCTGGCATGGCTGGGGGGCATGCCGCCTTCTGTGCTGCTGTGCCCCACCCTGTGTTTTGAGCGATGCTGAGCGCTTTAGCTTGCCTTCACATGACGCTTTTATTCGAGTCCTCTTCACATTTAATACATTGGAGGGGTTTGTGTTTTTGTGTGCGTGTCTGTTTTTCCCCCCATTCAGATTAATCACATGTGTAAATGTCTCCTTATTTTAAATAATCGGCCTTTGTGGATCATAGAGCACCTTATGGTGAATTCTGTGTTAACACAGTTCTGACATTGTGTAACATGACCTGAGAGAAGTAATTTTGTTTGTGAATTTGAACAGGTTTTTAAAATGAACACTGAAAAGAAACCAGAAGTTTGTTAAAGATTACATTGTCACCACTATGGTATACAGGACGACACAAACGCTTCTTAGGCGTTGTAACTGAGCCTCGTCTGCGTCTGTCTTATAGGACATATCTGTGGCAAGCGTGGAACCATGAAGGTCTGAGTGCCGCCTTGGGCTGTCTGTGTTATATGTCCTTTTTTCCTGCAATTTATTTCCACTGTGTAATTTAACACAAGTACACCTAGCGACCCTAGCCTTTTATTCACATCCACACCTGAGGTGCACTGAGGACCTGTTTTCCCCTTGTGCCAGTCTTACAGTTACAGTAGACCCTGGGCGTCGTGATGTAGTTCTTATTCTCGTTCCCCTTCAGTTCCATATTGCTCTGTACTGTGCGTTTTTGAGCATAAGAAGGTACACACTCTGGTCCCTTCCCTTGGGTTCTGCCTCGTTGAGATGTTTAGCACATGTAAAACAGAAGAGCTTAAGTGGAGCGCCAGCATGTACGTGTAGCTGATCTCCTACAGGTGAAGTTCTGGGAGAGATGTCATTCAGTCCCTCTGCTGGCTTTATGGCTTGCTTTGGGAGAAGCTGCTAAACTGAATTAGCATGAGTCCAGTATGGCAACCTGTGAGCTTTGCCTGCTCCTGTTTTGTCCAGACGGCACTGCTGCACGACCGCATTGTTTTGGCTATGCTTCTCTGTGGAGCGAATACTGTAACGTACTTAATGATGTGCCTCATTTAGATGCTCTGACCTGGATAAGCAGTCAGAGTGCATGAATTGAGTGATACTAAGAAGAAAATGGGCTGGTTGAACAAGCAAGCTGCTATGGAAGGAATGCTGTTTAGCCTTTTAACATTATGCGGGGGGAGGGTGTTTTTTTTTTTTTTAATAGCAGGGAACAGAAGTGTGTAAAAACCAGTGTATTCTTTGTATCTTGTTATGCCCAATTCAGGAGAGCTGGACAGTTCTCTGCTGCCTTATCACGTGTCAGTGGAAAAAGCATTACAGCTTATCCCCTAAGCTGTCCCTGCTGCCCGTTGACAATGCGAGAACCTGACTGAATGGGCCGCCCCACCTGCTCAGCCTCAATCAGTGACGACAGCCAGATTATACACTTTACGGCCCAGCCCTGACCACGTAAGATGATCACAAACTCCAGTGTGACATTTTGAAACAAGGGCTGTCCTTGACACAAGCCTGGTGTTGTGGAAAGGGTAGACTGTTTAGGGTAACTTTGGCTAGTTACATCTGCCCTTTTCTGTGGTGGGAGTTTTAACTCCATCTTTAGAGCTCCACCACTACAATTATCCTGGATATTTAGCAAATTAGTTGTAATTTGCATTTGTTTATGTAGCCTACGTTTTCCAGCGTTCTACAAGCATTTAACTATAGATCCTGATAGCGCCTTTGTTACTCATGCTTATTAGATGGGTGATAATGCAAGTCCTGTTCCCATGTCCTGCATACAATAGGTGTGCAAACCCAGTCAGTGTCGCAGCATGTTCACCTGAGTGTTGCAGTTTTTTTTTTTTCTCTTTCCTCTTTTCTCAAACAATTACACTTGCCACATTTATCCATCAAAGACGACTTTGTTCTCAGCTTGAATTTCCATGCAAGTCACTCGTTTCCTAAGATAAAACCCAGCAAGCTGCTTTGCCATTATGCTTGCACGATATGGACTTGTAGTCAGACCCTTTGCTGTCGTCTTTATCGTTCTAAACAGAAAATGGTAAACTTATTTATTTATTTTTTTTTTTGTCTGGTCTAACTACAAATAGTTAATGGGGTTATGTTTGGCATGTCTGTTTCGTTTGGTCCACATGGAGGTGGGCCATGGGCCAGGAGGAGCTGGTACTGTGGGCTTGTCTCTAATTTCATGTTAGAATCAAGCAACACAAACCTGCCAAAAAATTGCAGCCTCCCGCTGACTTCAGTGCGGCGCGAGAAGATGCCCGCTTTGCACGTGTCATGCTGGTCACATGTCTATTCATCTGCGCCGATGGCACAGTTTTGCGGGCGTCTCAGCAGGCAGTTCACCTCTCAGCGCAGGGAGGACCTCGTGGGGAGGCCTGCTGTCTTTGGCATCCTTTGGACTGTGGGCGTCCAGAGCCAGAGGACAAAGGCTTCATTGCATCAGCCACATACCCTTTATCATTTATTCCCATAATTCTTCAGCAAGGCTTAGTTTTAAATGGTTGTCAGCTCCAGGCATGCAGTAGTAATCTGAATTCCTGTGAAATCCACTGGAATGTGACGTGCCTTGGACTTCTGCCGGACATCCAGGGTGTGGAGTTATTTAGACGAGTTCCGTATTAATGGTGCAGGTGCTTTTTTGCCCATATGCCATTGTCAGTTAATTTGGGTGGTGTTTTATGGGTCATTCTTAAATCCTCCATATTCTGGAGTCCATTAATGCATTTTAATTTACTGTGGAGTCTAAAATGCTTGCTCTAAAAGACATCACCATGACCCACAGCCTTGGATGTATATACGAAAACAATGATTTCAAGCTTACAAGTTATCTTGTTAAAGAGATCCTGAGATTCTTATTGTCCGCTTTTCTTATTCTGATAAATCTGAACCTAGAGTTTCACATTCGAAATTGCAGTTTTTGGATGAGGGTGGTTTCATAGTTTTGTTCAGTTGTGGCACAGGCGCGGTGCAGTGTTTAAAAAAAAAAAAAAAAAAAATGGTACTGTACACGGTACCATTTTATACTGGTGGTGGTTCAGTTTATTTGGAACATAACCAAAGACAAACGTATACTGAATTCATTACTAAATCTGTAAGCAGGCAGTTTTGTTTTTAAGCGTTTCCCACTTTTGCTTCAGGACTGAAGACAATAGTTTTGGTAATTGCAGTCGGCAGGTGGCGCTGTGTAACAAATTGTATAGAAGCTACCGTCGCACCTGGGGAGAAATCAATGATTTTATGATCGCATAGGTGGGGAAAAACGTTTCTTATTGAATAGCTTGTTTTTGAATTTTAACACGACGTATCCATGTTAACGTTTCTTCGTGTGGAGAACAACGTCCCATAGAAGTTTCATCGTAGTAAACATTTTTAGGTCATGCCTCCTTATTCCAGCCGGTTTTTCCCAGTATGTAGTCGGAATAAATTATGCTAAAAGGTCGGCTGAGCACCAGGTGGGGGCGTTCCTGTACAAAATATGCAAATGAGGCTGTATCTAGACCAATAGCGTGCTAAGGTGTACTGCTTTCCCCCCCTCCTTCGGATGTATTATGCAAATGTGGTAGAGGCTGCAGATTTTCTGCACGGTCGGGATGAGCTGACCTTGGAGATTCTTTGTGCTGCGTTGGTAGATGAGCGGGTTTCCCTGGATGCTTCCTTTTTCTGTCGGGAGACCGACGTCCCCCTTAAAAGCCTCTCCATACCCGACAAAACGAGAATGTGATTTTATTTTTTTTTTTTTTGTTTTTTTTTTTTTTTTGACTAACGTCAAGAAGACATTTTAGTTTGGCTGCTCTTACATGGACGCAGTAGCATGAATTCCCCATGTTATCCAGTGGCGATGGATCTTGGTGTTTGCCAGCTAAGAAATTTTTCGATATCGTTCCTCTCGTCACTGCTGGGCACAGAAAGTTCGCCCGTCAGCCTTGATAATAGGTAACCGCAGCTTCAATTTTATTAAACGTATGAATCGTGATTGATGGGTATGTCCGTGGTACAGATATGCTGTGTTTTCACCCTTTCTGTTAAGTGTTTAGTCAGTATTCTCCTGTCATGCATAGGTTAAAAACACTCGTGCATTTCTGAATATTATCTATGTTAAATTGTATAAAATGGATGCAGTAGTTGTATGATCTGCGGCGTGAAATGCTTAGGTGGCAGAAATCTCGTTAACATCATCCCTGGATCCGCCTTCAGTGAAACTGCATTCATTCTTGCATCGAAACTGCACTGTGCTGAAAGCTGTTATCTGCTGATCCATGTTTATTACATGTATTTAAATGTTTCATATTAACACGGTCGTTTTGCTTTTTTCCCCCAGCTCCTCCGGGGCTAGTGTGGTTGCAATCGACAACAAAATAGAACAAGCAATGGTAAGTCAGTGTTTTATTTTGTTCACGTTTTGCACTCACAGACAGTCGCTTTTAAAATGACATCTTACTTTAAGAATTGGTTGAAATATTTTTATAGTGGAAGTTGAGAGTTTCTTTTGAACACTGGTAGTTATTTTGTGACAGCGGTGGGTGTTTCAATTTGCTGGTAATAAAATTTTTTTATTGTAAACCTGCCTTAAGCACGATGGTGGATGTGAGAACATCTTCCAGTAGTTCGACCGTTCTCGTTTATCTTATTTTATATTGCCGAATAATGTTGCAAACGTGTTTTTATAAAAGGAAATAATTAGGTCGGTTTATTGCATGGATGTAGCTACATTTTCTGTATAACCAATTGATTTTGCGCCGCGTTCTTTCAGTATACGTTCATGCATCAGTTCTAGCGAGTTCTAGTGAGTTCTAGTTTCGATTACAGTTTCAGTTCGTTAACAAAGTAAACGCAAGTAAGACGGCAATTTACAGTAAGATTTCCATTTCCTTGGCAGTTCTTTTGTTGTTGGATCCGTGCCTGCAGAAACTCACGCGATTCTGTGTCTTCTCCACTGTTGCTAGGCAAACTCAGAATCTTTGACACGCGGTTATAAATAACTCTGCTTCCGATAGGCTGTCTACTCTGGAGGCCGGCCATTTTGTTCTTTTAGTGACGCGTTGTATTAGCGTAATGTAAAGAAGGTGGATCTCTGCAGAGAATTGCCCTGCTTTCCAGCTGTGTCTCGACATACATTGCTTTTGTTGTTCACATTTTAAAAGATCGAGATTTGTCTTTAGCTTTTGATCTCTAGTCAATTCAGTAATGCCTGCAGGCCATATTCAAGTACATATCCATCACATTAATGTTATGAAAGACATTTTATTTTTCCATTTTAAGTTTGTATTTAAACATTTTTGAAATGATTTAAAATGAAAAGCACACATGCTTGTTCTGAATAATTTCCTTCTTGCTTTCACAGGATCTAGTGAAGAGTCACTTGATGTATGCTGTACGTGAGGAGGTAGAGGTGCTGAAAGAGCAAATAAAAGAACTAATCGAAAGGAACTCGCAGCTGGAGCAGGAGAACAACCTTTTGAAGAACCTGGCCAGTCCAGAGCAGCTGGCACAGTTCCAGGCCCAGGTGCAGAGCGGCTCTCCACCAGCATCCACACAGCCGCCAGGGACAGGCTCGCAACAGCACACCCCTGCTCCAACCCAGCCCGCGCAGACAGCGTCACAGAACTCTGGGCCCTCGGCGTAGCACAGCGCCCCCGTGTGGAGGGGCGGGAAGCAATGGGCGCAGAGGCAGTCGATCAGACACAGCCCCTAGAAACTAATGGACAGACATGCTGCAGTCCCAGGAGGAAACCTTTCCAACATTTGCACATATTTAAATTCACAAGTGTTAATATCTCGCAAGACGCTTTACACACTTTAGACAATCGTCTTCAATAAAGGGATTGCTGGCGGACGATGAACGTTACCAGATTTGGTGGACTGCTGAGCTCATTATGTATAGTTTTAATGTGGAATCGGCTTACAGAATCATTGTGCCTGCGTCTTTAGGATTTCAGCTGGTGTCCATTTCAGTGGCCTCTCTGGAATTGTACCAGTGTAGCCATGCTTCAAGTTAATTTTGTAGTGTAAATATCAGTCCTTTACAGGCTGTAAGCTGAATAAGAGCAAGCACTTTCTTGGTGACAAATGTGAAGCATTTTTCGAAGACTGATGAATAATTCTGTTTGATATTAGGGAGGTGAGATGGAAGTGCCCACCCCCCGATTTACTGTTGTGTAAAACAAGTGGATCAACCTGTGCTAGGCAATTTCAGTATCTGACATTAATCTTTGAATTCCCACCTTTGTTTGTATGAAGCTGCTTCTTACCTAAGCCATGAAATCAGATTCTTCAATCTAAGGCAGTGGGGTTCTGGTCTTATTTTAGTGCAGGTTGATATGCTTAATGTATATTTGTGTATTTAATGTAAGTGCGCTGTACAATAGTAATCAGGATGAAACAAACCAGTAAATACTTAGGTTGTAAAAATTTGAAGTCAAGATGTAAATGGGCTTAAATTGAGCAAATCTGGATAGTCTAATGCTGTAAATCAGGTACCTAGCTTTTTTCCAGCAATTTAGGACATTTAAACGACAGCAAACTATTCTCTTGGTTGCTTTTGAATACTACTGTAAACATCGTTCGTTTGGGATATGGCATCTTTAAAACATTTTCCTTTGGACAGTGAAGCACTCCATGTTGAACAGTTAATCCACTCTTAGCGGGAATCAGATCTGACCAAGCATTTTGCATATATGTGAAACTTGCGTATGCTTATGTTCTGTGCATGTTTCTCCAGCCAGAAAAAGTTACCATAATTCAATTGCACTTGACAGTTGCACTTCTGAACTTTAAATAAAAAGGAAAAAAAAAAATCTGATGGGATACTTTGCAGTATTTATGCAATTGCTTGAAAACCTTGTCTGATGCATTTTACAAAAGGCTTGTGAAAGAATGCTGTGTTGTAAAGGTCGCGACCTTAGTTTCGAGGCACCCTGAATATATAGTAGGGAAAAATTTCAAAAACAAAATAGCTGTGTATATTAGCGTCATCAAGGTGCTGATAACTTTCCAAAATGGAAATTATATATTGACCATGCAGTCTTATCAAATCTTCGTTTGTATTTGCGTATGTGTCCGTGTATTCCAGGCATTTTCTCAATTAATAGCCAGAAAGTGTATTGATGTAACATCTGCAGAAGAATAGAGTTATTGCAAGGTGAGGCCACAAATTAACACTCGGGCTTTTTGGGGATCCTCACATCTTCGATATGGATTAGATTATGATGGAGCCAGAATCTAAGAAAATCTAAAACGATTATTAATGGAGTTTCAGGTCACAGGAGTCATAGCCGCTAGACTTAAGGCAGTCTCAGACGCAGAAGAGGAAGGTCTGTTGAACGGGTTTATGCAGGTGTTCATCAAACCAAAGTCAGCGTGTCCTGGACACCTGGAGTGTCATATCGTACGTAACGTGACCCTTCTGTCACTGCTGACAAGGATGAACCAAAGATTGCTGCACATTCTTCAGGATTCTGCACCTTCCACACCTTCTGCTCCATTTAAACAGAAAGCAGCGAGGGGCAAATAATTTTGTCACACTTGTGCCCTCTATTAAACGAATGAATCCCTCAATATGAACATTCACGAAGGTGTCATTGTAGCCTGGAATATGCTACTCTTCCATTTCGGTATCCAGGTTAGTTATCTGTGTCAAAATGTATTCTGGTTTTAAGAATGAGAAATGCATGGTTAACTTTCGCAGTACCTTCTTTATTTTGCGTGCCTTTGTGTCGTCGTGACGGTTGATGGTGGGTTATCTGTGGCCACATCCCCTGCCGCTGAAACGCTTGCAAAATGTTTTCTAACACTTCGCATTACGTTGACAGTTACTGGAGTCTGATCTTGCAATTGTAGGTGCATAGGTCACACTTCAGAGTATGCTATATAGACATATTCAAATGGTGATTTCATGCAACACGTGTCCTGAAGTTTTAAAATACAGCTTGGGTTGAAAGTTTGTTAATGCTTATGACTAATTTAAATTGTTAGAAGACACTTATTCCAATACGTAGTTATGTCAGTTCTTGAATGTATGCATTAGTAATCTAGGTTTCATATCAAATATTTTCTTGTAACTTTTAAATGTCTGGGTATACAATTGTTTATTTTGAAGCCAAATGATATTTTAAGGTCTTTCTGGATATAATCTAGCAGTATTGCTAAAATATTGGACAAGCTGGTCTTGCACTCTGTGATCAGTTGGCCTGGTTACCGTCAGCGAATTCTCACCCAAATGGAAAAGGTAAGACATTTTTCTGCTAGCTGTTTCTCTGAACCACACCATCAGTTTACTTACAAATCAGGAGCTTTGTATAAATTGGACATTTTTCTGTAGAGGTTATTTTGAATTTATCGACTGAAGACTGTATATCGCTGTCTGCTTTGAAAGAATTGGAGACGTAAATACGGTATCATAGAACTGCAAAAACAGTGCCATCTTGCACACAGTAGAATCTATTCAAAAAGATACAAATGGTCTGAAGACTATCCAGTCAACCTTCAAGGTCTGCAAAATACTTCTGGAAACCAGTACAAGATGTCACAGCTGAGGTCCTACTAAAAAGCTGACCTGATTTAAGTTGCAAGAATTCAACCGCAGCTGATCTTACTAAAGCGTTCTTACACCATCAGGTCAACCAAACTAAGTGTGAACACAGGTCTCTTCCTTTTAAATAGGATTCTTTTAGAAGCTAAAATGACAAAATGCAAGCCTCTTTTAGCCATGATGAAAATAATTCTGCAGCTTTTTGTTAAACTGCTGATATCCGTCCAGACAGCACGATGCAGGGTCATCAGCATATAAAAGGGATGAATATTCAGTATTTCCCAGAGCAAAGTGATAAATTGTGGCTGTCTGAGAATGTGTAACTGTTTTTATTTATAAATTTTTTTTAAAGCCTACTACATTTGAGTGTTTTCAAACCGCACCTGTCTTTGTGGTGTTCCTTGCGCCAGTGAAAAGGGAAAAGAGGAGGAAACGACCAGACATGAGCGAGTGACTGCTGTTTAATTGAAAAACATTTCCACTGCGCGCACAAAATTTATAAACGGAGTATGGCACATATTTTGAAGTTCACTTACTGGCACAAGTAGACGTTAAAATGGATAAAGAGCAGGACATCTAGGCGGCCAGAGCCAAGTGATGTGGCCTTGGTCAGCAGAAAAGCGCTGCGTCTCTTCTGCACAGCAAAGCACGAGTACGAAGTGCCGCAAACAACGTGTTGCACACCGCGGCTCGGTGCCGCAATGCATTCCAGTCTGACCCTCCCCACCTCCCCCCATCCACCCTGCAACTTGGTCTTCAGCTGGATTATAGTTGTCCAGCTTGCAGCCCTCTGAGAAGAACATGACCGCTCCCGATGTCTGGTCCAAAGTTCACATGCCCATCCGTATGCTTTGTATGATCTGAAAGATGGCTGAGGAGGAGAGCAAGAGTGGGAGGGCAGTGTGAGCACATAAAGGAATAAAGCTAATTACAACATGCTTAATTCCTACAGAGAAGATTCTGAAAATGCTAAATACTGTATGTAGTACATGGCAAATGTGACATCAGGGTGTGAGATTTTGAAAAAAAATGAGATTTTGTTTTTTGCTATTTTATTAATCTCATAGTGAAATTACTTCTTGCTTTTAATCCATCCCCTGAGGGGAGCAGTGGGCAGCTAGCACTTGGGGGGCTAACGCTGAATGTCTTACTCAAGGATACACCTGGCTGAGAAAGGATTCAAACTAGGGGACTTCTATATCCCACTCTGATGTTCTACCCGTTGAGCCACCAGGCCACTTAATAATGACACGTTTTGCTATTTATAATTAATCGTAACAGTAATAATTACACTTAAAAGAAACTGCCACAAAAAAAAAAAAAAACTGCCACAGCACTGAGCTGACCACTCAGTGTGTTTATGTAAAAGCCCTTAATGACTCTGTGGGGTTTCACTTGAAGTAATGAGTTATTTGCCATTACCTGATCCACAAACTACAAACACAAAGAGAGCCAGAAGCCAGGGTCCTACAGGGTATTTCTCTTCCTGTGGTCGCTGCAAAGCAAAAACACATGTAGTTAAGGTAATGCTCAGCTGCACTCGATCCATGAAGTAACCACAGACTCATTTAATGACCATCTGATGCGGGTGGCTAACTTCTGTTGATTTCACATGGTTTTAATACAAAACCCTGCAACGCTTTATTTTTGGAGAGAGTTCATGTGAAAAATGTATATTGTACACGCTAGCCAAAAATATAACCCCATATCTCATGTGTTTATTTTAGTATTTCCAAACTTCCTACTAAATGACAAAAGTAGTGTTATACAATGGATCTGAGTTAAGCAAAGGTTTTGTATGGGATCCATGATAGAGTTAGTTAATCTGTAAAGTATGATTAAATTGAATCGATATAAATCTAAATGGTGTGTGTATAGAATGATCATTTTGACACAGACTGTGTTCCACAGGCGTATGTGTTGGACAGGTGTACAATACTACACCACAAAGATGGCATTAATTTCACTCAGCTGCCCTGCCATCTTTTCTTTGTGATCAAATGCTATTGGTTTGTGATCTTATCTTTGTTCTCTTTTTTTTTTTTACCATCTCAAGTAAACTGCTAGTGTGCAAGTACAATTGTGTGTGTTGAAAACAGCATCAATTCCAGTAGTTTATAAGTGGCAGACTATTCAAAATTGCACATTTGCACTTATCTCAGAATTGTTCTTTTACCACAGCGAAACTGAGCACCAATTTTTACAACATTAGCAAACACAATGATACTACGATGCCGTAGTACTGAGTATGCCACCCCAAAACACCTCGAGTTTTAAAAATCTCCACGTCCCAGTTTTTGAGAAACCTGTCCCTACAAAACATTACGTCACTGGCAGTTTTTCGGGGGCTACTGTAGGTCATATGTATTCCACAAAGCACCAGAGTCTCACTTTCTCCATCACCTGATCTCTGCATTCACTCCTAACTAGGTAGATATAGTAGTAATCCCCAAAGGATAACGTTATTTAAAATTATATAAAATGATCGAACAATGAGAAAGCCAAATTTCTGAAATAAAACAAAGATGCAGTTAGGCTTGGTCTGCAGGAAAAGTAAAATACACCTTAATCTAGGTTACTCATTCGTTATTCCAGAGACATGCTTATGTAAATCGGTTATCAATTATCACCGATCATTTTATTACGTGTATAAGGTTTGATATATCTCGAGTTACAAATATTGTATTTTGCATAAATATAAACAACTTAAATATTATGTTATATTGTTTCGACGTGTTATTCTGTGCGTGATCCCCTAAATACCTTTAAAGATTATTAGTGGTTCTTAATTAAAGATTAAAATAAATGCTTTTAAAGTCCCACTAGTTTGTAAACGATTATTTTATTTTAACAGGCTGTGGGCTAGCTTGCACAAAATACATTGACGTATGCAAGCCACATATCATGCTTCGTGGTAATTGCTTATTCGATTGAATATTCATCTTCGACACAAATTCTGCATTAAACACATTTCGTGCATTATAAAACTGGAATCCATATGCGAAAATGACTGTAAATTAGAACAAAACCGACAGTAAAGATGCGGAATAAGGCAAAGATACTGGTGCATGTCAGACAAAACCCACCATGAATCATTGAGATTTTTATTAGTTACCTATGAAAAGAAACCAAAGATGGATCGCAATATTGCATGTAGCTGAGACTGACTAGTGACTTTTCAGTTAACGTGTCATCTTCATAATCCTTGCATTTTTACACAGCTAGACTCATCTTGCGAGGAAAGCCAACATCTTACCAGCGTCTTTGCAACGTTTCCTCTCTGTGTGATGTTTTTGCTGTGCTTCTCGTTTGCCATTCGGATCCTCTGTTTTGCTACCATCTTCCGAGAAATAAAGACACTGCTATATTGCCAATTATTACTATTATTTTTTTGTGAGGGTGGTGATGATGCTCGAACCTCTATCCCTCAATACCTGCTAGTCGGTGGGGTAACATAGAATAGACGCACGTACGGGTCCATCGAGATGCGTCTGGGATGCTGAAGGAGCGCTTCAGAGACCTCACTGTTTCTCGCAGATACTCTAGTTTTCTTTCTGCGCGTCCGTCCGGTGCGTCGGCTTCGCATTGTATGGTCTTTATCGAATATCACACATGCAATTAAAAGAAACGTTTAACTGCATGTTCAGTATTTAAGTTTGCCTTTGCGCTTCATATATTTCAATGTATCCAAACTGTATGGGCAGGTTTTTGTGCTGACCTTTTAAAGGTGCAGGAAGCAGCGGTACAGTAATTCCGACAGGAAAAAATAGTTTCCATTTTTTAAGTATTTGCGTAATTAAGGAATTAGTTTATTTATTGAATCACATTTTCGTTTATGAAAATATTAAATTATGTACTTAAATGTAAAAAAAGTGCAGTGTTAATTGAAACTTGTTTTCCGTAGTCTGCACGCTGTGCCATTCTCCATAATGTTTCATAATGAGATCTTAATTATTGTAATTCTGTGGTTTATAATGTGTATAATTCTGCGGTCTATAATGTGGACTTCTCTTATTTTTTTAGCTACTGCAAATGTTGATGTTGTGGCGTGTTTGCCGTCAGTGTCTGGACCTGTATGTGAGGTTATCGCGCTGCTGTCAGACCCACTTGCAGCCATGTTTCAGCCACCGGGTTGAAGACGCTGAGTTTTTGGCTAAAACGTCCCCGTGTTTGCTGCCTTTGATACTTGTTCAGTGGCCCCAGGACCAGATATACCACTGTGCAGATAGGGTGATTGCTTTTTGCATATAATTTTTTCAGTACTAAATGCACCAGTGATATGCAGCAGGAATCAGGCCTTGTGTTCTTGATTTTTCTTTATAATGGAATTTTTTTCTTCAACAACTACTGCTCCACTTAGCATTCATCTCACTTTAATATGTCCCAAGATGTAGCTAAGGCCTCTAGATTCTCCTGCTGTTTTCCTCCCATTTAAATAATTGTTTGGATAAATAATTTTTTTATTCTTTACAGGATAGGGTTACCACTTTCACATTTCTGGTAAACTGAGATTCCATAATTTATATTACCAAAATTTTAAATAGTCACTAAATTTATTAAGATCTGTAAAAAAAGAAAAACACAGCGATGTTACTATGCATCTGTTCACTGTACTGTCTTAACCAATGCAGGGCTGTGGGAACTACCATTATTGCAGAATATTCAAAAGGATGCCATTACATAGATAGACCATTTTCAAATTTGACATAATCAGCACCAGTAATAATGGTGAAAATTGTGCAGTTAGAATTAAAGTGACTTGAGACATGCACTGGAATAACATACATACCAACCCTCCTGGGAATTTATGCCTAACACATACTGGGTCAAGTGCTAAATGCTGGTGTACTGATTTATAAATGTTATGTAGCTCAGTGTAATAGTGAGGGGAGCGGTTTGCTCAGCCATATAATGTGTTTTGAGGCCATTGTGAAGAGCCACTCAGTACTGAGTAGAGGAATTGTATGGTGATTCACTTTTGTCACTCAGAAATCATCATCAAGTTTAGCTAGTTATATAGACCTCTTTAATGTGGCAGTCAAGACTGCCATTTCAGCAACCTTCAAAATTACTGTTATTTTATATTTCTGGTGGACAAGTCAGACATTTCTATATCTTTGACTATAACTGCACCAGAAATTGCTAGTGGGTCAGAATGATACATTTATATCAACAGAATGCATGTTGATACAAGAAAACATACATGACAGATTTTGTTTATATGCATGCCCTGTTACATGTGTTTTGTATGTAGTTATAGTTTTGTTTATGATGTATGCTTGCATTTATAACATGCTATATTCATGAAATATATTTGTAGACAAATGACCCAATTTCTTAACAGATTTGATCGTTAGTAATGATCCTTTTATTCATTTTCAGTCATTTAATCTGCAGGTGCAAGTAATAATTAGCTTTTAAAGGATAAAATCTGCATGAAATTACCCAGGTTTTTAAACAAGATTAGTGCATGAAATATTGCTATGGGAAACAGTGCTGTAGCAACCTGCAGTGGTCTCACATAACTGGTTGCTTAGCAACAACATGCAGGGGTCTGTGATCAAAGAACTGCTCAAGAGAGAGGTTCAGATATGCAAAGGGTTATGGGTATTTTCATTTCTGTGCATATGTACAGATGATGACAGGGCACATTTACAGTTATTAACTTCCCTTAACAAATTTTTGTTTTTGTGTTGCCTAATGTAGTCACGCAACAACAAAATCTGATTTCACACTAAGTGTATAAGCATCTTGCAATATTGCCAAAGGAAAACCGTAACAAGAGACATGGAGAAATTAAAAACAAAGACGTTTGCTTATGTTCTTAGAACACATACCTTAAATGTTAATGGTTTCAGAGCCAAAAGTGAGGCCTTTTTCTGTTCCCCAATGGTACCATTTCACAACAGCTATTTTTATGGCGTGTTAAGCACCATATTGCCACAGCAGGAAGAGCCAACACTGAGAGCGCTGGTGCTGGGAAAGGTGAGTTTATTAAGGAAACAAACGAACCCAAAAGCACAGGAGAGGACTGGGTGGGAGACCAGCACAACAAGCAAATCAGAGGTCGAAGCGAGGAAATCGAACACGAGTCCTAAACGAGACACAAGTGGGAATTTGCAGTAAAAATTTATAGCAAAGACCCTACAGCAACAGTCTGCAGTTACACTTGACTCCAAGTTTGGCCAGATCCTATAGCCAAGGTGGGCTTAACACACCTTTAGACCCCCATTCCATCACCACCATGCCTTTGTGAGAACAAGTGTGGGGTTCTGACATCAGGGTGACCAGGATCTGTATATGCTTCTTACTGGGCTTGTCCTGAGCAGGTCACCTTAAGTAGATTACTTTGAACATAAGGTAGTTGTTATCTGCTGGGCATTACCTCATGACCTTAATGTCTTCAAATTTGCTTCCTGTTTTATAGAACAGCTGGAGTTAATTGTCAGAGATACTGAACATTTAAAACTATCCCAGAACTGAAGCTGGGTGGTCACAATATTTAAGTTTTTTTTCAGCATGTTTCTTTCTAGAAACTACAGAAGAATCAATAAGTGCATACATCCCAAAGATGATCATAAGCAAAACAGCTGGCCACATATTTTTATATTTTTGGATTTTTTCAGAAAACAAATCAACACAATAATGCATAAGCGATAATGTTTAGTTTGGTGTTTTTTGAGAGGACATTGCTGTGTTGTGTAATTGTTGTTCTTATTGACAGGATGTTGTGGTAGTGGGGTATTGTTCAGAAAGTGCGCAGTCACTGCTGCGTGACCTGTAATGCTATTCTCCTGAATACAATCCAGCCACAGCATATGCAGACGCCCGGACAAGGCGGGCCCTCCCTTTGCACAACACAAAAGTGCGTGCCACCAGGGTCATATGTAAGCACGAGAACAGCATTTCTATGCGGAGAGCCCCTGCAGCAGACAACCGCGTCTCTAGTTCCACTTGGAATCCTTCTCTAGGGTGTGGCTGCCCTGTGACGCCTCACCACGTGGTCATGTGACTCTAATGCTCGGACGTGCCTCTTAAGTGGAACGGCAGCACTACGGTGCCTGTGCACACACAGTCATGAGCTGCCCTACACGGGCATGGACCACAGATCAGCACTTAGAAACTTATAAAGAAAATGTGCACACCCCCATCCACAAAACGAGCCCCCCAGGAGTCATTCTTAGTTGATGAGATTCCTGAGTAAGTAATTGAATTGCAGAGCATTGGTTTATTGACTGTGAAATCTTTCCAATTAGATTTCTGCAAGGTTACTCTTTGTCAACCTTATGCCACCCCGCCCCGTCCCCCACCCCCGTACCACTCAACACTGGGGATGGAGAAGGACTGTGGAAGAGGAGAGCAAAGGTGCAGTTGCTGGCACTGTACAGAGAAAGCTCAGTGGCGAGAGTGTCGGCACTCTTCAGAAAATGTGACAAGCACATTTGGCAGGATGGGCCGGTAATGGGTGAAGGCAAAACAACTGCTTGTTGTAGATGATGAGCACAAAGATAATTGTTGTTTTGAGTATGAATCACAGAGAAGACAGTTCGAACTGGCTGGAAATCAGTGCGTAAATTCCGACAGGAGCCTAACCTTGCTGCTTAGCACTATCTTTTTTTTTTTTCCCTGAGACAGTCCCAGCCTCTTTGTAGTTTCTGATCATACACCAAGCCAAACTGCAAGCGTAATTAGTAACTTAAGACCCCGAGGCCTGTGTTGTGAGACACATGCAGATCAGGCAACATGGGATGATTCAATCTGAAAGTATGAGAATCTCTGTACTGGTCTTTTTTGTGCGTGTGTTTGTGTTTCCCTTTTTAAGTTTCTCTTTCATTTTTCCTCCTGTCTCTTTTGTTCTAGATGATAAACGGTGCATGAGTAAGGCTTGTAGAGCAGCAATATAAAATGCAGGCGCTGGATGAACAGAGATGAAGCAACTGTGTTGAGGCGACACACAAGCTCCCTTTTTTGCTCTGAAGCATCCCAACCCCTCACCTCACCTCCACCCTACTCCTGCCAGACAAAAAAGATAAAGGGCAGTTTGTGTTGTACTGATAATTGAAGAACGGGATTTGCAGTAACATGTTCATATGCGTCCCGTGTCCTACATTTTCAGTCTCCCCCCTCCCCAGCTCATACACGTGTCTTTGGCATGAAGTCTCGGTGCTGTTGGACTGACGGATGTGTGCTGATTCCCTACAAGTGCCGGGATGGCCGTGTATCCACGTTTAGCTTCCCCTGTAATGATACTTCTCTCTTCTTCCTCCAAGCAAACACTGGACAATAAGATCTCCTTTTTAAGGTGCACAGGAAAGCAACAGTTATATATGAAGATATCTACTTTTAAGTATTGTTTTTAGTTATTTTACGGGAACATAATTATATTTTACATTTTCAATTATCTTTTTTAAATACCGTACAATAATTTTTTGATATTTTAAAAATTAATTTTGGACACTCAAAACTATGAGATTATTCTCAATTTCATATGATATACGTAATCAATATCTAGTGTGGCACCTGAAAGAGAGACACTGTTTGTAATATCTCAGGTGATACCAGCACTGGAAGCATTACTATTCCTCCAAAGACGTAATATAAATCAGTCTGTTCAGAGTACCTTGGAGCAATAAAGTAGGCCTTTTTTACAATCACAAGGCCAGGAATTTCAACCAGAATTTGCTTTGTTTGCTGCTGGTGTTGGGGGGATTCTGACAAATAACATGTAACATTCATTATTCCTTTTTAAACAGAGACCCAGCATACACTCAGTGTTAAGTAGAACAGTAGGCCAGGTAGTTATAATGCCTGAGGACAAACTGAGGAAGATGTACTGTTTCAGAAAGCAGTGATGTCACCTCACCCCTCCAAGGCTGGCACTTTGTCACCAGCTCTGTTCGGTAACAGAGAGGAAAAGTTCTAAATGTTTGCACGTGATTGCTTCAGGTTTGTCACATGTTCCAAGCACAGGTCAATTTCAGGTGAGCATTTCTTTGATGTAGCAACATCAAATTTCCATTTCTGTGTGGCTCCACGAGCAAGTGTGTGTGTGTGTGTGTGTGTGCATGCATGTCTGTGCGTGTATGAGAAAGTGTTCATAAGAAGCCATGTAATGACCTGGCAGTCCATCTGTGATGCAGCTCACCTTGTACACCATAAATCTGCAAACTCGGAGCTGCTGAAAATGGTCATGTGGAGAGGGGAATGGCAGAAACTCACCTAAGTACGTCAGAGCCACACCCCAACTAAACACCCCCACATAAACCAACACGAGCCTCCTACTGATACTAACATGAGCTTTAAGAACACAGTGCCTGAACATCTTAGCTGGCACTATGTAACAACAACCGCAGCCTGTTAAGGTTAACTAACAGCACTTACCGCTCACCTAAAAATATTCTCCTTAATATTCAGCTGTGCTAATATTCAATGCTGAAACACACACACAGCAATGAGGGTGTTGAGAATACTGAGATAATGTGACACTTTTATTTTGCAGTGTCTCCTCTTGCCTGTTTATAGACCAAGAAAACGTACCAGCACAGTTTAAGCCAAGTACCGTGCTCAATGCTACAACACCAAAACTGCATTTAGACCTAGACTTGTTTTTTATAGCCACCCAGATGTCTGCCATAATTTGTAGACGAAAATACCTAACTGACAGTGACAATACAATATTTTCACGTCGCTAGAAGCAGAACTTGTGATGCATTGGCAGATATGTAGGTCAGCCAGGAAAGTGGGCCGGCGTGTAGGCTCTGTCCCCTGAGCATATGCACAGCCTTCAGTGACAAGAGACCGCCCTCCTGTTAATCAGGAAGCATTTTGTTCAGGTCTGAGAGAACAGTACTGCTGAACAATAAGAGCTGAACATCAGCCTTAGACATTGTGTCTCACTCCCTTCTCTCTCTGCCTCACTCAGCCAATCAAATCTCAGGCCCCTCACTAGAGCAGTTTGGGTAAACAAGGCAATAGTGTAGAAAAAATATTTAAAGGGGAAGTCTGCAATAAATGCAGGAGGTGAGAGTTTCTTTATCACTTGTGACTCATTTGTAGTGGAGGCGAACACATGCCATTTTGGTGGCTTCGTGGCTCAATGGGTAGAACATCTGCCTAAGATGCAGAAGTTCCTGGTTTGAAGCCCAGCCCAGCCACCTGGTGCGTCCTTGAGCAAGACACCCTGTGCTAGCTCATTGTAATACATGTGAAATGTTGTAAGTTGCTTTGGATAAAAGTGTTTGCTAAATTTAAAAAAAAAAAAAAAATTACTAAATAAATTAAAAATTATCTCGTCTCAGCAGGTATTTAAAGGAAGCACAGTAAACTGACAAAACAAACACTTGTGTCTTACTTGTAGTCCTGCATATACACAAGTTGGTCAAACTGCATTGTATCATATGTACATAAACTGAATGCCAGCTTTCATACACATTCCCCTAGTGTCATGGCTGAAAGCAGGAGTCACTTTTCCACAAGATGCTTTTATTTGCTGTTTTATTCAAAGGTGTAGAATTAAATGTGACAGCAGGGCAGATCCCAGCCATGAGAAGAAACACGCTGAAGAAAGAGAGGCCTAATCCTTTCTAACGTTGTGTTATATACCACAGCTGTCGTTTGGTCTCAGGAAGAATTTCACTTCTGAAGTTAGCGCTGGTTTGTACATCCGCTTGGCGCACCTTGTCATTCATTAACTATGCTTAGCAACATAAAAAAAAGAGAAGCTTTCAAAAACAACACGTGACTCAGCTGACCTTTACGACACACTTGATGTTTCAAATCCTGTTTCTGTTTTTTGAAGCCTGCGGTCAAATACTGGACCGTCTGGGCGCCCCGATTAATGATGCTTTTGCTTGTGTGTATTTGTAACAGTGCGAGCGAACTGTGTCTGCTAGGGTAAACGAGAAAGGAGGACGTGACCTTTTTTAAAGCAGTGTTCAGCTGAACGAGCAGAGATTTGCCTGTGTTTTGCCTTAATAAGTTGCTTTGACTTATTAAAAAGAGGCTGCTGAACAAAGCAGGAACCTGTCCCTACCTGTCCCCCACCTGACACCACCTGCAATGTATTGGAAATATGACTGTGCTTTTAAACACAGTCTAAGTATTGATTGCTGGCCGAATAAAACAGGCAAATAATTCACTTCACATAAATTTTCCTTTCAGCAGTTTATTAAAATCGTGATTTTATGATTCTGTTACATATCAGCACTAATATCTTTATTAATGTACAGATCAATATATCTCCCAGCACCGACATCATGAAGAATGGCATCAAATGAACTGGTGTACTTTATAACCGTTGCATGTTGTTTTTATGTGTGTCCTTTTTGCTCACACACTGGCAGTTACTTTCACTTAAAGACCCATTTGTGATACTTTTTCGCGTGTATATAAGTAATGAGCCGCTTTTATCTTTGAATGTGGAATGGATTATGATTACTAAGAGGTTAGGTCAGGAAATGCTTTGTTTGATTCACTTGATCAGAATGAGTCCAGCTCTTATTTCAGTCTTTCATGTTAAGGATGCTAGATTGCATCCCTTTCTGTGAGGTTTGTTTATCACCTAAAAAGACTGTTTTTCTTTCGCATCCTTTGTTTGCTAAATGGTACTGAAACATTCGACAGGCTGATGACAAACAAAATAGCAGACGAAAACTGGATCTAAATAAATTTTATATGGCAGAGTTTTGTTTATACGGATGCTACAGATAGGTTAAGTAATTGGAATTGTCTAAAGGTTACTATGTTTACACAGATGTTGGTGCTACATTAAGTACCTGGACCTTTAATATAAACACTGCCAGTTCTGCTCCAACCAGTGGTTTGACCTTCTACCCTTTGACAAAACATGTAAAGTGTGTCAGCTAAAAAAAAAAACCAAAAAAACAAAAAAAATCAGTAATGTAACTGATGGATTAATAGTCATGCAAGTTTATCTAATAGAAAGTGCAGTGCATGATCATCAAAGAATATATAGCGTATCATAAATATTAGTTATGAAGGGACTGAGATGCTAGATGAGAGATATTGCATGGGTGTGTGTGCGCTTTGGAGTCTGCAGCAGCTGGGGGGGGGAGGTGATCTAAAACAGAATGGTAAAGTGTGTCAGATTGAGTAAAATCCAGCACTGTCTGGTGTAACAAGTTTGTTCCCTCTGGGCTGGTTATTTATTCACCCAGTCAGTCAGAAGATGTTCATAATGACCAAGAATTCAGGGTGTGTTTGGAAAAGCATCCAAATCACTTCCACAACTGCGCTGTTTAGCTGCATAATGTCGAGGAGTAGGAGTCTGCCTACTTTACTGGAAACTCAAACTGAAATGTATATGAAAGGGAATGTGATTAATATTTATCTTTTTTCATTACCTCTGGAGTTTTTCTGCTCTCTGTCAAACTGAAGATATTGTGAGTGTGGCACTGCATTTACAGAGGGTAACAGAGGAGCTAGTGACAGTGACGTAGTTATTTTCAATGCTTCGTCAGGGCATGGGAGGAGGTTGGCACCCAGTGCAAACTTCAAAGCCCCGATGTCTTGGCTTTGGGAAACATGGGATTGCTGGTGGCACTGCTGGTGGTCTGCATGTTGTATTTGTACCAAAACAACTAAAGGAAGCTCAAATTAGCAGCTTGTGTTTCACTGTACGAGCCCAATGACTTTGAGTTTTGTATAGCAAGGATCGCGTGAGGTCAGTTTTCTGGAGAGATATGATCTGCCTGTTTCTCCTTCTGCACGCTATACTAAATTCCAGGTTGATCAGCTTAGCATGGCGGGCTTGCTGAGGTCTGCACACACTCTATCCAGTTTAGAGCAACTCTGTCTCCTGCACTAGTCCTGCAATGTCCCTATGGCAAGATCATCTGACTCTGGACCTTAAAGACCCTGCACACTTCAGCTCTAAGTCAATTAATTATGGGAATTTATTCATTGAGCAGGATCACTTTGTATTTCAGGTGTCAATAAGCAGGAGCTTGTTTAAAATGCAACCCGCAGAACCTGCAGGACAGAGCTTTTCAAAGGCTGGCGTTTTTGACAGGGATATAATTTTCATTAAAATTCACATAAGAGCTAGTCTTGAGATACTGGAAATTTGTAATCACAATTTACTGACCTTGTTGTGGATAAACCAGCTAAACAGGTGAATAATGTTTTACAAAAGGCGTGGTCCTCCTATGTTCGGTGGCAGCTCTCACTTATGGAGCTTAGCAGTCATCTTCACGTTTAAATGCATGCATGACGTGATGCCGCTGAGCTCAAGGACACGACGTACGAGGGAGGAGAACGTGTGAAATCGATAACAGGGAGGTGAGCACCGTTGCTGGTCATGTGTGAGTCATGCTGAAGAGCGAGGCGGTTTTGTAGCTAGAGGAACAAGTAAACTGTCCAGCAGCCATTTCTGTCCTCTGGGCCTGGATCTTGAGGCTAGCTGAGGCAAAAATATGGGTCCCTAAAGGGACAAACATAGCAAGTGCATCAATGAAAAGTTTGCCTATGTAAGCTGCAGTACAAGGTGGAGGAAGTAGGCACACTATTAGACATCTCAGCAGCTGGCCTCCTGGATTCTGAGCATCTGTCGTTGAGCGGATAGGGCATGAGTGGTGCTGACTGTAGGAGGTGGTGTCTGGCCACTGATTAGTGGTTATGTACACAGCTTCAAGATGTCCACACTACAGAAGCAGAACATGGTGCCCACATGTCGTTCAAGAAATGTGTGTGTCTGGGGAGAAAGGTGTGAAAGGCACAACACAGAAAGAGCTCCAGAGACCCAAAGGCAGGAAGAAGATCATCCATGGAATCCAGGGGTACAAGGGTACAGGGGTAGGGGGGTCAAACACAGCACCACTGGCTTATCCAAGGAAGGGCCCATCGGGCTGTTTAATTGCAACCGTGGAGACACAAAAATGTGTTAGTCTTCCTTGTGAAGAACGCATACTGGTGTGTTGAGTCACTGCTGAGTCACCGAATCGCTTTGATCACCGCTTATCTCGGTGTTGAAACAGTGTTGGCCTGTGCAGTGAGGCCAAGTGCGTGCGTGTTATGACTCCACTCATGTTCGTGCTGTGACTCCACTCATGTTTGTGCTGTGACTCCACTCATGTTCGTGCTGTGACTCCACTCATGTTCGTGTTGTGACACGGCCTTGTCTGAACCTTGACAGAGTGTGTGTGCATGTGTGTGGTATGTCTCATAAGACTCTTCATATAGGTTCATGTGGTAAGGCTTGTCTCTGTTGTGAAAGAGCATGTGTTTGCATGGTGACACTGCTTATCGTGGGAAAGCCAATGCCATGTATACTGCGAGGCTATCTGTGTGTATATTATGAAAGAGTGTTTCCATAGTGAGTCACCATGTATCTCTGGGTCTGCTTTTCTGTTTCTGTTTTTCACCTTCTGAATGGGACAGGGCTGTTTTCCGCCTTCCTCTGATTTGAGTAAATATTTTTGTGGAGACTCAAAGGATGGTGAAAGCAAAGGGGTTTGTGCAGGGTGGTGTGAGCCCCTGCTTTGATGTTCCACACACCTTGGTATCCTCCTGGGACTTTACACACTGGGGCCATTGTACTTCTCTTAGCAACAGCATCCATATTTCACACGTGTACCTGCCCCCAGTCTTGCTGAAAATTCTCTATTTATTAGTCCCCAGTTCCTGGCCTCACAGAAAAGCCCTTTGTTATTCTCCAGTATCTGTAAGCTACATAGATGCATGCACAAGTGAAACTGTCAACCATGGGACAAAATAATGCACTGACACATCAGAGCTTCAAACTGCAAGAAAATAACTGGGTCTGAAACAGAATACATTTTCACTATCACCCTCTCTCTGTTAGCTCATTTTAAATGGAAAAATTTGTTTCTCAGGGAACATAATTTTATAGACTTCTCTAATCTGTGACTGATTGAAGTTTACCATGAATATTAAAATCCTGCTATAGGCGTTGTTTAATTTGGTTTCAGAATTACATAATTACTTTTCTCAGCTCTGTACTCGGATTTTAAAATAAGGTCTGCTTATTAAAAGTTTTCATTTCAAATCGTTGTTTTACAACGATACATATGCCAAGTGAAAACTAGTCAATGCTGTTGTTTTGGCAAACGAGCAAGGCAAACTTATCTTGATCATGTTTCATTTAAAAAAATACGAGGAGCTTTCTGTGGAAGACGTTTGCATCAGTTAATTGTTGTGAAGGTGTGAAGTATTGAATATAACAAGTTCTCATTTATTTTTCAAAAAAAATCATGCTACTTTGAGGAGAGCTTGTATTTGGTTAGGATGAATGTGGCAGGAAAACACTTCCTTCAACTGCTCAGCAAGTATTTACCCACAGGGATATCCATTAGCCAAGGTCAACATGGCTGGGCAGGTCAGGGTTCTGACAGATTTACTGGTTTTTTTTTTCCTTTTTTAAATTTAAATGGACGTATAGTTTGTGTCTGTCGTGAGAGCTGGCACACTTCCATGCCAAAATAAGGACCCTCTGTCTCCCGCCAAGCGATGCCAGCCTTCACCGCCAGCTGGTCAGCTAAGGCCAGGACTTAAAAAAAATTCAGTGCCCAGCTTGCAGCGTTGCCCGCCCTATGTAGGTCACTGAAAACATTTCCATTCTGTAAGATTGACACTCAAAGCCAGTCTCTTGGATGAAGACCCCACACACAAGCACATGAATAGAATATATACAGACAATAAATTATCTTACAGTGCCAAATTCAAAGTCTTTTCTGTCAACTACAGTACTTTGAAGTTTGTTGTATTAAAGACTGTATTCTTGCATTACAGTTAGGTAACTGCTCTTTGCAATTTCAAGGTTGACCGTGAAGACAAACAGCAATAGCTCATATTGGCTGGTCACAAGCGGATGTCAGAAGCTTAAAGCCTACATAACAATGTATGGCCGGTTAATTGCATGCTCCACATGATCACCCTTGTCCGAAGAGCGGCATGTTGTGGACACACCGCATGCCTGCTCGGCAGACATGCAAGCTTAGCAGGCACACCCTTCAGCACATGGGTCGGAGAAGACAATGCGTCCTCAGACGTCACTCCAAACAGCCTCGTGAGCGTGCCTTTGGACACAGTCCCATGAGGTCCGTGGAAGACGAGCTGCTCTGCCTTCATGTGCCTCCAGCATCCCAGGGGAAGGGAGGTTTTGTAAGGCACGCCATTGTCACCCTGAAAGACAATCCCTGCAGCCGGAAGGAATCGCTCCATCATGAGAACAATGCGTACCGCATTAACCTTCCTGGGAACAGCGTGCCCAGACAGTGTGCTGGAAAAGCGTGGTGCTTCAAACAGCGCTCGCCGCCGCCCTCAGTGTCAAACTTAATGATGCTTTTGTGGAAAAAGCGACTCGGTTTTGTTGCAATAACAGGACGGTGTCATCGTCTGATGGTTTCGGCTGGCCCTCAGTCCGGCTCCTTCCTTGCAACACTCACAGCTTTCACAGCCCTTTTGTTCCTGAAGAACACCCACTGTCCGATGGCCATTGTTTCAGACAAGCTAGTGGTAGGTTCGATGCACCAGGGATCTAAGGTATGCAGCATTAATCCAAATAATCTTGCTGTCCTGTCACCTTGCGTCTACTTGGCTTTAGATTTACACGTGTCCCTTTGACCCCCCCTCTCCCTTGCAGTGACAATGATTACTTAATGTTGGATCTGCACATGAGCCTCCTACCCCCCTGAAGTGACACCGATGATGTAATGTTGGATCTGCACATTCCCCTTGGGGGTGTTAAGGTAGAGAAAACAAACAGGACAACACTGATGTCAAACAGGCTGTATGACATCTGCATTCGCCTCTTATCACTGGCTGGGGTAGGCCGGTGTTGGACTGCAAGCCGTACACTCTCCCACCGATTCACCAAAAAAAGGGTGCTGAAGAAAGCCAGCTTCTATTCACACACTGTGGAGACCCTCTGGTCAATTTTAAGTTGTTGATTTCACTTGGTCTCCAGCTGAGATGTAGCACTCTCAGGGTAGGGGCTTCTTTCTGCATCTAGAATTTTATAAATCACTGTTCTGTGTGTGGAATATTATCCAACTGGCCAATCAAAATCGATCACACATTACCAGCCTCCAATAGAAGCCTGTGCTTTAGCTAGATTGCTGCTCTGAATATTTTTTTCTCGCCCTGAGTGGGCTGCAGATTTATGCATGCAGTGTAAGGTTTCTTAAGGCACACTGAGCTCTATTTCACACGCATAGGTATGACACGGAAAAAAAAATGCTTCCAGACATATCCACATACACAAACACACCCACATATCTCGCACATTTTAAAGAAAAGAAATAATATTTACTTAGAGCAGGCAGAGAGATTTAATGAGGCAGTCCCTGGTCTTTACCACCATCCGATGTTTATACGAGCTTTCTATGCAACATTATCCTTGTTGTTAATGTGCGTGTGTGTTTTGTTTTTTGTCAGAACACACTGTTATCTTCACATGCTTGGTAATGAGTGAAGGCAGGACAGAAGTATCCCATAATAAGGGTGACAGGACAACTACCCTTTTCAATCTCTCCTGCTGACTTTGTGTCAGCTGAAACGCAGTAAAGTTCACATCACCTTGATCTGTTCAGATGCATCAAGTTCTGTAATTCGACCAGACATAAAATGAGAAGTGTGAGGCTTTGTGGGAAAAAAAAACACTGCCAGAAACCATTTTCATTGTTGTAATTAGTCCTGCGTCCATTTTCTGTTCTATTCTGTGGTCTAATGAAAAAATAAATAAATGACATTTGTACATAGCAAGGCAAGATATTTTTGTGTTCCTTAACTATGCGATCTGGGACATCATTATCAGTGGCTCCAACATCATGTGACTTGTATACTGTTTGCGACCTAAGACTTTTAGCTTCCAAGAATCCGACGTAGAAAATCGATATGGAGAAATATTTGCCTGGATTCTGAAAGGTGAAATAGAACATTATTAATTTGCTTAGCTGACTTAGCTTACAATTCTACACCTTTACAAGGTTGCACGAATATGCTACTTCAGAAGTTCAGGTTTGGCACTGGTCTAAACACAATAACCGGTCCTTTCTTGGAAATTGAACATGTGATTTTGGTCTAAAGACATACAACCCTGCTGCTTAGTTACCACTGAAATAATTGTGTTCTTCGACTACATACACGGTATATGTTTACCCTGTTATAGGACCTATATAAAACGCCTAAGGAATAGCAAGACTGTTCTCACAGCTATGTTGATATTAGTCTCCAAGATACCATTAGATACCGTGTCATAACAGAATGTTTTTCAATGTGGAATTCTTCATTTAAGTGGCAGTGGCAGTAATGTCATGTATTTGATGTGAATTGGCTACTTTGCGTAGGAGGAATATTTATAAATAAAAAGTGCTTTTATAACATTTATCCAATACGTTTTTCCCCTGGGGATGTTGTTGTTTGCGATTCTATGAACGAGCTCTCAGTGTGAGATTAACCGCTAAACCCCTTTGTTTGTTCTTCTTAGAGTCTTAGTGCACAGCAGAACAGGGACAAAGGTTTATCTTCTCCGAACGGCAATGCGGATCTCACAGGGACAAACTAAACGGTAACCGTTCTCCTTCTTGTCTAATGCCGGCGGGCTGTGCGTCACCAGAAGTGCAGTTTGAACCAGGGCCCAGCAGAGCTGTGCAACGTTGTGGCCCAAAACGACAGCAGCCACGAAAAGGAAGTGACATCATTCGGAGGTCTACGCGCCTGCCGTTTTTGTTTGTTTGCCTGGCTGTCGTGGGGGTTTGAGGCGCAGACGGGCCATCATTGTGGCGAGGCGGGATGGCGGTGCGGGCGCGGATTGCTCATCCCCAAGAAATGCTTGTCCTTCACCGCAAACCACACAGGCACGAACGTGCTCATTTTCCACGTGCTAAACTCACGGCTTTTCTCAACCGCAGGAGTAGAGTGGCATCCCATAGTATACACTGGTATTTAGTGTATCCCCGGGGAGAGGGAGTGTTGCATGGACTCTGTGTTGGGAAGGGTGGTGGGTTGGGGGGGTGGAACCAAAGATAAGATTTTCCATGAGTGCAAGCCTTTATACGAGTCAAGACGCAACGTCTTTGATTTCACCTTCACACCCTGTCATTAATCCTGCAGAAGATGATGGCAAAAAAAGCAAGAAAACAAAATTCTGTCCCAGTTCTTATTTGCACATGTCGGACCACCTGCTGACAGGAAGTGAGAGAGCGGGGAGGTGCGCCAAAGCCCTCCAGAGCAGGTGTGCTGCTTTCTCCCAGCTGAGACCACCTGCCTTTCAGAAGTGAAACCGCTGCAAACAGGGCCTCGGCAGCAGCGTGAGAGAGATGTGGGTCGGGTCTGGCCAGGCCCGGCTCGCTCGGCGCCAGCTCGGCTCCCCTACAACGGTACTGCTCTGGGATTTCAAAGCTGGATCAAATCACGACGCTCACTCCAAAGCTGCCTGTTAAACACTCACATTCATCTTCACACCTTTTATCCTGGTTGGGGGTGAGGGTGTGACACAGCACTCAAAGAACGGAAAAACCCTTCACAGGACACACATACACACACACACACACGCGCGCACACACACACACACACACACACACACACACACACACATATTAAGATGGTAAGAACATGCAAGCGTCACATTGCACCATGGGCTGTGTTCAAACCTCTGACCCTGAGGAGTTAGACAACAACAATTGTGTGCCACCCCTGTTGTGTAAGAACACGAGTCATCATGACAGATCCTGCAGGGAACGTAAGATCAGAGTAGTCACGGACTGCCCTATATGCATGTTAGTGAGAACTCCTTCACATAACATCTCCCACTTGACTTCCTCACGATTTGCTTCGCTGGATCACTGCTGCAAGGCTGGATGCTAGGTAGTCACCCCCCCACACACACCTTCAACTTTAAGCATGTCCGTTCTGCAGGTGGGGCAAACCTGCTGGGTCAGCAGGAGTGAGGAGAGACACACTGTGCCTCAGCTATCCCTTCACAAGCCTCCTCCCCACACACACACACACACACACACACACACACACACACACTGAAACACACACCCCTGCAGATGCAATGTTTGCCCAAGCCTGCATCCTCAATCCTGCGCCCTGGACAATTTTGGGCTCGTTTAAGGCCGTTGGCCCGACCTCCCTCCTGGCCCGTGTCCTCGCAGGGACAGGGGGTTGGATGAGCGGGTGTACAAGGAGAACAGGAACGCTGCTGTAAAAGAACACATAATGCTTCTCTTTGTGTCCGTATTTCACTGTTGTTCACAAATCTGCGATGGCACCAGGAAAGGTGCATAAGAGTGAGGAGAAAGAGGGAACAGAGGCTGGCCAGCACACTGCAGGGGGGCAGGCTGTGGGGGTGGGGGGGGCATTTCACAGTGAAATGTTCAGACGTGAGACAGACCAAGTCATCTTTCACAGAACTGAGTCTGGGTTTCTGAAAACTTCCACACAAAGAAGCCAGTCTCTCTGTTCTGCTCCAACAAACGTGTTCTTCAAGTACACGATTGTTCTTCTCACAGTTCGTTTGTGCCCTTTGAAAATCGCCCGTCTGCAGCAATACAGTCGGTGGGCTTCCTTTCTGTGGATGTGGCCAGTATTTGACTCGACGCCAGTTCCACAGCAGTGTAGGTCTGTAGCTTCGAATGCGTTCACCTGAAGTGCTCCACCATCTGCCAAGTACCACAGAAAGCAGTTCGAGCCTCCAAGGTCCCCAAAGTACTGCTATTATATAAGTACTGACATGGCTTGAAATAGAAAGAATACTGTGGTGTTTTTATGATAAAGACCATAAAAGCAGCACGGACTGGCAGAAGAAACATGTCCACAAATAAACTGATGACAGTGGTGAGTGTGTCGGTGTGGTACCGGGCAGTAACGCGTCTTCCCGGAGACCTCACTGTTAGTCAAAGTACGGTTTGCGATGTTGCGGTGCCCGGCAGCAGGTTGCGCTGTTTTTGCCGCAATTACTTCACTCTGAGTTTTTGCAATAAGCATATAGTAGTTTTCCAAAGCACAAACATGCGGGCCGGTGTTTTAGACGCACCATTCCACTGTGACGCTTCTATGTTTGATGAACAATAATGAGCAGCTTACAGTATTGACAACCGCCCCCCCCCCCCAGCCCAGCTCGCCCCCTTCACCTCTCTCCGGACCCCGGAGCCAGGTGCTCACAGGCCTTTTAAGGCTTTTTGTTTCTGCCCTTAACCCTGGAGTGACCCGTGACGCTCGCCATCGCCCGTCTTGCGAGGACACGCTCCACTGCATGACACGTCCCTCACCGATGGTGTGAAGGGGACAGCGATTACTGCTCCCTGTCCAGTCACCGTGGGAGGCTGGCACCACAGTTGGCATATTTATACCGCGTGTTCTTTTTTCTTTTTTACATCATTTTACAGTGCAGCAGAGAGGCGGACAGAGGAGGCGGCGAAGGGGATATTTGCTCTTTTATGTAACGCTTCCTTATGAAGCCAAGCAGCATAAAATTAACACAGAAACATACCCAGAGATGTTTGATATTTGAGGAACTATTACTTTTTAAAGACAATAATTTATTGTTTTCATGACCATGCTTCCGTTGTTTGTTTAGTATTTCTACAAGTCAACCGTTGTTTGAGAAAATATTCATATGAAGTAGACAAAATATTATGATGAATCAAACTGAGATAGAGAAATGATGCTGATGTCGGCTGGATGTAAGTGAATGTATTTATTAATTTTCAAGCCACATAACCAGTTTGAGAGCTACAGGGAGGCTGGAGCCTAACCCAAGCACCACACAATGCAAAGCTGGTCCCACGCTGGGAACATGCTGCCATGACACCTGCCCACCACAGTCTGCTCTGCTCGCCTATCGACTGTAGTATAAAACATGACAGGATTAACGTCACTGTACAGTCCTGTCCACACCTGTAACTATTACAGACTCTTTTCTTTGCAGTTACTAAACTTATTTTCCATTACTTGTTACTTTTTAATTAATGTGTGTTATCACATCAAATTGACTTTTCCACTTATTCAGCATACAGTGGAATTCCAGTTGACATCCTCCCTCATGGTTTATAATTTCCAAACTTTATTTTCTTCACAAAAATTCAACTTAAAAAAAATTACTTTTTTGTCATCATAACTAAAAAGTAAACGGTATAAATCGTTTTTAATCAGTCAATGCAAACACAAAATTGTGATACAAATAGACTGTCAAAATTGGCAGGTTGAAGCCATTATCAGTATTGCCAAGATGAAGATCCATCCCTATTTAGTGTTACGTTAAGATACAGATGCACCCAATGGTAACTAAATATTGGAATTAGTGTATAATTTACATTTATCACAAAAAGCAGGTCAGTTATTTGCAATGACATAATTTAGCAGGTTTGCAATAACATCACATCCTTTCAGATCTTTCCTAAGTAGCCGTTTTGACTTATTTTGGTGTAATTACACACAGGCAGGAGGTCTAACGTCTGCAGTTATGCAACAGCATTTATCTGTCTCACGTCCAAATAAAATGAGCCATCAAGCAAAAAGTGGCAAAGCTGCCACGTGTTGTTCTGCAGGCCAATCAAATGAAGGCAAAACATCTGTCTTGTGACTCCCTAGGTATTTGTACCACAGGCTCCCAACCCTTTTTGGTTCACGATCCCATTCTAATGTCTCAAAATTTTATGACTCCAATTTTTTGAAATTATTGACAATTCCTTCCTGTTTTAGGTATATTTCTGATAACAATCTGACAGAACATCTTATTCTCTTGTCATTGACTTTGCTAGTACTTCTATTATTTTGTAATGCATATATATATATAAATCAATTTCTACCCATGTTCTTGTGACCCCAAGGCTGGGAACCAATAAGATACATGTTAACACAGATGCCAGCTCAAGGCTGAAAACAGCATCACAGCGGCACCAGAACAGCTAATCTATTAGGAACCATCACCAGCTGGTGACGTGTTGCTGATAGCAGGCTCCGTCTGTGCTGAAGGCCCAATCCTGCTGACGGCAGGCTCTGTCTGTGCTGAAGGCC
>JABJVR010000001.1:14210902-14267809 GCA_025773905.1 Chitala chitala | reverse complement strand
GGCAGGCTCTGTCTGTGCTGAAGGCCCGGTCCTGCTCAGAAAGTACCCTTGGTGTGTGTGCTCACCTGGCAGTCGAGCACTGACACTCATAGGGTGGCACGACCTGGCCTGGCTGGCCTTGTTTAGCCCTTCCTTAATGACTGCCATCCGTCTGTGCCACTTCTCACAGTGTGACCTCAGCTGGGTGTGAGGAAAAGGAGACCCGCGCAGTTACACTTTTGAACTTCCTCTAAATCATTACAAGAACTACACACCTTTTTTTTCTGATTTTCTGTTTTTCAAAACAATGTGAGAAAAATTAAAAGTTAAATCACATCTCCTTTTTTTGAAAGTTCGTTTTTAGCAGTCAAATGTTAAATGGCCAGTATTAAAAATCTGCCCAGCCTACAGTGAACAACATAAATTGGCAAGAGTATATTAAACCGCTGCTTGTCACTTAACTTGGCAAACAGAAAATGAAACAAATCTGAGAGTGAGAAAGGTTAGGCATGAACCATAATCAAGTACAAGAGGAGTGACTTTGCACAAGAGGAGTGACTTTGCACAAGAGGAGTGACTTTGCACAGGAAAATCACAGCACAAATGTCCTTCTCTGTTCACATTCACAAACATCAGGAATGTCAAATGGACATTCTGTGAGGCCGGATTTGACTTTGGGCCCACTGATACAACCTTAATTCATTTACATAAAAGCAATAATGAGAAAAAATTAGCCTATCCACATGTTGGTCATAACTAAGATAGTTTAGCCTGTGTTGCTATAGTGTTACGGTTCAGCCAGAATCTCACCAAAACAAGGGAGGTTCTATCAAAATTTTTTTTTTTACATCATTATGGAAACATGCAAAAGAAAAAAGTGCATGTAAGTTAGACACCTGTGAAATTTTTAAACTCCATGTTGCTCATCATTTCCTGCTTTGTTGAAGTTCACAAGGTACAGTCTAAGAGCAAAAACTGGCCACAGGGATGAGACCACTTCCTTTCACAGCATCTCCAGGGCGTCGTACTCAGACTGTGGCTCCACCCCCCTACGTGCTGCACCTCGCTGCTGACATCCACATTGCTGATGCAGCTGAAGCAAATGATAAGCATGCTTCTACTTTCTCTTTTTACACACTAAATGTGTGAACTTTCCTGACCTTCAAGCCCCTGGGGCCTTTGAAATTAGTGCAAAGTGATTTTTTTTCTTGCCTTCCACACGGAAGCAGAAATGGGGTCGATTTTTAAAGTGCACAATGTCTCTGGTCTGTTTTTTCCATCCCCAGATGACATGGTGTGCATTTATTATTGGTTTCAGGTGAGCTGTCTCTCTAAGGGTTTGAGGAGAATTTGTGAGCGTGTCGTCCCATGACATCTCGTCGTCAAGTTCAACACACCACGTCCCTCCGGCTTTCGGTGCTATTCATACTATTTCAAGCTCAATAGTAGAATCTTTACCTGCCGTACCTCACCTTGATTCTTGGCCATTGCATATTCCCCCCTAACTATACATAACTCAAGGTACAAAATCTTGCCAGTTTTTTGGAAAGTCTAAAATTATACTTAAGACACACATCTGGAGTGAAGTCCCTAAAGAGCTGTTGTTATCAGCTTGAATCAAAAGAAACTATTACCCTAAATATTTCAGCATAACATCTTTACATGAAGACACACTGAAATTCTGTGGAACACGTATATTAATAAATTACTTAATAAATTATGTTTGACAGTACATTGCCACTTTTAGATGGCAAAGCATCTTAGTCTAAACGATGGATACCTGTTAGAAACATTTCCAGGGTTCATTCGAATAAACAAGTTTTAAAAAATCCTTTGTGTGTTACTGTCGCCATCTGCTGGAAATATATGTAAACTCACACTGTATCCATAAATTCTTTGTTTACGCAGGGCATGAACTATACATGACCATGCTCCTTAAAAATTGGTTAAAACATTTAACCAATTATATTTTTAACACATGAATGTGATAAAAAATAATTATTTTTATATTGCAGGAAAAACGCGTCTCCTAAAAATTCTTCGTCTTTCAGTCTTACATGTATATTATTTTACACTTACATTCAGTACATTGTACAATGAAATCAGTCATTTTCAATTTTCACTGCAAAAAACATTTAGAAAATTCTTACTCAATACACAAGCTTTATAGAGAAAACTTTTACACTAACAAGGATTTTTTTCATACGTGAACCGCTTCTATTTAAAATCACTGTTTTCATTGCATCACATATCTGACTACAGTTAATAAACCACTGATTATTTTAATCATTATTATTAACCATTAAAAAATAATTACTCGGTGTGAACCTTTTCATATGAAGTTTGTCTCCGACACATAATGACCGTTCTTAAAACAGGGCTTCCTCAGATGGAAATAGAGGTTAATAAAACCACTTAGTTAATATTTAGTTAATGTCCATTGTAAGGAAATGGCTTTTGCAGGTATTCACTGGTGAAAAATAGCCCTACTGCCAACTGTTAGATACCTTATTTTACATAAATTATGCAGCGTAATTAAAAGACGAAAATACCACCACCATGGCAACCACACCTGTCTTTTTATTTAATGAGATTTCAAGATCCCAGTTCAGCCTGTTTAAATGTCACGTGTTTATTACTGCTCGTTACATTACATAAGATACTAGTTTAGTACATCTAGTTTTTAAGGGGACTAGAATTTACGATTGCTCACCTGGTTACTATTGTAAAATAATTTAGATTTTACAAAATTAGAATGTGGTATCATATACTTTACACAGAAAGAATGCCCTGAAAATGAAATTAGCTCAAGTTATTAAACATAAAAAACCACTACCACACTGCCCTGTAAGTATGAGTCACTTTTAAACAGAGACCTAAGGTATTTGTAAAAAAAAAAAAAAAAAAACAGACGACAGAAATAACACCATTCCAATTACTGAAATATTAAAATGCTAGTTAAAATATTAATTGCACCTTTAACTTTCTAAAACCGCTGACCGTTCTTCGATTGTGAAAAAGCCAACATTCAATAAATGTTTGCGCGTCATGTGCAACTGCATGTAAAACTTCAGCGTGTCATCCCATTTCAAATTTTTGAATTCTGTGTATTCCAAACTCATTCAACATTTAGGTAATCGTAATTAAATTGACACCAAAACAATATTGCATTCAATGACTACATGTCTCCAAATTCATTATAGCTTTTCTCACTCAAACATAAACAGAACTCTGTATATTTACAGTACCGTTTTGCACATACCTAAACATTAATTTCAAAACCATTACACTAAAGGTCAAAAGCAAACCTAAGACATGATTGACTGAGACAGGGTTTTCTTTATTCACACAACACATTCTCACTTTTTTTTCAATACAAATGCCCATTTAACAATTACTAGAGTCTTACACATCAAGTGACCGTCAGCCAGTTTTACACTGTCACCTTTGACAGAAACTCGGGTCATGTCAAAAAGCTCTGGTACAAGTTAGTCCAAGTAAGAGACCTTTACCACACAATGCTGTTATTGAACAAAACCAGAGAAAGCATACCACATATAGCTCTTTTAGATACATGGTATTATAGCATGACTAGTACATTTGTCTATATTTTCTTTATCTTAATAAATTATGGAGCGTAAAAGTGGACAGAAACTGCACATATTCTTATTTGTTGATGACTCTGATGGCAACACACTGGCCAGGAAGGGGTTTAAAGCAGCAGTGAATGTTCCTGGGCAAAGAGTTGCCAGCACCAAAATGTGTGCTGCAATATCCTCTGATGGTCTGTTATTGCGCGAGCCTCTCAACGAGCCATAAAATAGAGAACGCCTCATCATTCATGGACAATTTGTGTGGAAGGCTTGTGGCAGTGGAACAAAGAGGTCAGGTGAGACAGAATGTCTTAACATTTGTAATGTTTTTGGGGGATTACGGCATCCCTCCATGCCAGTCAGATAGAGGTGTACAGCCCATGAAAGAACAACTGGCCTTTCCCTCCTGCTGGACTCTCCTTTCCTGAACCTTACAGAGGAATTCTTTTCTCTGTGGAGGTAAAAGGTGTATCTGCAGAACACTGCCAGGGATGGATAAGGCATCCCAAGTGTTTCTCCCCAGATGTAATACAAAAGAACATAAGATATGGAGAACTTGTAGGCAAATGCTGTAAACAGGCTTGATGAAATGACTGTAATATGTATATTTAATCATAATATGTATATATTTGTAAATGTGTGTATATTTACTATGAGGTATAATAGATATATTTTTATATTATGCAATTATGGAGTCAATATAGTTTTGATTTTGGAATTGCCCTGTGCAAAACATTGGAAAAATAATGTTTGAGTCAAATGTGCACGATTGTGCTTTGCGATGGGTTGACACCCTGGCCATGGTGTCTCTTAGCCTGTGCCCCAGGGTCCCTGTGACCCCAAACAAGATAAGCGATATGGATGGATGATTATCATGTATCTTGAATTTCATGCGGTGTTATATCTAGGCCACAGGGTTTTGTAAATTCAAAAAATTTACTTTTGAATGTTTTAAGACATTTGCTTTATCTACTTAGGAAAAGACAGAGATGACGACATTCATTATGTTCATACTGATACAAAGATTAGTTAGTTGTATTATAATTTCATTAATGAAACGCATTGAGTTAGAAGGATATGGGGAGAAACAAAAACATATTACTATTGCTGATGTTCCATAATTTTTCATATCTCATTTGCTATTCTTTATGACAGTTACTGTCTAACGGAGTTCTGGGTATCTAAAATAAACGAACATAAGTTTTGGAAGGATTTTATGAATTTAGAACGTATATGAAGATATATGTTATATAAATTATCAAAGTATGTAATTTAGGTGTGGGCATTTTTATAACTTTGATATGTAGATGCTATGTATTACTTAAAAATTCACAAAAAAAAAACATTCACAGAGTTTTCCGCGTTCTCAGATGTATTTCCAAATACTTAGATCTGAATAAAACGGTTACTTCGTCGCTGTTATTTGCTGCTGACAAAACAAGCCCCCCCGTTTTAGAATGCAGTACAGTAATCCATTTTTCCCACTGTGACCAGCAGGGGGAGCAAAATAACTGAATAATGTTCAACTGACGCAAAACCTTTTAAAAGCACTATTATTTTCATATGCGTTTCATGTGGAAATGAGCAAGCATTACAAATGAGTGTTTATTAATTTGTGTAGCAGGTATACCAGTGTAAGTGTTTCTTAAGTTATCGCGCAGATTTATAAAAGCACATTAACTGTAAATGCAAAATGTATAATTTGCACTACAATAATGTATTTGTGCCAGGCCGTTTTCAACAGATGCACAAGATGTAAGGCGTGTTTAAAATCGAACGGCAATAGCGGTACCTTTATAGTGCATGTCTACATGTCACGATTTCCATTGTCGAATCAACAATGGGCTGAGTAACTTTGTAGTTCATTCACGGATTAATTTTCAAACAAACCTCAACATGGTTTAGGAAGGGGCCTTCGTGGAGCCTATTTCAGATAGTATATGGCGCAAGGCAGGGTGTACTCTGAGCAAGAAGCCAGACGGTACATTTTTTTTTTAAAACAGTCCGTATCATTTTTATTTATGACAAAATACTTAATTGTAGACGAGATTTGCGCAGCATTTGTCACTGCTGCATTACGAAATCAATAAGCCTTTGTCTCATACAAATTATGTAAACCACGTGGATTTAAAAATAAGAGCAAGATAAAATCTTTATGATCCACTGTTAAATGTGGTCGTTAATAAATGTCATTGTTCGTGTGGAATGAACTAACACAAAATACCCAGACTATCAATTCTCGTGTTTTGAATTTGAAAAGATATCCCAACAATATATAAACACAAACATACCACAAAGTAGACTAATCACTGCCTTCACAAATATATATTTCTTTTTAAATATATATATTCATGTACATTAAAAGCATCAATGACCACACTAAGAACCGTGCCGCTTCGGTTCCGATAGCCATCAGCGTGACATCAAATCGACCTCTGTACATTTTAATTCCTCTGCTGAAAGATACGTTCTGTGCTGGAGCACCCACTTATAAACACAACATATTCTATTCGTGGTAAAAATGGGCGGAGACACCAGGATCTTTTGTGGTCTGAATGTTTGCTTCACATTATTATGCACGGTGTGCATGCAGCATCTGAAGCTGAGAACAGCAGTTCACACAGCACGCTCGGGACCTGGAATGCCCTTGCTGGATTAGGGGAGTCCGGCGTCGTGCACGGCGCTACGTGTCGCGCGCCGCAGCCTGTCGGAGGCAGATGAAATGAGCAGCCGATCGTGACATGCTCCAGCGCTGCGAAGCGAACCCATCTCAGCGGCGGCGGCGCTTTTCTTGGATGAAGTCGGGGATATATCTCATTTCGGACAAAGGGAGCGCGTTTCATTAAGGGGAGAGGAGAAACTTATGTGTTTGCGGTGAGAAATAGGTATGTTTAGCATTTCCTTCATCGTTTTCCTTGCGTTCTTCGTGTGCAATGTCTGCATGTTTATTGCTTTGGAGATGCTGGTAACAGTGGAAACATAATAGTACAACGGCGATAATCAGTACAGCGACGTCCCACGGCATCTCTGTTGAAAGTAGAGCGGGATACAGCGCTATTCATCACTAAACTGATGTGAACAGAAAATACAGGCACACTTTAGAGAATGATCATGAGGACTGGCAGAGAGAAGTAAGCGAGCCTGCTTACACGTCGCTACTGTGCAGACAGCTTTTAGATAGTATATTACAGTACATTTACAAACGTATTACAACGTGTTGAAAGCATTCGTCTTTATGTTCAACACAATAGCGGCTCTGATGCTTCGTAAAATAATTTTTCTTAGGTATTTCATTTTGATTTTAAGACAGTTATTCAAAGTTGTGATGGTGTAAAAATAAAAAAATAAAAAACAAGACGACAAAAAAACAAGACGTGCATGAAAGGTGGATGATTATATAGACATAAGTTAGACAAATTTCATCTTCATAATAAATGTGGAAGCGGTAAAGTAACCGACTGAGTTTTGTCATTCACTTGGTGTCATAAGTGAACCTTTTTTTAAAATAGATTTTTTTCGGGTTAATATGTAACATTAATAAAGCAAAATACAAAATAAGTTTAAAAGACAGTTCATTGGAGGCCCCTGATCGATACCAACTCAGATGGTAGGAGATGTAGTTGGAAACTTTTATGTTATTATAACTGCTATTTCGTCTCTGTACCTTTAGTAGTAAGCCGGAGATATCAAGACGTTAATGTTTTACAAATGTTCACCAAAACCGCAGTTAAATAAATCGAATTAGAAAATCAGAATGACTCTCCTGTAGCCCAGGTTCATTGAGCCTACCACTGATAACACGTCACCTGGGCAACCACTTCAGCACCATGGAGAGAGGGCTGGTTGCAGTCGACTGGTACAGAGTGAGATGTGCGTCCTTAAGACAGCGATGCCATTATGGTCAAAGTAGTACCTTAAAGCATCTGAATTCACTTAGTTTAAACAAAACTGTTTCACCATTTAAAACACACGATGGTATATGCTTAAAATACAGATAAAATATGACTTTTAAGACACGCCACGAACAATAATTTATGCTAAAAACGACATCGCCTAGAGAAATTATAATAACATAAAATTGTGTTATACTATACGTCCGTTGACTTTAGATATATTTTAATTCAATAGTGCTGAACAAATGTAGAAGAAATATTAGGTTTTCAGATTATATTATTATTATTATTATATTTCATTCACCAAAATCTGAACGTAGTTTATATTCAAATGAGGAAAATAAAAGTCTTTAAAAGTCTTAATTTAGAATCTCTTTACAAGAGGAGCTGACATTTAAGTCCTACCAATATAAATATAATAATAAATAACACATGGAAATGTACATTGAATGCTTCCAGGTACACAGACAGCTGTGATATAATAGGATTCATTGAATGCAATATCAGTGGAATTAGGACACTTTTGAGTTTTCAATCCTTAGTGTGAATTAATAAATGAAGCAGATCATGTATCTTAGCTGTCCAGTTCAGTTAAATGTAACTACTATTTTGATAAATTTATATGTGTGATGTAAAATGGGATGATTTATTTAATTAAAAGATGACAAGCAGACCTGACACAAGCATCTATTATAATTATTTCTACTAAACCCTAATTAAACATCTATTTAATACCAGTCAGATGGAACCTCATTTAAGTGGTATTTTTAGGGAAACAACTAAATATGGAGGTCAGTATTATATTTAGAGCTTTTACTGACATTAGGTAATTGAAGGGTATGCTGGGTAATCACTAATTTAGTATGTGCAGTTTTTTACAGGCTGTACATAAACAAACGAAACCCCCAGCGCTGCAGAAATTCAATTGCTATCAGTATTTATTACTATGCAGAGCAGCACTGCTGTTTTCTGCTTGTTCGTTCATAGGCAAAAACGGCAGCCCTTGGTTGAAGCCGTCGTGACATTTGGAGCGAAGGCCACGTCCGCGATTATTCTTCAGGATGACCATCTGAGCAGACGGGTTTTTTGAAAACGTGCAGGGCTCTTAGTTCTCGTTAACATTCACAGCTGGCGCCATGCGAGACGCCTAATAGAGCACAGTTGTAAGGCGAGCTGCAGAAAATACATTGTTTGTGTTCCATCATTTGCCCAGCCCTCCCGCCACTTCATACCAGAGTGGCTCTTTGACGGTCAGTTTTTGCTCCGAGGGATTTTCGGTGAATTCTTCTTTGTTCTGCCTGGCTCTCAGTGGCTCCCTGACCTTGGCCTTGTGGACTAACAGTCGCTTCCTGCCAGTCTTGCCTTCCCAGGCATCCATCACCTCTCTTTAGCCACTGCATGACACATTTCAATCACTGTGTTAGATAAGAACTTGCTTTCTCCTTTAAACATAATTAGAAACCACGGTGATGTATGGTGTCAGCTTTCAGACATCACAATTTTTAAAATGTCTTTTCTTGCCCTTGAGCTTAGCTGATGATGTCCAGGGTGTGTCCATATGATATTTCTCCCCCCATAGTGTATCCATTGAGGCCAAACGCCCCTTTGATGTGAAGGCACTGTTGGGATTTTGTGTACTATTAAAAGCAGCCATTATTCTGAGCCTGTCAAACTCAGAGGCGTCAGGAGGCACAGTCAGCCTGGACATCACATCAGGTTTATGAAATTTATATTGACGTCTGTAGAAATGCAAGCAGGAAATGCAAGCAAGAAATGCAATTTGCTGTCCTTTTGTCACTGTGATAAAAGAAATGGCTCTGTAAAGGCGGGGGCATGGGGGGGTATAAAGATGCTTTCTCCTGCTGATTTTAAATGAGGTTGGGGGGTGGGGTCACAGCTGCGCCCCTTTGCTGTGCTGCATGTCACTCTGCATGCGTGCTTAAACAAAACGGCTCACGATCTTAAACGCGGTGGAAGCCTGAGGTCACCCCAGCTGTGGGATTTTCCACAACTGGGCAGTTTGAACATCTTCAACTGATTCGTCTTTTCTGACTTTAATAGTCTGAGAATGACTGCAAATTAGCGCTGCAGTGTGCTTCGGTAATTTTGTTTTTTTTTTTCTGTGTCTCTGAAATAGAAAATTTGCTTGAATATAGGAGGTCAGTTTTTCGCTGCTGTCATGGTAATCATCCACTCTGCCAGCTCTTTAGTCAGTTAGCATCTCCCTGAACTGGCAGTACGAGTTCTACTAAATAGAGCCTCATGATGTCATGATATTAGTCAGTTTTTCATTCACAGTCATCTTTGAATTGTAAGGCCTGAACAGAAGAATAAAGGTATAACAGAATGTCTTCCTATTGGGGGACTGTGGTCAGAGAAGGACTGTAGCTTTTCTTACTGCTAATGCTGGCCTATCCTCATTAGCCTTTCACAACCAAGAAAAGCTATTTGCATGAAAATGTGTGCTTTTTACTGAATTTGCATATTTTTTAATATTCTCCTGTATTTTGGAGGCATTATTTAGTAACCTAATAGATCATTATAGAATGGGCACTGGTACAGCATGGTCCCCTGTGAAGTGAGTATATGAGAAGCACTTGATGTGCACCAGAATGGAAATGTGCGTCTTGCTGCCTCAGTCTCGATGCCTAACCAGCTGTGCTGATTGCCTTAACTGACATGATTTTCCTCCTGACACTGGCCTTATTTTTTCACAGCTTCTGTTCGTTTGTCAGTGAGCAACACATAGCCAGTGTGGAAAGCTCTTATCCAGCAGGCTGGCTGCAGAATTTGATGTTCACGATTAGCTACTTGAATTGTCCCTTGTAAAATGTTTAAAACTTAGCATGAGCTGCTTCTCTGCTGCCGTAATGGTGAGCTGGAGGCGGCTTCCCCCACCGTGCTCCACTTCCGGTCCAGGTGCGAATAGTACCTGTACTGCTCTGAGCTGCAGGCGGATCCCCTAGGATGAGGAGAGATGAGGAGCTCTGGCTGCAACGTTGCTGCAACGTTGATGCGACGCTGCTGCAACTTCGCAGTCCCTGAACTCCCATCAGACAGGCAGCGAAGCCCAGGAAGTGTTTGTGTGTGTGTGTGTGTGTGTGTGTGCCAAATTTAGCGAGAGAAAACATTTTTACTGTGAGCACGATCACTGTAAAGATGTATGCATGTGAAGCTGTTATATTTCTACCATTAAATGTTAGGTTGTGGTAGTCTGGGTTATAATATTAATCATATTCACAGTGAGATCCTGCATAGGACTTGAAAGTGCTAAGAGCCTCCCTAAAACTCCAGCCTCCTAGATAACTTCATCATCAGGCTTCATTTGGCCTTGTCCAGCACTGACATGTTGAAATAGCATTTCCGAGGCTGTTGCCCATGGCAGCACGGCCTTGTTTACGTACCGGGGATGACGTGTCGCTAAGCAGAGAAGTGCTTGGAGTCACAGGAGCAAATGACGCCTTAACGGGCAGAACCCCCTGTCAGCGCTCCTGTGGTGCGAGCGCAGAAGTGGCAGAGCTGGCGCTTAGAGGCCTAGCTAGCCGTCAGAGATCTGTAAGGACGTCGCTCTGTAATGTAGATCCTTCTGAACAGGGGTGATGAGAGATCAGAAAAATCAAGAGCCCGTCTTCAGTCTCCCATCAACTAGTGGACAAAATGATGGACAAAAGGGGGCAAAACAAACTCCAGCACTGCACCTCTGCAACATTACCATTACGGATCAAACTTAAAAAACCCCACAGAAAGCCCATGAGGGACAAAACACCAACGTACATGCATGCGTGCAAGAAACAGTAACAAAAGAACACTGTGCTGAAGATTTGAGTGTTTTTCCTGAGGTGCTGGATTCTCTGGTCAGTCACAAGCTGTCTGGTGTTGATTTGTTTTAAAGACTGACAACAAATTGACAGGAAAAACCTGGAAGCAAAATTGCCAGTGAAGTCAGTCAAGAAATGGTGCAGAAATACATTAGACTGTCAGGCTGAGAAGCGTCAAGCACTTTTACCACATTTACAGTGCATCTGTTTTTACCTATTCAGCATCTCTATTCAGCCCAAAGAATCTTATAGGTGTAATCTTCTGACATGCAAGTGTTTTGCATTTTAGTCTCTTGTTACGTTATCCAGATTTAAATAAATGCAAATATAAACCATCCCAAAACATTCTTTCAGATTTAAATAAATACATATTAAAATATTTTAAAACCTTATTCCTCAGAAATGTGTTACACGCCATGCACTGGGATACACGGTTTCCTGTCTGTTGCGCCCATCTGCAATGATTCTGTTAGTTACACTCTATGATGCCTCTTTGAAACACGCCTGCTGTTTTCCATTACGGGTAATGGACATCCCTACCGAAGTGGGAGGAGGACCTGAAGGAGACCAGTGGGCAACACTGGCTTCCTAACTTCTTACATTGAAACACAGGAAGTAAGTGGATGCAAATTAGCAGCGTGCTAGCTTACTTCTTAGTGGGCTCATATAGGAACACAGTTCTATCAGTAAATGTGTTTTTTCCCGATATTGCCAATGGATACCATTTACTGGCAAGCACACAAAAAGCAGACAGATATAGCCTGCATAAGGCTTTATTTTTTACACAACTTCTGCAAGCTCTGTTGCTTCAGCTGTGTTCTTCCTACACGTCTCTGTATACATCATCTTGGACTGGTATTGAGACAAACACCAAGCTGTGACCATCTCTGCAGGTCCGTCTGCATGAAGCTCGCCCACATGCTCATCTCCTGCTTGTATTCCCATTTTATTTCAGTTTACATGGCCGAGCTCTGACGTCACCTGTTAGTCCAGGGTGTGGGCTGTACTGCTTCAATACAGGCCAGCAGTACAACACCCAGCAGAGGTGGTCGTTTTAAACAGGCTTCAATGGCTTTTCCTTCACTAATGTGTCATATTGCAGCTGGGTGCACAATGTAAAAGCTATAATCCTTGGTGTTCGAAGGAGAGATAATGTAATTCGAGGTCTCGTCTTCCGAACCAACCTTCAGAATTTTTTCTGTAATCCAGCCACAGGGTTAGCTGACAATACAGCCGAGCTAAAACAGTAACAGGTGAAATTGTAGAACGTTTGGTTAATGAACCTGGACACTGGTACTTTTATCCAAAGCAACTTAGAACATTTCACATACATGTTACAGTGATATTGATTACTCAGGGTCTGTCAAATTAGACTGCACAGTGGTGTGGTGGTTAACACTGTTGCTGCACACCACCAGGCCTTGGGTTCAATTCCCCTCTTGTGTCTGTGTGCGTAGAGTTTGCATGTTCTCCCTATGCTTGGTGGGTTTTCTCTGGGTGCTCTGGTTTCCTCCCACAGTCCAAAAACATGCAGGTTAGGTTGATTGGTGTGTCCAAAATTGCTGTGTGGTAGTGTCCTATGGGCTCCAGGCTTCCCCACAACCCTCACCAGGACTAAGTGGTTAAGAAACTGACTGTTTGTCAAATTGCAGAAAAAAATATATTTTCCTGTTCATGAGATCTCACTGCATCACACTTAATGGTTAACTAGAATTTGTGTAATTATTTAAAAATAGTGGTTTATAATGGGAAAGGAACATAAGGTCATTTTGACATTTACCTTCAACATTCAGTTAAAGCTTGTCCTCAGAAACAAGAGACTTTAAGCAGTCAGGAGCCAAGACCAAGGACAATTTTAGTTTGCAATAAAAAAATTAAAAATGCATAGGCTTCCTGCGATATCGAATCCCGCTAACGAGGTCTGTGTCGGTTGCATATATAATTGGAGAAGTTCAAGAGAGGCTCCAATTGTACTGGAAGATAAAAGGGACTGTTGAAAGGATATCTTCAAGGAATTTTTTCCTGCAAAAATTAAAATTTAGTCTGAAGCTTTTCCTGAATTTTTTGACTATTCATGGTTCATTTAACTCAAGAGACAGAAATCAACAGTAGTGCCAGAGTTAAAAAGGAAATTGTACACAGTACGTGTTCTGTTCAGAATATTATTGCATGGATCAGTTTGGAATTAACTGTATTTTTACAGCCAGTTTTTTCATGAATTGGCCCATTGTCAAATTTACAACATTACTACCAACATTCCAGATATGCAGAATTCATAATCAGTAATTTTAGATAGCCTGCAAGTAACCCATCTGTTCTGTGTGGCCTGAGGAAGAAGAGTAGGAATAGGAGGTAGTGAAATTCATTTTTTAAACTTGCCTTGTGTTTGGATGTTGAAACACTGGAAATTGTGACTAACTTGACTTCTGCTCGTAAAGGCATTGGCAGATTTCACCTTCATACACCAAAGACACATTTTAGAGGTCCAGTGCAAATATACTTTTATTCTGGAAAGGCAGCGTTAACCTTACTTTCCGATGTCTTTGTGAAGGAAGCCTTCCGTAATCCATAATTCATATGGTCTCTGTCTGGCAGCTCTGCCACACACTCTGTGGACAGCCCTTACGTGGATGGACCTTTTACCTCTTCTGAAATGGATCTGACAGCAAGGAGTCATAGGATCATTGACTGGTGTTGAGGAAAGGAAGCTGAAACAATCCCACTATTTTAAAGAACATAATTAACGTCTTGTGTTTCACCGCAATCTCAGTGTAAGAGGAGAGGATGCATCGTGAATGTATCTTTAATTAAAATTTGTTGTCACGAGTGTTGTCAAAATATTGTAAAAGCTCTTTTGTGAGATGTGATTTTGACTTGGTTCTCCCTGCTGTGTATTTCAGAGTGCCTTTCATTGACCAGAAAGGAGGACAATGAGCCGTTAGCAGGACAGCAGGTGCTGCGGCACCGCTTTATTCCGGAGGTTACAACTTTCAAGTCCCAAGAGAGATAGTGTTGTTGCACCCTTTAAAAAGCGCACTTACACATAATTGCCTCAGTAAACCTTTGGCTCAGTAAATGGGAAAAGCGAGAAAATGGAAGCTATGTAAATCGCACCGGATAAAGGCATCGGCTGTGAAAATTAATTTCGTTTTCTGCCCTTTTTTTTCTCGCGCGCAATTACAGAATGCAGTGCAAATTGAAATGAACATTAAGGAAATTCAAGGGAAATGCTGAGAAAAAAAAAAAAGTTTAAGTGAACCGTCTTCGTTGCTTCGTTTTTCCATGGTGTTTCGACGTGCTCGTTCGTTGCGGACACGTTGCCGGCGGACGGCTATTGCCCTTTGCACGCGGTACTTGTGTCACGTGCACTTTTACCCACGACGCCGCACGCGACGATGTGAGTGACGTGTTACGTTTGGTGAGACGTTTTATTTTTCACAAGCCGACACGCCTTGCTGGCTCTGTGAACGCTGTCGGGCGAGGGGCACCATACTGGCACCCGTAGTCTTTAGCTACGCATGCTAACATGGCGCTATTGTTCCCCCTTTGAAGCAGCCATCCACCTGAGCTTGCAACTGTTCGGCTACCGGCCCTATCATTAAGGAGTGATTTATATGTGGCTCGAAGAAAAATTGACTGTGCCAATAGGTGCGGCGCAGCTACATCTTGTTAACTATGTGAGGGCAGTGAGGGGCACACTACACACCCCTTAACTGCGTTGATTGAGCATAAACAAATTGGGCCCACCCTCCTGCATAAAAACACAATTAGCAGGTAAATGTCAAGACTTTAACCTAAAACTATAATTTTTTTATAACCTAAAACTCTATAATTCCTAGCTCTTTGTTGTTCAAACAACAACCATAGCATATTGTTCTCCTTTAATGACATGAAGTGTCCCCCCCCCCCCTTTGTTTTTCAGCACCTAAAGCAACATCTTCTAACAGAGTATTTATACCAATATGCATTCAGTTTTTTACCAAGAATGCCCTCTGTTCAGAGAAAGTGAGCACTCACTGTATTTTGCTTTACACACAATTAAAGCCATTAGATTTTCTTTGCAGCCGGAAATTTTTAAGTTATTTGAGAGCGTCCGCCGACTACGTATCAATTACAAGACGGGGACGGGAAAAGCAAGGCGGCCTGCAACGCTTAATCCTGTTTACTGCTATGGCCTGCTCTTAGTCATGGTCCTAGCGTGAAATTGCAAGCTTTTCCTTGGTCTTATTACAGAAGGCAGGCAAAGAGATTGCCATGGGACACTTCTGCACTCCTGCATGTATGTGCAGTGCTGCGCATGGTCATGGCCGCAGCTCGTCTTTGTCTCAGAGACGCTGCCCAGCTCTGTGTGGGAGCCGTATGGTGTGGATGTCCTTCAGTCCACCGCCTATCATCTCCCCAGCCTCCTGCTGCTGCTTTCCAGCATCACACGCTGAGGCACCATAAACTGCAGAGCAGCGGTGTTTGGCAGAAGAACAGTGTCTTCAGGCCCACTCACTGCCCCACCCGTCTTGCACGCAAACACACACTCTCTCTCTCTCTCTCTCTCTCTCTCTCTCTCTCTCTCGGAGGGCTGGGCCTGCACTTCCTGAACTGAGCAGCAGTGCATTCTGGGGGAGACAAAGGTTCCCTCCAGCCAGGCAGCAGGGCATTCTGGTCAAGCTGCATATTCTCTAGAGACATCCATTTAAAGACACTGATACTTTAACAGTATTTAACAGTATATGTTCTTATCTGATGGATGGAAATTCGCTGTGATTATACATTTTCTACCTGTCTTTTTTCCAGCTATTGTGCATTGTCACAATGCAGTTACATAAAAACACAACAGTTTTACATGCCAAACACAGCTAAGCATTTATTGTTGCGCTGTTAGCTGAAAGTTCTACATTTCAGGGAAAGGTGATCTTAAGGTGAGCGCATTTGCATCGATACTGCAGAATGCATCCATCTTAAGGAGGGCTTGTGTGCAGAGGATCTCTGTCTGCTCAAGGTTTATTGAGATAAACTCCTGAAATGTAATGGAAATCGGTCTGCGTGAAGGTGGCTGCAGAGCAGCAAACGTGCATCAGATGAACAGCACCGGGGCCAGACCGGGGCCCTTGAGAGGGAGGGGTATATAAGTGGATTAGCTGTGGATTAGCTTCCTGTCATTTCTCTTAGGGTCTCCTCCACCTCCATGCCTCATTACTCCCTCTGCCTGGTTTAAAATCACAGAAGACAAGAAAAGTTGGGCTAGTAATAGGCTCTGAATTTACATCTTGATATATCAGGATACCGCTGTAATGTCCGCTTGATAAATAGGCCTATCTCCCCATTGTGCTCCGCTAAACCTGTTTTGATTTACGGAAGCTATTAAAGCCAGAGATGGTCACTCTAAGGCTACTTAATCTCCTTGATATATTGGACAAAAGGCAGGGTGATAGGAGGCAGAAAAGGAGGAGAAAGGGGACAAAAATGCTGAAAGGGGACAAAAATGCAGACTGAGGAGGAAACATTAGCTGGGTCAATACTGTGGACTGAGGAAGAGGTGGCTGTTTGCTTGGCTGATGCCCCTTTTCCTCTGTGCTGCTCTCTGATTGGCAGACAGCATCAGGATTAGCATGTCACATGATTTGGGTGAGGCCTCAGAGCCCCTGTCCAGTTCTCTTGTTCCCAATGCTTTTCTTCACATGTGGACTATTGCCTTTGGCTGCAGGCACCACTGAGTTCAGATGCAGGAGCTCCAGCTGTAGGGCAGGGACGCTGGTGCCTTAGGCTTGGACTGTACACAAAAAAGAAAACTTCAGACAGTCCAGGCTTCCTGCAAACCATTGTAATTATAAGTAACCTTCTAACAGCTGCTTTGTGGTCTGGGTTTGTGAGCATTTATAAACTCTTCTGGCCGTTCGATAGCACAACATTGTACGCCATAATGTCTAGCCTCACAGCTCACAAACATTGCCACACCACATGTACTAGGTACTTAACGTTTTAAATGGTAGTTCATTGAGAATCATAGCAGATTCCTTCCTTTGTTTGTATTGATTGACATTATGCCTAACCTATGAGCATCCCCCTGCTCTACACCCTCCATCCCATCAGCTTCGTTCTTGTTACTGGCTCCAGCACCATGAGGAGATCAGCCCGGACACGTCTGCAGCAGATGTTTGAGCACAGAGCTTTAAAGAATGACCTTCTTGCTCAGGCGCAGAGCTCCGTGGCGGATGATCTCATGTCTAGACCAACTGTCATCTGCCAGCTGTGGACGCACCCTCCATCCGCTGGGACCACATGGTGCCAAGTCAAGGTGCACAGCGAGATTTTTGGCTGCTGTTGGAGAAGCAAAGGTTTGAACTGTTTGTGGAGCATAGATGTGGCTGCAGCTTACACGGAGTGAAGACCAGCAACTTGCCAAAACTAAGCTGCAGGCATTCATTCTGTATCCACTAAAACCCGAACAGAACGTTCCAGTCCACTGAATTTACTGATTTTTACAACGTGTGAAATTAGTACCATAAATTCCTCTCCCAGCCAAACTTTCTGTGTTTTTAATTGAATTGGTATGAAATTGGGTTATGAAGCAATGCTGCACCATTCCAGTCCTTCGCTGGCAGAACTCTTTTCCTGAGAGCAGGAATGGTGCGATAAAGCACATAAGAACAGCCACTGAGGTATGTCCTATTTAGCAGAAACCGCCTCTCTGATTTTGTGTGCTAGTTTGCAATGCTATGGCTATAAACTGACATTCCAGGAATGTGGGTTCTGTGAGGTGCTGCCAGGCTGCGTTAGAGAAAGGAAAGACCACAGAAAACCAAATTACTGTGTTCGCTTAAATACCGCCAACAACTGAAACGGTAAAAAAACAAGCTGTGGAGTTGCCATCAATATTGTCTCCGTTGTGTTAACGAGCAATTTCTCTTTTTCATGAGAAAAAGTCATGCTAATTGCCTTCTAATTTAATACAGTGCTGGATCAGTATTTTTATTAAAACCACTAGACCGTACTATGAAGCAGAGCACAGATAGGTTGGAGGTCTGATGCTGCAGAGATGTCCTGGAAGACAGAGAAGAAGGCAAAACTAAGTAGATGAAGTAAAATGTAGGCTTAAATTGAGCTAAGCGGCTTTTGAGTGTGGATTTCTGTAGAAAAGCTTTACATACTAGAGTTTGGGTCTTTATATGTGATATCAACAGTATAGTATGGCTTCTTGATGCTGTACAGGCATTGATAAATAAAATTAACATTTCAATTTCTTACATTAGAATGTGCTGGACAACTTCAGGTTTTTGTTGTGTTATTTGAATGGGGTGGCACAGTGGTGTGCTGGTTAGCACCTTTGCCTCACACTTTTGGGCCCAGGGGTCAGCTCCCACCTTGGGTCTGTGGGTGTGGAGCCTGCATGTTCTCCCTGTGCTTGGTGGCCTTTCTCCAGGTTCTTCGGTTTTCTCACACGGTCCAAGGACATGCCAGCTAGGTTGATTGGCATTTGCAGATTGCCCATGGTGTGTATTTGTGTGTGTGCATCTGCCCTGTGGTGGATTGGAACCCTGCCCAGGATGTCTCCTGCCCTGTACCCCCTGGGATGGGCTCCAGGCTTCCCACAACCCTGAATTGGATAAGTTGGTATAGTGAATGGATGGACACATGCTTATTGAATGAGTTAAAAAAAAATTGTCAGCCTCTTTGCAATGCCATACTTAGGTCATAGTTGCTTTGTTTCCTATGTGTAGATTTTGTACAGTGATCATAAAAACTGGTTTGTTGTGTCTATGGGTGAATCTTTATCAAGTGGAAGTTATCTATGTGCAGCCAGGTTAGGAAATGGTTTTGACAGCATTTGTTTAGAAAGATTTATTAGTTCACTGTACCATGTCTGTGATGTCAATGTCAAGTGTCGTGAAATTTGTTGTTTAAGGGAAGTCGTCTTTGTTTTTAATTCCTGGTGTTTTATGAGCTGAAAGCACCTGAATGTGAAGTGTACTCCAGACACGGTATACCTAGTATAGGTTGCCATGTACAGATGCCTTCATCTGACAGTGGGAGCTGAAGAGACAAACAATGACAAAAGTCACAGTGTGATGCTGACAGCCATGTTTACTCTGGCAACCAGAGACTGACTTAGCCTACAGCAAGGACGGTTCCTAACCACATTCAAACAGTAACCAACATGTGTCATCTAAGATCTTCATAGTGAAGACGGTCCGTTGCTGTGCTTTTTCTTTGCACACATTGGCGGTTGAGGTGTTTTTTTTCCCCTACCAGACAGAAATGGATATTCAGGTAGTGCGGTGTGACAGCTCTATCACTCAGCTCCGTTGCAAAGCCAGAATTCATATTTGTTGACAGTTCATAAAACGCGCCTCGGTCAGCCAGTTCCTCACTTCAATGCCGAACAAAAATCTACATTTCTCTTGTCAGAGAAAGAAATCTAAACGCGTTGTCCTGAGAGATGCTTTATAAAGAAGGAGAATCTAGTTATGTGAATAACTGTTTACCCAACTGTTTCCCTCGGCGGTTTTCATTTTAATTGGTTGTGTATAAGATGAAAATTGACGGTTTGCTGCGCGTCAACATGCAACACTAGTTCTATTTAAACCACTGAAGATTAAGTTCTTCAGTGAAGGGCTACGGTATGTATTCCACGTATAATGTGCTGCAGTGTGACACAGCTGTAGAGAATCAAGAATAGGCCTAGCTGTTCTCATTATGAGTGTTTTCAAAGACCGAAACGGCTCTTTTTCACAACTGGGAGAATGGAATTACTGTCAGCACGCTTAAAATATGACTTTTTAATGATTGCAGAGACCATTGACAGTGTACTTCAGTGGTAAGGGAAGCCTACACTCCAGAAAAAAAGAAATGTATGAGTTTGTCCTTCATTTTGGAGTCAGGAATAAAGCAGGAAGATCTTAATTAGATCTTTATTGGTTATTTTGAGTGTGGAACGAGCTGGAAGCCAAAAAAGGCAGGTCAATTAAGAGACTGAAACAGAGCTGTCTCCACAGTCTGTGCAACTGTAGATACCCCAAGAGGCTTGTTTTCAGCCACAATGTGCCAAATGCAGCTTATTTTCTATTGGCCATCTGGCAGCTCTGCGGTGTAGGGCAGTTGTCAGCCTTTTACATTTACCTCTACTCAAAGAGCAGCTCTCGTTCCTCTCGGGGTAGTCATGGAAAATAATTGTGGCTGCATTTAATTGAATTTGGCCGCTTCACCGGTTGCTGGGCCTTTCACAGGACGGGAAGGACAAAGACCTGTTTTGCGCTGCAGGCAACACCAAAACATCTGCCTTTCTTTGCAGAGCGCAGTGGGAGCCACTTGGCTGGCCGGTTGTCTGGGTGGGGGGGTTGGAACAGCAGCAATAAAATGACTACATTGACGTGGGGGCTGGAAGTGTTGGACACCAAGAGGAGCACTGGTATTCCTTTAAGTGCAATAATATCTAATGCTGCTGTTTGCAACAGGCTGCGTTACTGCAAAGAAGGGAGTTTGTCAGCACCAAGATGAGACAGAACTGCAGCGATAATGCAAGATTTAAGGCGACATTCAGAAGTTTGGCTGTGGGTGATATAGAAGCTTTCCTCACCGAAAGTTGTTGGAACAAATCCCAGGTTTAAAAACACTATTCTGTGGCCCACAAATTTGTATTTAAACTTGAGCCTAATTAGAGAGGAAGGGAACATACGGAGCTGACGTAGCTCAGCGACTCCGTCAATCAAGCCATTTAGCGGCAGTATACAGAGATGCAGCGCAGATGGGCTGCTCTAGGTTAACTGCGTCATCACTCCTCACATGGACCAAGCCTGACTGACAGACACCAGTTAACCTCAAACTGAAACCATAAACTCTAGTAGCTGTGCAGGTGGCTGTGGGAGTTTAGCTGGTAGTCCGATCGTGGATTTTTGTGAAAGGTTGCTTCTGTTGTTGGCTCTAAATGGCTTCTGTTCTGCTCGGATATTTCGGCAGCCACCTGCATTTTATTCAGCAGTATCTTGTACGTCTCTGTGTCGCTGTTTCATGCAAAACCACAAAAATAGCCTGTGTCCTCTTTTTATATCTTGCAGTTAAATTTAATGGTTTGTTCTTGTTTGATTTCTTGAGGAGAAAGGGGCTTTAAATTTATACTTCGCAGACAAAATCAATTATTTATGCACAATAGTAGGTAAAAAATGAAAATAAACATATCTTGGAAGAGAAAAACTTTGCTCTTTAGATACTATTTGTATATATTTTAAAAAGTTATAAAATTACTTTTTCCAGGGACCACATTCTTCTGCAGTTTAATGAGAAAAACATCTCCTAGAAGCCTGTGAATAGTAACTAAGGGCATTTAAATAATTTTTGGATGTAACCCAGAGGCTGCCTGGAAAGTGATATTTTATAATTAATGTTGAAAATGTGTCTTTGTCTGTTTAACATGCTGAAGGTTGCAGTGCTACAGTGTATGTAAAAAGGACACCTTCGAAGACTGTTCTGGAATGTACTACAGCTAAAGAAGGAAGGGGGTGTTTTTCTAACGTAATGCTTACCTTTGCTATTTCAGCTCCATCTTCGCATATGCTCACAAAAACATTTTTGTAGCAAAGCCAGGTGAAAGAGCCATACTTAAAGAGATATCACAGATATTTTTGTTAATGTCCCCTGTGGTCTCTTCATATCTGCTGTCTACCCACCCCCCCACCTCACCAGCGGCTCCCGTCTCTGGAGAAAACTGGGCGAGTGAGGTGCGGTGGGGGGGGGGGGTCTGGCTTGGAGCCAGCTGCTGCAGTCGACTGCGACTGTCTGACTTAGGTGCTCCACATCACCGAATCGGCTCAAATACGGAACATCAGCTGGGGCCGCAGGGTGAAGTGCTCAGTCTAAACATGGAGATGCAGCTATGGCTACAGTAGGCTGTTCTCCCTAAGGTGATTTACAGCACAAAGAGGAAATGGAGTGGTACATATTAGTGTGTGACAGTGTGCAGTGTTTATTACATGTCTCCTCCCTCAAGAATGACACCCGTGTTTAAAGCTTGAATTATTGCTTAACCAGCTCTTGTTCATGAGTGGAATACATTTATTAGGAAATGTCCTGAGATTAATACAGCCTGACAGTATACTGAAGCAATTCAGCGTCATTGCTGAAACTCAAACCAGAATCATTCCAGTTACAAACCGATGCCCTTAACCATTGCTTGACTCTTAGTGGAGTAGCGTGTCCCTGATGTGACAGGGATCGGCAGGCTTTGCGGTCTGTTCTGCCCATCGCAGTGTCAGATCTGCACAGCTGATAGAACCATTAATATGCTAAATTCCCTCAATGTACGTAACGCTTCATGCAAATGTCATACCCCCGTGGTTGGTTTAACATGCCACAGTATCGTGGGGCACTGAAATGCCTTCTGTAAGGACGGAGTGGTAAGGGAGGTCATAATTCCAGAGCTAAACACATGCTGCAGTTTTGAGTAAGATGTAACACGTTGTGTCTGTGTGAGTGCAGTTATTCTGGTGCTGTGCTATAGTCTATAGATAAGGGCCCTGACCAAGAAGCGAAACAACATGGATTTATTATCAGAGGCTGTTATCACATTTTAGGAGGACTTTATCTGATGAAAAGATAATCTTTCAGTGACAGGCGTCTGGGTGTAAAAAAAAAGGGTATGCAGCTGAAGCAGCAAAATCTGGACGGACGAAAGTGATTTTAAATTAAAGTAAAAGGAGTTGTTTTGTGGCATAGCAACTTCCTGTGCCCTTTAACCTTCCCTTGGTGGTATCATGGCTCGGCACCATCTGGGATTCTGTGCGTGAATAGCAGTTGGGAGGGAGGGCTGGTTGCCAGAACCACCATCTGAGTTGTGGGCGGGCTGTCTTTAAGATGCGGGGCTGTCATCGCCGAGAGGACGTCCCGCCTCAGCAGCCATCTGGTTGCTTCTGATCCGAGGCGGCCCCGTGCTCAGATTCCGTGTCCCCGTGTCGGCACTGAGGAGCGGGTGTTTGTTCTCTGTTCCATCAGAGCTTCTCTCTCTTCAGATAGCATGTTGCGTGACACAGAGCTGACCTTCTGTCTCTGGTGTTCAGTAATGCAGTAGTGCTCTTCAGAAAAGTGCTGTCTTTGTAGTAGGCTCGGTAAATAAAAGCACACACTGTAATGAATTTACTAATCACTTGGATAATAAATGATCAATAAAGTAATTTAATCAGCATAGAAAAATGTTTGTTTATTAATTACTTTTGGGTTTAGCTACAAATACGTTGATTAAATATGTATCTTTTTTCTTCATAGAAATAAAGACATAATTTGAATGAATAATGAATAAACGAACAGCCTCGTCTCGAAAGACTATCATTATAGATGCAATTACTGATGCTGCGATGCCCAGAATAATAAAACGTTATTTTATTTTTTTTTTACTTTACTTTATTTTTTTTTTTGGTCATCTAACAGGCACTAAAATGCCGGGAATTCCCACAGGTCTCCCTGCCCATCTGCTGCAAACCTGTGGACTGCCAGGGTCTGGGAGCCACGATAGAAACACAGCATCGTGGGATAGCGTTTACTCCACTCGTGACCTCGCAGCAGCAGTGTCAGCCGCGAGCGGCACAGATGGACGGAGCTTGATTGACGGGCAGGGAGGGGGGCGGGACCTTCATTAGCTTTCTCGGTTTACTACAGCGGGTTTAACAGCGTGAGCGTGGCAGGGGTGGAGGTGGCTTTGCCCGCTCCGCTTTGCGCCGGTTATCTCCTCGGGCAGTCGGACCTATTTGTCTTCATTAACGGCAGAGGGGGAAACTCCGCTCCGGCGGCGCCCCAACACCGGGCGTGCTGTCTGCGTCGTTCCGCAATTACTGCACCCGAGGCTGTGATGCGCAGAGTAATTATGATTCGCATCCTCTGCCGTTGTCAGCCTGGCCCGCCCGTCATCCCACAGGACATTATGTAACTTAGACATGCAGTGGAAGCTGCAAGGCTGCTCCTCTTAGCTGTGGCAGGGACTCATCTTGAGAACGAAAAACACAATGGCTTTCTTAAATAGCCGCGATGTTTCTAAAAATATATCTTAATGATTTTTCTTCTCTCCACGTTAGTAACTTCCTTTGATTTTTTTACACTTGTTTTAAATCATGTCTAAATCTGGCGTTTATGAAAAGCATCGTCTAGACACAAAGGAATATGCCTGTGTGTTATTTTAATAACCTCAGTTCAAATGCTCATATGGCTTCATAGCTTGATCTGAATGTCCTGAGTGGCATAAAACCATTATTTGTTTTCCAGTAGAGTGCCAGAAGGCATTTTTTTGAACACTACAGCTAAACTGTGATTTTGATCATGTCAGCTTGCTAGTGTAATTACTAAACCAATCATTTTGAAGAAAACTTAAAATATTGGTCCACGGCACCCTTGGTAACTGCTAACTTGGTTAGTAGAATCCAGAGGTAATTCCAGTTATCTTGTTAGATTATTCAGACTGATAAATTCTGGAAAAAGTGGTGTGTGGTGCTTTGCTATGGTTAAACATTCAATATGCAAATTTAGGCTTCAAGTCTGTCATTTTCATCCAATAGGAGAGCTGGGGGCACTGAGAGGGCCATGTACAGTGGGTGGGACAGGGCATGGCTATTCATCCATTGCACACACTGTCACTGTTGAATGGCTGCTGGTCACAGTGCAGACCTGCTTGTTTTTCCTGCTCATTCCGACACCGTTAAGAGTCAGCCGCTCTCCATCACGTTCTTCTTATGATAAATGGATTCACAAATGTTCTTTGCGTTAGTCTATTCCATAGGTCCACCTCACCATAGCTAATTTTTTAAATCTTCGTTTACCAAGCTTCTTCCTGATAGTAAAAGCCTCCATGCTAAGGGTTTTCAACATCATGGTTATTAGCAAATTAATGAGTGTGGGTGGAGCTGGTTATATAGCATGGCTAATGAACAAAACATATAGGAAGGCCAAGCTGCAGTAACACGCAAATTCCTTATTTCCTTATTTAGTGTGCGGTCCAGTCATGTGACTTTATGGAATATTCTGGATGAACAGGGCATGTGAATGCTAGGCTGGTTGCAACCTACTTATTGCTCCACTGACAGACCTGCAAAAAGTCGTTAGCTATGCCGCTCCTACAGTTGGTTTTTATCTTAGTCTGTGACTAATACAATCTCTCTCATTTATATGTGTTTAGTTCCGGGGCTTTTTACTCACCATTTACTCTGGCTGAAATGTAGCCATTAACCGTCACATACAATCCCCTATATCTAAAAATCTCTTTAAAACATTACCTAGAAGAGACTTCAAGAAGATGCACACACACACACACACACACACACACAGGATGAAAGAGAGATTACAAAGCCAATGGACTATACCCCATGAAAGACCACTTATTTATCTGTCAAGGACAGGGTAGGGTGAACGTGTATCTAGAGAGAGTTCCCAGGGTGCCCAGCAGTGACAGTTCCTCCCTCTCCCTAAACCCCCCCCTTCCCCCCCACCCCCCACTTTGGGTGCTGAAGAGGCCGGTGCTGTCACATATGAGAAAGGATGTCCCCCTAGTTGTGCCTCACAGTGTTGGTTGACTTATGGTGATGTCACAGACTGTGACATCCTAGAAGGTGCGGTACCCACATTCACACTAGCACAGGAGTGACGGTAAAGAGCGGCTCTGAACAAGACACGTGCGTGCCACTATATTCCTGCGATTTCACGTCTGAGGCGGAACCGATGAAGACATTGCTGAAACTGGGGCAGCGCTGGGGATGCGTGTCTAAAAACTTAGATGCTAAATACTCAATGTACGGAACTCCATGTTTGGCTTGTGGCTTCCAGGGGACGTGTGGTGGGTCACAGGACAGGTCACATGCGTGAGCTGGCATTCTGCCTCTCGCCACTGTTGCATATGGGACAATGCTGCACATGCCTCTTAAACCAAGCTCAAAGTGTCCCATTCAACTGTAATTTCTAATTACGTAAGTGCTTTTAAATCAATGAAATCTACCATCAGGACCTCACTTTCTTATATATAAAGTACAATGAGGACAATATCCCCCATCTCATTTATAATCAGATTAAAATGCCTTCTAAAAGATTGCATGGTGCAACTGAAAGTATGAAAAATACAATTTAAATGATTAGTCTGTAGTTCATTGTATTGTCTGTGCAGTTTAGTCAACAAGCTGAATTAATGCAGCTAAAAGGCGACTCGCCACACTGTAGACCTGCCCTGTTACGCAGTGAATCATGGGAATAAGAAGCATCTTGTGTTCTGACAGCTAAGTGTTCTCATCTCCTGTCAATTGGTGCAGTATTCCCGGTGCTCAGGCAGTCTACATAAGGGGCATGTCTGTGAAGGACAGTAAAGCTGTTCTCAGCTACATGGTGACCGCACTCACACGCCCTGTCCATTTGGTAGTTTGCGTGTGCACCTCATCCCTGCGCCATACAGTGTTTGGAGGGCGTGGTGCTGTTTCACATTTCCTCTTTCTTCTTCTGATTCTGTCCCTGGTTCTGCCTCCCACAAGCCCTCAGTACTGGTGCTAGAGTCAGTTACTGGCCGGTGGCAGAGCTGGGTGGGGGGAGGGTTCGATGCATTCTTTGCTCATCCCACAGGTCCTGTGTTCTCTAGCCTGGATACCAAGATGGAAATGACTGTTTTTACTGAAGCAGTGTTTGCATGCTTCTGCATTCAGCTGTCTGTAAATGTTGGGGAAAGGAAGAGATAAATGTCTCTGCATGAAGCAGGGCAGTGCTGGTTTTGAGCACGTGTTACGTGATGGGCCTAACCGTGGCTTTTAGATTTCAGACGCCTTGTAAAGAGCTCATCCGTGTGCAGAGAACATGATTCTGAACCCTTCCGAGTTCTGACTGTATGAGTCAGGCCCTCTTCCACTCTCTTTTGTATGGACAAACGGTTTCGTTTAAGAGAAGAATGGAACATCTCTCCGTTGTGTTCCGAAGCGTCCTGAGAAGAATACCTGAGCTCTCAGCGGCCCGACAGAGAGGACAGCGAGCGTGTAATGATGATTTGGAAGAGCAGGGCCCACATTACTCCTGACACTGGTCCTGCGCTTTAGTCTGTTTCTATCAATCCCTGCAGTTTTTCATCAACACATAGCTAATGGTTCCTTTCCAAAGCCATTATTAGTTACAATTTCTTTTTAACACTGATGGATATTGTGGCCATGACCCCTTTTGAGCCAAGGGTTCTGCATCCTTCAGCTGCGTGGTTTTGTGATGCCCCCCTGCTCACCTGGCATAATACTCAGTTGGCAGATAAGGGAGACGAATTGTCTCTCACTCACTCCCACCCCCCACCTCTGGAAAGAACATCAACCTTGTGTGCTGGTCTCATTCATGAATATAAAACCAGCTAATTCTGCAAGGACCTGCAGTTCGGCAAATTTCAACGTTTAAGAGCGTGTGTTCCGTTTAAAAATAAACAAAGACACGGCTGATTTTATGTGTGGCGTGAACTGTATATTGAAAGATGGAATAAATAAAGACACTTGTTCAGGTACGTTTTGGATACACTCATTTTTCTAAAAGTGTGTGTGCATGCAGTCATGTGTTGCCTGGTTGTATATGAGACCTCCAGGTATATGAGGCTGTCACAGCAGGTTGCAAACAAATGCATCAAATTTATTGTTAGTATGGTGTTATTAAAGCCTGCACAGCAAAAGCAGTGGGAAAATGAATGGATGGACAGAGAGGTGGGTGGATATTAAACTCTTGCCCCTTTTTCATAATTTACCACTTTCTTACATTTTATTATTTTCTTAGTAGGTTTTAAAAGAACAGCCACCATAAGGGGATAGTATAAGAAATTATCAGATTTCACTGGATTCCTCTTAACGAGTTTGGACACCATGGCTACTGGAACACAGTGTGACAGCATGAAAACCATATTGGTTTGATCATTACGCTTCAGATATGCTTTCAGTTCAATCGTGTCTGCCTCGTACATAAAGCGGCTCGCTGATTGTGGTGTAGGATGCCACTTTAATGATTTAAAGATGTCAAGCGCACTCATGAATAATTAAGGTTACACGAATTATGGGGTGAATATTTCATGGCGTTTGAATGAGAGTAAAAGCGTCCCTTGGTTTCAGTAGCTATGACCCGGCGCTGGTGGCGAGTCAGGATACCGGGTGGGGTTGTGTGCGAGATAATGCGACGACGCCCTGTCGAGCTGCGGATGCGGGAGGAGCGGCGCATCGATCGCGACGCAACATTACTCCTTGTGATTAAGGGACGCCGTGCCACCTTGAGAGAGGGATAGAGGAGGACAGTACCTCTTTTCGTGCCACCTCATGGAGATGGCTCTGCACGCTTATCTGGTGTGTAATCACGCTGTTTTTAGTTCAGCTTGTGGATTTGTTGTTTTTTGTTCTCCAAGGTCAAATTACGTGGATCTTTGTTTTCACGTCTCTAGACATGCTGTAAATTTTTGCAGGACACAAAATCACCCTGCACTTAGGCGTTGGTAACTGTCCTTGATCTGAGGGCTATTTAGAGCATGCGCGGTCCGAGTGCTGGACTCTCACTCAGCTTGGCAGCGACACTGGAACAGCGAGGTCTCACTAAAGTGAACCAATTTAGTGTCCTGGCTTTAAATCCCATTCTGCCTCTGTGGCAGTAACACGTTTGATTTTCTGATGGCTGTTCGCTTATGGAACTTAGTTTTCAGAGGAGGATTTGAGTCATACTTTTTGACACATGCATGCTCGGTGCGGTCCATTCCAGTAATGAGTTCTGCAGCGATGTGTGTGTGACGGAAGCTCGATGTGGCAGAATGTGTGGCCTCTCTCCTGGAAGATGCAAGACATTTAGTGTGAGGATTTTAGGAGCGGTTGGGCTGATAATGCATTAGCAGCTGCCACAGGATGTTTGACGTATCTGACGGCTTTTAGGATTTCTCACCCTGGTGGGTTCTTAGGTCAGCTGCAACATGTTCTCAAGCAGGCAACACTGGATGGACATATGGACGGATATTCCTTTGCAGATGTTGATCTGCTCTCTCCCATTGCTGTGCCTTGGGTCATCACAATTTTAATGCTGTCCAGCCGGGAACCACTGTTGGCCAGTGATGCAAACTGTACATGACTCTAAGTTCCTTGTCACACTGTCCTTCAGGTTTGGACAGGCAGCGATGGGAACCCTACTCTGAGAGGAGAGTGCCCCACCCAGCCAACCAGCGCTGCCTCGACAGCTGCCGCGTGGACATCCAGGGGCTCTGATGCTAACAGCGGGAGACCGGAGTAGAAGGAACGCACAAGACTTACCATGGCCAGTGGTAAGGTACCCCCCCCCCACCCTCCCGCCTTCTACTTCCTATCTGCCTGCATCGCAAAAAATTGCATCACTTTGCCTACACAAACTCAGAATCCATTAGCTCGAGTACTTTCAAATCTTTCTGTAGACGTCTGCCAGTTTAAAATGTGAACCCGTACATGTATTAAAAACTCGGCTGCAGCGCGGCTCAGGAGACACAATGCGTCTGAAACGAGGTTTGAGCGTGCTGGGAGAGTGACATTTGTACTAAAATAGAGCTGATCATTTTGTTGTGTGAACAATACTGTGGCAATCACCACTAATGTGAAGTACAGCAAAACACCACAACCTGCTATTAGTTCCCACTGATAAATGTTGCCTATGCATAATAATATTGCATTGTAAATGTACATGGATGCCCACAGACAGTGTAATCATCAAATGCTTTTTCCTTAGAGGTGTGCTAACTGGCTCCCGCGGAGGCACCTGAGTGATAAACCAGGAGCAGCTCGTGGCTAACTTGGAGAGACATTTGCTTTCTCACATTTCATGAGGCATTTTGGCTTAATGGAGTAGCATTTCCAGCTTTTCTTGTTCCGCATTGATATCGTATATCACCTCGGCTCGGGGTCGGCAGCAGAAGGCCTGCGGCCGGCACGCAACTTCTGGTGCCCGTTTTTCAGGGCTCTCCGTACAGGTCTGGTTACACATGCACAGTAACATGAGCAGTTAAGAGCAGCACCTGCTCTTGAGGAGTGAAGGCCTCCCAGCAGAAGACTGGAGTCTCCTTTGGAATGTTTTTATTTCCCTATATGCCCCCCCCCCCTCACCCCTGCTGGCCCCCAAGCAGCTGTGAGAGGAAGCTCACGCCCAGGCAGCCGAGGGTGTCAGAATTTGCATTAAAAGCCTGCACTGTCGCATTCCCAGCGGACACTTTCCCGCTGTTGCATGATGCTGGTGTTTCTATGCTTTCTCCCTCGCAGCGGCGGATGGGATGGGCAGCCTGGGTGCTGAGCAGGGCCACGTTGGCGTGCCGGTGGCAGACCCCAGTGCCTGGGCTACGGCCATGACCAACCTGGGCATCGTGCCAATGAGAGTGGCCGGGCAGCCTATAGTGTCAGGTGAGCTCTGCCGTCACTCTGTCCCACCCTTTGGAGATGCCCGAGGTCAGCGCAGAACAGGCGGGTGAGCACTGATCAGCAGCTGGTTCTGACCCAGTGCGGTTTGGCTGTTGTGTGTTTAGTTGTATTCTGTCAGAAATACCCCAGAGGAGGCACTCATGCATGGACACTTCTGGGAGTTCTCCGTCAACTCAGCTGTCCAATACACCACACACCAGGGCTGTCCTCTGAACATGCACACGGTCTTTTACTTCCTGTTTCCATGGGTGCAGCACCTGACGAGCGAGCGTCATTTTAATTTTATGTATATATACTTGTGTTTTTTTTATACCTCGCTCCACCAAATCAGCAGGTTACCAGCGTTTTGTCCCTGTGCTGTGACACTGCTGGTGATCACAGACAGGGAGGAATTAGTTTTTCCTCCTCCTCATTTCTGTCCCTCCCTTGTGAGGAGACAGCGGGAAACGTCACATGACACCTCCTGAGTAGCATTTGCAACAAACAAACACACGCACTCTGACTTTAAAAGCAGTGGTGAGTGTACATGCTGGAATTCACATTTTATCACATTACAAACCTTAATATGTAATGATTGCATTTTAGTATTATTATTATTGCTGTTGTTGTTGTTGTAGCTGTTGTTATGATTTTTTGGTACAGGAAAGTGAATTTGGAAAATAAACAGAAATAAAAACAGTTCTGTCTCCAGGCTGTACTGAACTGTAATATCCAATTGCCTCACACACTCCGGCTCTGTTAATGTCTCACTATTCATGCAAATGGCGCTCATCACTGGGAATGCATCTTATTGTAATTACCGTCGCAAAGGACAAGGAAGCCGCGGCGGATTGGAGAGAATTAGGCTCAGATTAAAATTCATGAACAGATTGCCAGATCATGCATATTTATGCCCTCATCGCACCCTTGCAGCCCGCGCTATGAGTTCATTCAATTTGAATTATTTGAATTTCCAGTAATCATTCAACAACAAATTTGAGAATGAGCACCCCCTACAGGCATTTATCAGAGAGCAGCTTTAGTAAAGCAAGCGTTGGTCAACCACTGACCTGAACTAATTTTTGGTACACATACAACTGGTATGCATGTCTTAATTGAGGTCTGATGTGTTCCAGAGCAAAGGGAAATAGGTATGAAATAAATAACAGTAATGTTTAGGGCCTTACAGCTGGTTCAGTTTAGTTAAAAACTGAAGCATGGATGTGCTTCTGTTGGATATATCACCAACAGCTAATGAGGTTTAATATTGAAAAGGATGACTTCATAGCAGTTTCCATATTTAGTGACGGTACATTACTTCCCATGACATCATTGTCTTGGTTTTAAGTCATCAGGAAACACTGTTGTTTTGAGGGATTTTTTTGCACAGAATGTGCACCTTAGCTTTGACATGATTGGTAATCATACAAATGGTGGACGTCCTTTCAGAAAAACTTAGTATTCGTGATTATTTGATGGTTATGCTACAGATGGAGTAGGTGAACTCATTGTGTTCCAAAAAGCTTTTCACTGTGTTTAAAGCTCATGGTTTTCCGCAATTCTAGTCCTCTATTATTTTAAGATTTTATTTGACTGTTCTCAGTTTCTTTTATTCTCAATGATTTGCTCAGCGCAAGAGTGATTTTCCTCTAAATATAGCAGATTTTCCTGCTGTGAAAGTGCCCATTGTTGGGACTGCATTGGGAGATTTCGTAAATGAACGCAGAAGGAGATTTGGAGTCAGAATTTGTGTAAGCCTTCCTTTATTCTCTGCAAATTTAGCAGAAAATGTAGAAAGGCTGGAAGCTCAAAGGAATTAATTTGAGTTTTGGCAAAGAGATTTAAATATTAATCATGTTACCTTTATGAAATTAGATTTTTACAACCATAATCACTTTTTAACTGAAAACATCTTTCCACTGAGCTAGCTGTAACTACAGAAGACACTGCTCAATCAGTCATCTTTAAAACAGTGTTTTAGTTTTGTAGAATTATCTGGAAATCTGCCAAAGTACCCCTTCATTTATGTTCCTGCTTCCAATTTATAAATGTTTTGCATTGACATGCGCATGTGGCCATCGCGACGCCTGACACGTGCTTTGTGCTTGGTAGGCTAGGCCGTATCTTGATCTTATCTCGTCTGAAGTTCGATGAGGCTACTGTTATCTTTCTTGTTATCCTTGGGAGTGGATTTTTTTACACACCCGATGTTGTGACTGCCAGAGGCGTGCGGCGACTGTCACCGCAAAATTATGCACTGCACTTTCACTGAAAGCCTAGAATTTGTGAAGCACTCGGAGGATGTGAGTTGCACAGCCTGGAGCGGATGGCATGCCGTGGAGTCGCCCCGCTCTGAGTGATCTGAAAGGTGCTGCAAGAGGTGCTGTGCTGTAATTAAAGCACACTTTTGCAAGGGTCTCTTTATATTGGTTTTTCATGTGTAGCTCTGCAGGGGCTGTCGTGGCCGATTATCCCTCATGAATATGATTTAGGTGAGGAGCCTGAACTCAGGAACAGGCTGGGATGGGTCTCAGACACCTCGCTCGTGCTGCTGGAATCTCTAAATAGTGACATCTCACCTCCATGGCAATTACCTGCCAGCTGTTTCCCTAAGCGATGCTCCGGATGCTGAGGTCATATTTCTGATGAATAGAGGTGTGTGTGTGTGTGTGTGCGTGTGTGTGTGTGTGTGTTTGTATGTGTTTGTGGGTGTGTGTGTGTGAGAGAGAGAGAGAGAGATGGGGACACACCAGTGAATAAAACTAAGCCAGTATTTAATTTTTTGGCAAGGGTCAGGGATCCAAAGGCCAGCAAAATGAGAGAGGCATTGAATTATGTTCAGCAGAAAAAGAAAAAGGCGTTAAGAAATGATAGATGAGGACTGATTTCATGTGCTGCGCACCTGTTATTACCATTCTCTTTCCATCTTAATGAGATTTGCAGCATTCTGATCTGTCTTGGCATATTACTGTTTGAGGTTAACATAAAGATAAATGGCAAGCTTTGCTTTTTCACCCAGTTAAACGTTACATCTTAAAACACTCTCTAAATATGTTTCCCTGGTATTTCCATGCATGGCTGTATGTTGGAGCTTTCCTTTCAGTTCTAATGTTAGGTATAACAAACCTGCTCCAGAGTGCTGGAGTGTGTTATTGGAGTGAAGACATCTTTTCATAGTTTAAGCAATGCTTAATGTGTACAGTGTCAGCAGAACTTGCTTTATTTATCTGAGGGTCCAAAGTATTATATGAACACAATAGTTGATAGCCTCCGCTCTTTATTTATGAAAACATTTTTTGTTTGGAACAGAATGTAATGTTGTTAATATGCCGTATTCACATGCACACATAGATGGAGAGATGGCATGAGATTACAGTCAGTATCCTATGCTGTGCCAGGAATGGGAATCAAGTTCTATAGCCAAGTATGTGGGTCACATACAAGGAATTTGTTCTCTGCATTTAACCCATCCCCCTGGGGGAGCAGTGAGCAGCCATACATGGCGCCCGGGGAGCTAGCGCTGAGCGTCTTGCTCAGGGACAACCTGGTGACTAGACAGGGATTCAAACTGGGAGACTTTTGCATCCCAGTCAGTGCATGTCCCACCTAGGCTGCTTGCAGTGCTGTGTCGTGCCATGCAGTGCTGTACCATGCCGTGCAGTGCCGTACCGTGCAGTGCCGTGACGTGCCATACCGTGCAGTGCCGTGACGTGACGTGCCGTGCAGTGCCGTGATGTGCCGTGCCGTGCAGTGTCGTACCGTGCAGTGCCGTGACGTGACGTGCCGTGCCATGCAGTGCTGTATCGTGCCGTGCTGTACCGTGCCATGCTGTGCAGTGCCGTACCGTGCCCTGGGCCCACTCATGTCAGTGGATTGAAGGGTATTTTTATTTTTACCCCAAGCCTACTCAGCTGCTCTTTACAGGCCCATGTTAAGTTTTTAACGTTTTGAGCTGTCAGCACAGCCGCCATCTGGGCTCCACACGGAGCCATGTGAGCTGTGCCCCGGGGCGTTTCCAGCCCGCACCCGCAGCCAGGTGCTCCTGCAGGCGATGCCCCGCCTCACTTATGGCCACAGCCTCAGGGGTTCAGCTTCCTTACAGGACAATAGCCTTTCCTCTCACTTTGCTTCTTCCAGATTCCATTTGCATTCAGGGCTTTGACCCCAGCCTTGGTATCATCACCCCCATCAACCCCATGATGGCGGGCATCAGCCTGGTGCCGCCCCCACCCGTGCCCACCGAGATGCCCATTGTCAAGGAGATAATTCATTGCAAGAGCTGCACACTTTTTCCCCAGAACCCGAGTAAGTCTCCATTGATGCTTTTATGTGTGGTTTTATTGTCTCGTGACTTTGCCAAACGATAAACAGGAGAATAAACGTCATGTTATCACATATGTTCTTAAATGATGTTGTTATATTTGGTTGCCCCCCCTAGACCTTCCCCCTCCTTCTACGAGGGAGAGGCCCCCAGGCTGCAAGACGGTCTTTGTGGGGGGGCTTCCCGAAAACGCCAGCGAGGAGATCATCCGAGAGGTGTTCGACCAGTGCGGTGAGATCGTGGCCGTCCGGAAGAGCAAGAAGAACTTCTGCCACATTCGGTTTGCCGAGGAGTACATGGTGGACAAAGCATTGTACCTGTCAGGTCTGATCTCACACCACCTGCACGCACATCCCACTTCGACCCACACAGAGTGAAACCAGAACGCACCTTCAGGCGCCCCTTTCTCATCATCCCGCACCCCTCCCTTCTGCCGACCTGCCTCCCCCAGGGTACCGCATGCGCATCGGGTCGAGCACTGACAAGAAGGACTCGGGTCGCATGCACGTGGACTTTGCACAGGCCCGCGACGACCTCTATGAGTGGGAGTGCAAGCAGCGGCTGCTAGCCCGCGAGGAGCGGCACCGGCGCCGTGTCCAAGAAGAGCAACTGCGTCCACCCTCGCCACCTCCCATGATGCACTACTCCGAGCACGAGGCAGCCGTACTGGCAGAGAAACTGAAGGGTGAGCCGTGCCGCGTGGTCCGCACGCTTCCATTCCTTGTCATTACAGTCATAAGTATGACAGACAGGTGCTGATATAAGGATGTTTTTTAGAAAAAATGCATTTAAAGCCATAGTCAAGTGGGTAAGGGGTTGTAACCTCATCAGATGTTAGCAGTTACCATGTTTGATAAGCTTTCATCAGAGCCTTGATAACTGGCTTGAGGACTGTAAAAACACTCCAAACAATAGGAAGCCATTTCTTTCAAGTGAATATTTAATTAAGTGCTGCCATAACTTTGGGCCTGCTTTGTACTGAACCATGTCTATGGCTAAAGGTTCCCCAAACCCCTCCATCGCTTACATGCGGCATGACATTAGCCGCGACTTCCTGCGATCGCTCCTGCTTGCTGTTTCTGCAGCCGGGGGGGGTTTGCGTGCTGGCATACTGTGATGTGTTTCAGGGGGCACAGCAATACATGTAAAGGCTACCAGCTACCTGTGCGACACACCACCTCCCCCACAATCCTCTCCCCTACCCGTCTCCATGTGAATCGGTCCACGCCGTAGGTCATTTTCATTTTACTAGGTGTTTCCCAGAATCCAGCAGGGCAGTGGGGGAGGGAAACTAAAGCTCGGTCAGCTGCTGCTAATTTAGCAAGTGGCACCAATCCCACACACTTTAAGGACAGATGTCACCATAATTGCAAGTCTGTGTGTGAATTTATGAGCAAATCATATGGATTCTTTCACATCCAGATTTATGAAAATATGTGGCCTCTTTTCACAGGCACTGGATAAAGCATCCTGCCTGGCACCGAGGCAGCTCAAATGTGCTGGACGTATATTGGAGGGAAATAATGTTGAGAACTGAAGTGCAGATAAAAAAAAAGATTATTGCTCTTTTCTCTGGGCCAGCGGATTCGATCAATAGTTGTCTCTTGACAGCGAGATTTTGCGAATGCATCGTATTTTGCACAGGTTCCAATTTCAGCATTCAATAGTTTCATTTCAGACTCCTGTTAAACACAGCTGCGCCGCTGTGCGGCTTCATTCTGTTACAGTGTAATATATGCCGAAAAATTGTGTAAGGTTACAATATCGCTTTTACGTCTGCTTTGTCCAGTGGTGTCGTTTATTAAAGCCACACCAATGCTGGACAAAAATTTTATTTGAAAGCAAAGCTCTGCACGCTGTATTATAATTATCGATCTGTACCTGTGGCACGGTGAGAATATGCAGCTGCTGTAATGCTGCTTTTTCATCTAGGCTGAAAGGCAATTAATGTGCTTGGTAAGCCCAGTGCAAACTCAAAACAAAAGAGCGTCATTCGGTTTGTCCTTAACATGCAGTGACCTTCAGATTTCCAGTTTTATGAGACCTCTTTCCTTTCTGAACACACATGAATTCACACCAGACAGTCTGGCTTAGGCCCGGCGATCCAGTTATTCATGGTTGTCTCCCCTGTCTGCCTTCATAGGGCTGAGGATTGTAGTCACAGCCCCCCCGAGTCGCCATCAGCCAAACCGCTCTCGTTCACGCAGAGCCCCTCAGACCTCGCTCTGGTTTGGTGACCGAGCTGTTGGCTTCCGGATGAGCGCTCAGGGAAGGAATCCTGGCTCTGAGATCAAACAGCCAGCCCATCACTTCTTCCTCAGTGCCTTTCAGCTCCAATCATTGCCTGTTCCAGAGATACTGAGCCCAATGTGCAGCTATAATGGGGGGGTGACGGATGGGGGTGATGGTGAAGGATGTTCTTCAAAAGCTGATGAAAGGGGCCTGTATGTCAGCTTTAGTGTGACAGAGTCTGGTTGAATGGCATTATGTTTCCATGGCATATGTCCACATTTTGCTACCAGGTACTGAAGTATTATTGTAACCCCCCCCCCCCAATCCTGAGGGGAGTCAGTGTTTCCTGTTCTGTTTATTTTTCCACATTTTCACTCCACTGCTGCTTCCTGTCCACTCATTGTTATTGCTGGACCTGCCCCTCCCCCCATCCAGCCCATGTAGATCAGAATCCCCACCCCCCCGCCTCAGTGTAATTCCCCAGCATTACCGTTGCACTTTTGCTAATCATATTCGCTCAAACAGCTGCTGGTTCCTGCCTTCTCCAATTCAGACAGCCGAATTCGTTAATCATTTCCATTATGCTGTTATGGCTTTTCCCGAATTAAATGCTGGTGTTTTTTTTTTTTTTTTTAAACGCCGGTCACTAACCCCTCTGCACTGAGACTAATTGTGCAGTGCGGGAGGTGACGTAGCAGATGTTCAAGGGATCGAGTTTCCGGGAGGGAGGAGGGAGCGTGTTGGGGGGTTCTGGTGAAGGGTGTTGAGACTTGTACGTTTACATTGGCTCCATAACAACAGGGAATTGCAGGCTGTTGGTGACAGAAGTTATTTTTACACCTATCTAATGGCATTCCAGGGAAACCTATTTCCCCTGCAATTATCTGTGCAAACTGAGAGAGTGAAGAGGAGTGTAGTTTGCCCCAGACACCTAACACCACCTTGCAGCAGAATCTGTGCTATACCAATAGCACAATATTAGAAGATAGTGTGTCACTGGTGAGATGTGCTTTAACTGAATCTCTTAGTGGTTGCTTGACATTTCATAGAATAAAAATTGACAGCGGTCTCCACTGGCTATTTCAGGGTCTTTGCTCAGCCTTATCCCCGGGGAGCGCATCAGTTCATTTATTTTGTCATTAGAGCTTAAATATAACTTTGCTCATGTGAAATTCCATGGCGTTTCGTTTGTACACTGTTATTCATTTTGTAAAAAATAGTTGGGGTTAAATGCCAACATCGGAAGTGCATTTTCTGACATTTAACCCGCACCCTTCTGGGAGCTTCTTGCGCCCCAGCGTCGGGCAGCCTTCTGGCTTTCGTATGGGTGGCTCATGAACGTCGGCAACTGTTAAAGCCTGTCTCCACACTGCGGTACATTTCAATTATTATTTAAATTGGAAGAATAGGCTGTGCTCGGACCAGTGGGAGCCTGGCTAACCAAGCGTGAGAGAGGAGCTGCGCTGAAGGACTCTTGTTTTAGCCCTTTGCTTTGAAATTGCGTTCCTTACATTTTTTCTTTTGTCGCCGACAGGCAGGAAGGTCAGGCCTGATAAGGGCATTTCACTCAGCTCTCCCTAAAAGCCGAAAATGATACAATAATTATATCATAATTCATAAAACTAGGGGTGGTTTTTTTATAGCACAATGGGCTAAAAGGACTTGGAACCCAAAAGCTGTAAGTGTGTTGTTCGGGAGTTCTGCTGCTGTTCCATAATTTTATGTAATTTTAAGATGATTGTAATGACATGCGTTTTGAATGAGCATAACCATTTTGCACAGGAAGTATTAACAGTGCTCCTGAAGTACTGATCTGTTTTTCTCCAGACATTTCTACCATGAATCTTTCTAGTGTACAGCTAGTGGTCCAGAGCAGAGACATTTTTAACCTGAGACTTTCACACCCCCCCTCTCCCCAATATTCTTCAGATGATAATAAGTTCAGCGAAGCTGCCACCGTCTTGTACACGTGGATCGAGCGAGGGGAGGTCAGCCGTCGCTCCGCGAACCAGTTCTACTCCATGATCCAGTCAGCGAACAGCCACGTGCGCCGGCTGATGTCCGAGAAAGCTCAGCGTGAGGAGGAGATGGAGCAGGCACGGGAACACTTCAGGAACGCACTGCTGGCCATCCTGGCACAATGTGAGTCCTCGCCTGCCGCTCAGGCTCCTCCCACATGAAGCCCCGCCCCTGACCACTTTGACTCCGCCCATGCCTGCTCTTCGTTTACATAGTGAATGTTCCACCTTTAATGCACATGGAGGTTGCTGATGGAAGAGTCTGCTTGACCTGCCATTACATGCTTCAACCTGAAACGGGAATTCTGCAATCCATTTGTACTGTGAAAGACGGGCTATCAGCATCGCAGCCTTGAACTGTAGACCATAATCCATTTACCGCATGCAGAGACGCCCTGCAATTTTGTGTGAAATTTTCATAATAAGATGGGCATCAATAAAGGTAATCCCACTTAAATGCATATAATCTTTTACAATAACATACCATTTAAAGAAGAAAGGCTCCAATCTTATTTTCAAATTTCATGTGTCACGTGCATATGTGACAGTGAGGCTTTAGTGCGGAGGGTAAGCAGATTCATCCACATACAGCAGTCCTCCATGACTCACTCTTCACTCCTGAGCTGGGGTGGGCAGTTCCAGTACTCTGCGGTCGCAATGTCACACATGTAAATTGTCCCCGCAGCCAGTAAGAGACAGGCACCGGGGGCGGGGTGGTGTGGGGGAGGGACTTAGTCGCCTTGTCAGACCTCTGCCAATGAGTCTAATGTGCAGCAAGGTTATACCCCCAGCGGCCCTGGAGCCCTGGAACAGCTTGCCTACAGCAGAGAGGCCAGTGACACCCCCTTCCCCCTTTGGGGTAAGTAGAAAGAAACACTGCAAGCCATGAGACTTACTATCCTGAGAGGGAAGGGTCCTTTTCCACCTCACACCTCACAGGTAGGCAGATGTTGAGTTACTCTGCTACTGACTGGGGCGGTGCGTTGTCAGCAGCGTGACGTGTACAGACACTGAAGTGGGCGAATATTAATTAAAGCCATGACTAATGTCACTCACACCGCAAATTACACTGAATAGAAGATCGTAGCTGATTATTTTACCCTTTGTCAAGTGGTACAACGATTGAATCCAGGGGCAGCACCGACGTGAGCAGAAAGTACATATTTTATTGTTTTTTCCATGCAGTTTTCTTCAGTGAGTAATGTTGTAGTTGCGTGGACATTTCCAGAAGCAAACCAGAGCCAGGTCAGTGTGGAAATACGGCATAATTTGAAAACCGAGTTAATTTCAAAGAAATCTTGAGAGTTTGTTTTTTTTTAGTTCACTGTCAAAGGTTTCATTGAATTTTCTGTTTACAACCATCTTTTAACTGTATATATGTACACAGTAAAACTTTTGCAAATACTTATAAGGAAAGTTTGCTATCACTGAAATTCCTTTCTGACAAATTGACAGTCTAGAGACATCTGTTTCAGTACCTTACACCAGCTGCTTAAAATTCCGGTTCGGTTTTACCAAAATCAAAAGAGAAGTATTTCGAAGGCAACATTTTACTGCATATGGAGAATGTTTGGAATCGCAGAATGCCGTCAGCTGCATGACAATGAGACAACACGTGACCTTCTGCGCGTTGATAAACGCTGCAGCGAGTGCGGGATCATTTCCAACGTAAAATGTTGCCTTCCTCAATCTTCAAGGAACTGAATCTGCCACTAATGAAATGTAAGTATTGTAGGGCAGAGCCTCCCCGGGGATCTCAACGAGACACACATGCGTTGAGGCCTCTGCCATCTCTGCCTATTCTTTTCCTAGTGGTACAGAGCACTGCATAAATGGCTTGTCTTGTCTGACTTCCCTGTCCACCAAAGTCGAGCAGATTGCGGCCGTGTTCACCGCTGCCACCAGGCAAAAGGCATGGGACCATTTCTCAAAAGCACAGCGCAAGAACATAGACATTTGGCGCAAGCAGTGCGAGGTTGGTACTCTCTTTCCCTCCTTGTTTTGCTGACTCCATCGGCCAGGGTGGCGGGGCCGCAGATGGAGACATTGCGTGTGCCCAGTTGCCGTGCCGATGGTTCTCTGTGTGTGGGGGGGGTGCGCTGTTTGCCCCGTCACAGACGGAAGCCACCAGGCTGTCGCGTTAGGATTTCCTGTGGCTCTCCTGGGCCCCACTGGGTGGCATAGCTACGGAAGCCTGATGTTCCCGCACATGCTGGTTTATCAGCTGCTGCTGCCTGGACACTAGCTAATGCTGCCATGGCGACCGCAGCTTCTGGGGTTGGGATAAAAGTCATCGGCTGCAACTGTTACTGAAAATCTCAATTTCTTTAATATGTCGTTTGCATCAAGATTCAAAAGCAAGATGACTTTTGAATGCTTGCAGTTTGATTAAAAATTTGTATGACTTGAATCAGAATAAACCTTTTTTCCAGTTTAGCTTCTATCTGAAATTTGTGCAGTTTGGCTGTAGTCAAACAGCCTCCTGTGCCGATGACTTGCCAGCATTTGGTCACCTGGAGGGGTTTAACCATGAGGCCCAGGTAGAAAAGGATGGGCTTAAAAGATCACTTAAAGTTCATTAAGTCAATGAAAGGAGTCAAATCCAGTTCAAATGGTAATGCTTCGGAGGTAAGGAGTCATTGCTGTAAGGATGGCCTTTGACTTAACAGCTCTTTTACACACCTGTCAGGCGTCCATTGTGAAACACTGCCAAACGAGAGCAGTTCACGTTTCGCCGTCTCTGGGTTCGTGTCTAACAGAAAAAAAGGGGAGCTTCAGCGCTCGACGCTGATGCCGTTGGAGACGGCTTGTGAAAGCTGCTGTTTGGAACTGAGTGAACATCTTGTCCAAAAATAGGACATACTATCTGGAGCCAGAAATCTGCATGAGAAACTGTTCTAAAAATGAGCAGTAATGGAGGTCAGAGGGATCACAGAAAATAATAAGGGAATTGGGGACACAACGAATTGGGGAGGAATATTTTTGCCAGCAGATAAAGTTATCGTGTGCTTTCCTCTTTTCTTATGACTATGGAAGCGTCAAGCATATTTATTTTATTCTTGGCCAAGGACTTTTGCAGCGGCATTACGTTTCTCTTTAATCTGATTACTTCCAGTGCAATGGAAGCTGTTATAATGCAGTTTTTGTATGTAGCTTTTATAGGGTTGGCCAGTGGAACCTGGCTGAGGTTTTTCTGTTTGGACGGGAATGAGCTTTGTTGCTTTTCTCTCTGCCTGCCGTTCTGTCACTGGTTTACAGTCATGTTTTAGGCCAAAAATTATTTATTGAGGGGGGGCAGGAGACAAATATTTCTCAATATTAGCAGTAAGCAGCTGAAATGGGGCACAATGTGGCATCCTGACTTTTTTGTGATGCAGGAGCTGAGGAATGCTCACAGTGAGGACATCATGGGCATACGTCGGGAGGAGGAGATGGAAATGTCCGAAGACGACTCGGACGAAAACCCCAGCAAGAGACTGCGGCTGGATGACTCAGGTACGCCCCCCACTGGCTGGTTTAAACATTCCTAACAGCTGCCTTGCCCAGCCTCTTTGTGGTGGATGAATTGTGGCCCCAAATGTTGTCCTCTACAATTCATTGTTCAACTGAAGTCTTAAATGATGCCCGTGGTGCCGATCTTGATGGTGTTTGGATTGTGCAGTTTCTGTGCAACAGAAAGCCTGTAAGCTCTAGAGGAAGAATTGCCCAATCTTTTTAGGATTGATATTACTTTCGTTTGACGTTCATGAAGCTCGGTGGTATGTTGCAGCCTCATAGGATGTAAGGCCAGAGCCGTTGATAAATCATCTGAGATGGAAAACAGGAAGTTTGACATTCAGTGTTTCTTCCACAAGCTGCAGCAATGAAAGCTGTCTGAGGGCCGTCCAGCTAAATCCTGCTTCCAGCTTAAAACCATCTGTAAAAATTACTCCTGTGCAGCCTGGGTTTTAAGATCACATTTGTAATACTGTTTATTCATGTACTTTCGCACAGAAGAGGAAATGTAGTCCTTATTATTTCTCCAATTAAATTTTAAAGGGATGGGGCGTTCTCACACTTTTGTAAATCGTGCAAAAGTGTCTATAAGTAAGTGTGAAGTAAGCAAGTATGTGGCAGCTGTGTTACTGTGTTCATCTTATTAACACGTTGAGATTGGGAGTGTATTTAGGCTCTTATTTAAAGGAAGATGTAATAGGCTGTGTCTATGGGAGTCCTGTGTGCAGGCTGAAATGTGTGTGTTTAAAGGTGTTTAAGTATCTGGTTTCGAGGGGCGGGGGGTTGCTGATGTGTGTTTGAGGGTTCCTCTGGGACATTGGAGACGTGTTTAGGTACGCGCTTGGCAATGTGTTAAGGTGCAGTTGGGAGTTAGGTTTCATAGTGTGATTTCGAGCATGTGCGGTAACTTGGCGGTACGCTGAGTGCCGTGGCTCTGCATGTGACCCTGTCCCTCTGTTCCTGCACCCCTCCCTGACCCGCTCAGCCCTGGCAGCGCAGACCTGCGCCCTGAGGGAGGAGAACGACAGCCTCCGATGGCAGTTGGATGCCTACAGGAATGAGGTGGAGCTGCTGAAGCAGGAACAGGGCAGGACGCCGCACGCGGACAATGGCTCGCTTACTGAGCAGCGACTGCCATTCCTGCAACAAAGCATGCTGGGAGTGCAGCAGGTACCGCCCCGCCGTTCCTTAGCTTCGTCCGCTTTTCCTCCATGTCTCCAGTGCAGCCATGGTCTTTTTGCTCGGGCAGCACTTTGTCGCAGCACTTGCATGTGTGCAATCAATCAAATTTTATTTAGCATGCCGCATTTTAACACGCCTGCAGGCTCTTGTACTGCACCAGCGCTAACAGGTCTTTTGTAACAGTGGACTTGCTCAGCTGTAGCACAAAAGGCGCTGGTTAAATTCCCTGCAGAGGCGCAGCAGAGGAATAGTTGGGAAATGTGTTTGCAAAATACCCAGTTGCGAAAGTGGGCGAAGCTGTTCGGTTTGCAAGCTGCTTGGGATCGGGGTGAAGGGTTTCCTGTACGGAGTGACATGGAGGACTGTGTTCATTTCTATCCAGTGTCCAGCATCGTGGTACCAATCACAGCGTCTTAATGTATAAGATCATGCTAATCAGCAACTTTACAGGTGATATTGGCACCTGTTCAAACTCCACTGCCATGGAATTGCCATGGCAATAACCACAGTATCCACCCAAACACTACGCTTTAGTACCCTGTATCCCGTTACACACGGCGGCAGGTTTCCTGCTCCGGGAGTGATGACACCCCCAAGCCCTCATGCCCACTTTGCTTGTTCCTCACGTCTTTGTGTTTGCCGTCCTCATGGGTGCGGAGGCAACGCCTCTGCTCGCTGTGCTTATGCCACGCCGCTCTGTGCCCCCCCCCCCCCTCAGCAGCTGCAGACTCTCCAGGACGAGCTGAGGACCAAGCAGAGAGAGCTGGAGCGGGCCCACGAGCAGCAGCGCTGCCTGGAGGGCGACCTCCGCGCGTTGAGGGAGAGAGTGAGCTGGGTGGGGCGTGGCATTGTGGGATAAGCAGACGTGACATTTACACATTCGCCATGTGGAGTCTTTGATACAAGTATGATGCACCAAGGCAGTTGCCCACATGGCAAATATAGTTTCCGTACACAGTCTGTCTTTTGCACAGTCTAAGAAACGCACAACGGACTCAGACAAATGCAGTGTTTCATGCCTTTGAGGTTAGCTGTGTGCTCATCTTCATTTAAGTGTTTAAAACAAAATGGGTCAGGAGAAAGCCATGCTTACATTTTACCCATTAGGCTTTTCTCTGCTGTCTGTCTTTGTATTGGTAGTTGCTGAATAATATGGATGCCGTGGAGGTCAACCACCTGGAGATGTCCGAGAAGGTGAGCTCATCCTGCTCCACAGCACTAACCCTCTGTCGTTTCATCCGCTTACATCGCTTTGTGGTCTGTGAATCACGGTCTGCCATCTTATCCTGAATCACATGGTCCTGCACTTCATCATGAGGTTATTTCTGCTATCAGGAGGAAAGGGGGGGGTGGGGGGGGTGGGTTGAACACCAAAGTACCCTTGTCCTACTGTAGCACGGCATACACTCTTTCCCTCTTGCTTTTATAAAAGGTGGAAAATTGCTTCTGTGTTGACCGTGAAGCCTGTGGGAAAAAGAAAATAGCAATTTCGCTCTTTCAGAGAACAGTCATGGATTAGCTGAGCTCTCAGCCCTGCAGCTCCTGGGCTGGGCTTCTATCGTTTCATTAAGCTTTAAGGGAATTTCAAAACATCGTGGCCGCGCGTCGTCCTTGCAGAACGTTTACTTTCAGGTGTTTTCTGATGTCACAGCTGAGCTTTGTGAAAAGGGCTCAGGAAGCATAGGGTCTGAGATTTTCAGAGTAGCTAGAGTTTGATTTGGGGCATGGCTGGACTTCTATTATAGGCAAAGACACTGTCTTGGTGTATATTGATCCACATTTTACATAGTGTATGTGTGACCCTGCCCAGCCTTTGCACTAACGTGCTAATGGCCTACATGCGGCCTGTCTCTCTCCCTGCACCTGCAGCGGCTGAACGGATACACAATGAGCCTTTATACGGGCCAAGAGAGGAGCGGAGACGCAACGGTCCGAGGGCCTGTGGTGTCCGAGAGAGAAGCTCTGTTGCTGGGTAACCGCCTTTGTGCCGTACCTTTTGATGTGCCTGCAGTTTCAGTGGATCAGTGGATAGGGTCCTGGAGGGGCTTGTGTGGACTCAGAGAGATGAAAAAACATGCTGGGGGCAAATAACTGGACCCGGGTGCAGACAGTGCAAAAGCCATTCCTATTGGTCCAAGCAAAAGTTCATCATATTCATGCTGATATTCTTTAAATCTCCAACAGTGAAAGACAATAGTGCATCTGAATGTATGTGAACAGTTCATGAATGTGTCTGTGTGTGTGTCCGTGTGTGTCCGCGTGAGTGCGCGCACCTGTGCAGGGCCAACGGGACTCTCTGACAGGGGCTTCTCTGGATTCGTACCAGAGTGGTCAACACAGCCCGCAGTTAATCTGCCAGCTTGTGTGCTTACACACTCATGCATACATACACACACACATGCATCGCCTCGCATGGCCACACATGCCTCTCAGAGGGGGCTGTTCACCGACAGGCGTACACTCAGTTTGTGGGCACTGGGGAAGGTACAGACAGACTCGCAGGCCCTCAGCCAGAACGGCAGCAAAGAGAAACCAGGTTCCACCAGAAGGGAACAGGGAGATTGACTGTAAAACACAAATTGCTCAGTGCGCAACGCTCCAGTACAAACCTTCTAAACAGTCAATTTGAACCGGGGTGAAACGTACAGAGTGATTTGGAGATTACCTTCCTGTTGTTAGATTTCACTCTTTGCATATTTACATGGTTACATTTATATGGCAAATTTCCAAAACTACAAAAAAGGAAAAAAAAAACTAATTTAGATGGTAATAAAGGTTGGTGCGCGGATAGAAGCAGGATTGTATCGATGCGTTCCTCCCCTCACTTATTTCCTTTGCAATTATTCCTTCGTGACACCGCATGAAAAAGCAGGCGGTAACGTGGGAGAAAAGTGTCACATTTGCACTCCTCAGTGTGTCAGAGCAGCACTGCAGCCAAACCGCTGCTGTGCATTTAATTTAAAAATCAGATGCGTCTTCCATAAGCTCCCTGTTCCCTTGCCTTCAGGAGACGTACCACACCGTGAAAGTGGGTGGGAATCGCAGAGGGAATTGAATTAGGTTCCCCAGTAATTGGCAGTGTTACGCCGTATGAATCAAGGAAATAAATATTGGTTCTCGCTCTCTCGAGAGCCAGGGCGGTGTTCTCGGACTCCACGCTGTCACACCGCCGCCCGCGGCCTCCCCGCGGCAATCAGCTTGAACGGGTGCTGTCTGCCCACCCGCTGAACTCTCACGACTTTGCAGGCCATGTCTTTCGCTCCGCCTGCCAGTGGCCTGCGGACTTGGCTCCGGGCGTTCGATTGAGCGTCCTCTCTCCTCCTCTTTGCAGGCATCATTTCCACCTTCCTTCACGTCCACCCATTTGGAGCCAACATTGAGTACCTTTGGTCATATGTACAGAGGCTGGACGCTAAGGTAACGCTACGTCAGTCACAAGGCGTGCCCCTGCCGTGGGACGCTACATGATGTCTGCATGCAAATGATTCTTTTTACAAGCCAGCATGGGTGACAAATGTGGCTGCTGAGTCTTAAAGTGTGTCTGTTTGTTGTTATGGAAACAGCAGCATGTCCACAGAATGCAGTTCCACAGAATTCTTATGACAGTTTGTGAACAGGATGAAAGCTAATTATGAAACCACCTAATGTAATATCTGTCAGGGCAGCCCTCATTACCCTGATCTGCATGTGGTACTATCACTATGGCAATGCATTATATATTGTGCCTTTTTCTTCTAAATGCTTGACTACAAGCAGTGCAGGTGTTGAGGCTCTGTTACCAACACCAACGGGATTGACCTTTGAAACTTGACCCTTCAGCATGATACTGAGGCTCTGACCTTTTTCATCATTACCAGTGATTGGATGACACCTTTCACACATTATTATATAATTAATAGATGGCTACGCTGCAATAATAATGTGCACATGTGTAGCTTTTAGGTAGGATAGTAAATTTAATGTTTTTCAGTTTTTTCTTGCTGCATGAATGCTAGTTGTACTACATGGTTACAGCCATGTACCCTACAAAGAGCAGAACCCTGTGTGTTAAACAATGGCAGCCAAAGGTCTAGCAATATCAATAGCAAAGCATTGCGAGAGCAGTGTGGCGATGTTTGTCCCGCTCCGTTCCCCAGATCTCAGCCGGAGAGCTGGAGGGCCTAATGACGCGACTGCCACGCATGTTTAAGCAGGAGTTCAGCGGCGTCGGCGCCACACTGGAGAAGCGCTGGAAGTTCTGCGGCTTCGAAGGCGTCCAGTCCACGTGACGTGGCCCGCGGTTTCCATGGAGACCAGAGGACGGCCACGACCTTTGGCCGCTAGTCTCCTGGGAGGAAGTGGCTCAGTCACACAAAAAAGATGGGCTGGCTGCCATGGTTTTTCTTAGTCTGGCAAATGGGGAAAGAGTGTAGGAACTATAGCTGTTTTTTGTTCTTTTTTATTTGAAGTGGATGAACCCAGACCTCCTGGCCAACTTATCACCTTAGAGAGCCCCCTGTGGCTTTAGTGAGAGAAATGCTTTCTTACTAAATTCATGAGCATGGACTTGGGAAAGACTTGATATAGTAGGATTTATATAACTTAAAGGGCATGTTTGTGCCCCTTTACATCCCAAAAATGTAAAAAAAACTGCTTTGGGGAGATTTACTGAATGAGAAGTTATTTTTCCACTAGATCAGTTTGTCAATGATGCATACATACCAGATTTATCACCAGAGAATACACCTTTATGCTGAATGTATGAACGATATCTTTCATTGTTTTCTGTGTCCTGTGCTATGATGTAATATCTATGTTCTGAGCACACTGTTGTTAAGCGTGAATATTTACTTGTGTAAATTATTTTTTATCAAATAAAGATTTTTATCTACCATAAAATCCAATAATGTCACATTGTTGCTCTCATTTACTGAGAGCTTTCTACTGTTGTCCAAAAATGCTTCCAACTTAGTGGTTCCATTTCGTTTTCTAAAACTCACAATTAATAGCAATGCGTCAGCCATGTGTTGTTACAATTTCCATGGTTCCAGGGGAAATCACATTTTTAATGGTGGCTTAAGAACTCTGTCTTTTCTATGCTCCATTTTTAGTCTACTAATCCAACACAGGATGTCTGTGAGTTTGGGACGGCCATATCTGGAACTTCCTCAAGCAGCGTGAACATACAGGCTTCCAAATTCCTTTAAATTCCTGGAGGCCTGGTGCTGGACTGTGACCCTACGCTGAAAGCTGATGATTACTTAAGCATTTCCGCCATGAGCAGGATCTGTTCAGAGAGCCATAAACATGACTGACTAGTTTAACAATAATGGCGACTCTTGATCAACAACTGCCACAGTGCTTTTAACAGTACTTTTTAAAAACTAAAATCATTCCAAGCTAGTTATTAAAGCACATAATAATACAACATCTGTAGAAGCAGAGAAAGAGACGACTGTGTTTATGATAGCATCGTGTTGGAGAGGACGTTTCACCATCTGTAGAACATTAGATCAGTTTAGTGTAGAGGGCCCTGGCAAGAAGTGTAAGACAGTCCTTTACCTCTCAGATTGTTCTGTTCTGCCCTCCTGTTTTTGCTTTCCTGGTTGATTTGGCCAACTTTTTCCTGCACATTTTCAGCTGACCTAGAATTCTGCCACAATTCTGGTTTGGATCTTTATTTTCCAAGGAGTGTGTAGGTGGGCCTGTTAAGAAGATCTCTGCTCCAGTATTAATTGAGACATCATTAAAGGTTAAAATTAGAGACATTGAGATGAAGAGAGAAGAAGTAAAAATCGAGGGAATGCCCCACATTAATCATTGCACTTCCCTTCAAATTATTCATAACTATAAAGCCTTCTCTTAGATCCAGTGCCCTGTCAGTGGTGGATTTTTTATTATTTTAATTATTTTGAAATGTCAGCAATCATCAAATTGACCATAGTAGTGTTGAAGAACCCTTGTGCAGAGCTGAACCTCTCTCAGGAGAAAATGGGAACAGGTTAACATCATACAACCATATTTATACAATTTATCACCCATAATACCAACATAATACGTTTTAAACCTAGATCTTAAACACGCAACAATATTTTGCGCTTATGTCTACCTGTGAACATTACTGCAACCATGAGCTGTGTCTTCCTGGCTTTTTTAATGTTCCCACATACTGTCTGGCTGAGGCCATTATAGTGCGGTGCATTTCTCATTGAACTCAGTTTATATTCTGTTTTGTAGTTCCTGCACACCGCATTCCAGTGTAATGATTTGTTACGCCCTCAAATCCCACTTGAAATTACACCCAATGTGTTGTTTGTCTTTCGTTTTTGAAATGACACAACACCGGCCCAATGTCAGCGTTACTAATGATATCGTCTGTACGGGCCCTGCGGAAGAGCAGCGGTTCTGGCCCCACTGATCCCTCCCCGCTCTGACTGCCAAACCTCACCGCTATTGTTCTCTCGTCTGTGGTGGTGATATCACGGACGCTCAGCGAGAACGGTCGTTTCCCTTTGTCTCATGTGTGCCGTGAATTTCCTATTGTCTGCACGTTAATAGGATCCAGGCAATGACAGAAGCGAAAGGGAGGTCTTCTCTGGGACCCGTGCCCAAACTTTGCGCAAGAACAAAGGTTATATTTCGCTATACAGGATAGTAATTAATTATTAGCATCCTTCACTGAAAAATAAGACAGTCCCATTTCCGACATCTGTGGGGTTTTGCGCAATTAAACAATGAACCTTGTCTTTACGTGTCACACCACGTTGAGGTACATGGCACGATCATTTTTTTCTCTGAGGCTTTTTACCAGCTCCCGAGGGCAGGGGGATGTGCACGTCGTGGAAACACGAAGGAACCGCTCTCATTTGAAGTCTGAAAACGAGGGTTATTTAAGTTATGTCTATAAATATAATGAGTGGGAGTGGGAACAAAGATGCGATGGCTGTGCGGGATTCTTCTAATGAACGAACTTGACAGCAGTTAATTAGCCTCGGCCTTTGTGCACTTTGTTTAGTGCGATGAAGAATTACATGCAAAGACATTCTACATCTTTTCAAATGTCACGCATTTCAGTGTGATAAGGCTTTTTCAGTACCGTCTCAAATCTGAGTTGTGTTGGCATTAGCATTTAAATGTCTGGGTAATGTTTTAATTATTTTTCTGTAAAAGTCTGGGTTCCTGTTGTCAGTATCCTACGTAATGGCCTGATTTCAGTCCTATTTATTTATATGGATAGTTAGTTTTATTTCATTGTTATTTTAGATGTTTATTTAGTTATTATAGTGTTAGAATTAAAGGTTTATTCTGATTTCCTTTCCAGTATGGTTTTTGCTTCCACTGGTTTGAGCAAGTTTGAAATGCACTGCTTTCTTGGACCAGTAGGGGGACCAGTCGTTAAGGAGCAGTCATGACCAAACATTCCTGTTCAGCAGACTTCTGCTGTCTTAGCCCTGAGTAAGTACTTGTTTTAGTGTTGTCCTGACAGCTTTTCAGCTATACGTAGACACAGACGGCCTCAATGGAAGTCGATAGCTGAAGCTCATTAACATCACTCACAGCCTGGCATCTTTTACGTGCACTCGCCCTTTGCCATCCCCACAGCTTCAGCATCTATTTCATTACTATGGTTTTCCCTACAAAACTGACAGTGAGTCAGCCAGCACTGCCTCAGGTTTCGAGAGGTCATTATACCATGGTATTGGTGTTTCATTTATTTATTTTTTCAAAAATTCACCCTCTTATGGCTTTCTGCCACCATTTGCAGCAAATGACACATGAGTCGGCATACTTGTTTGATGGGTCCCCAGTAAAAATATCCCGGAGTTGACTTCAGATGCCAGCGTCCATCTTGTTGACAGGTTTGTTATTTTGTTGTCTTTCCACTTTTTGAGGCTCCGGCGGAGCACCCAAGTTCGGACGCACAGGTTGTCAGCAGGTGGACAGGTGTACAGCAGACGGCACCAATCTGTGGAGGCATTCTGTGCAGAAGCACAGTAAGCCATTCTGTCAGCTTTTTAGCATTTTAAATGACTTGTTTTCTTAGTGGGTTGCTACACCCACAGAGCTTGTAAACTTGTCCATTCGTAGTAGACAGCTGGACAGTCCTTGACAAACATCACGTTAAGCATGCACTTTCCTCTAGGCAACAAGAGCTGCCCCCCCCCCCACGCCCTCCTATAAGAATGACTGCATTTTATCATTTCTTGTGTTTCACAGTGGCTGTGGTGGAGAAAGGTGATTAGCAGGTTTCAGGAAAAACCTAGTCAGTGAGGAGGTGCGTGGGCAGCCCAGCTGTTATGCATTCTGATGATGATGACTAAGGTCTGTCTTGTCCCTGTGCCACTACTGAATCTTCATCCTCCTCCCAGTCTTTGGCAACTGAGATTTTTCTAGTCAAATAGCCAGTTCTGTAGTCATGTGGTGTTGATTAAGGTCATGTTAATGGTGTGGAGCTATAGCCAGGGACAAGGGAGTTTTTTTTACAATCTGATGCTGGTGGGATACATGGCGACCATTACCGTAGCTTCTTTTAGCCAATGCTCAGCACTGGGATGTAATGAAGAACAGGCTGTGTTGCTGAGGGGCACTTTAGTGAACACCTGTGGTTAGATACCAAACAGACCACATAAGGAGGAATGAATTCCGGTTGGGTGGGGGTGCTTCTGCTCTGTATCCATACCCTCCCCAGACAGATTCAGGACAAACTGATATGGGCCAGACCGGCCATATGTTCTAAGAAACCATCCATTAATGTGTTTGTGTCTTCAATCCTGTTACACTGGGGCTTTATGGGTGTTTTTGTCCTAAAAGCTGTGTTATGAAAAGTGTTTCACAAATGTTAAATGACCTGTCTGCAAACTGTATACACTGTGCACAATTATGCAGCTATGTTTTGCTTAATACTTAATTGCCTTTTTGTTGTCATATGTATATAATCATAGTTTTCCTGAAGAGCCAGAGAAATGCATTTACACAGGTGTGCATTTAACTGCTCTTCTAGCAATCCGTGTTGTCAAAGGAAATATAATTTCTCTGTACCCTCTGTAGAAGACCTGTTATTTTATCTTGCCTGAGACCCTCAAATAATCTAATTTGTGTTAGCACTTCACCCAGATACGCTAGTATATGCCCTTCATATACATGAAGAGTGGTGAGTGTGTCATACACTCACAGTACAATACAGAAGACCTCTGAGCTCATCCTGCTTCAGATGTTAAACATTGCATATATGAGGTGCTAGTTACACAACACAGGCATCCTTCACCAACCCTGAACAACCCCAGCTGTGATCTTATGGAAATGTCTAAAGTACCTTGTGCATTTCCTAGCCACAAAGAAAATTCTGTTTTTTTTGGGAGGGGGTGTTGTTTTTGCTGCTTTTATTGTGGCTCAATGTTGAGAGGGTAAGCAAGCTACAAGACTGCTCATGGAAACTAACCTGACATTGTCAGCCAGGCTCTGGGCTCAAAATAGCACACACAGCAGGAGATGTGGAGAGCGAAACCGGCCCCTGGCACCCCAACCGCCAGCCTTCTCGAGCGGTGAATGCTGCACGGCCTCCTGGGATGCCTACAATCATCGGTGCTGAGAAACAGTCGCGTCTGAATAATGCCGAGGCAAGGAAAGTCGGATCACACTGGGCTTGTCTGCATAGAGTCCTTACGCTTTACCCGCCATCTTTAATGGACAATATGAGCTTATAATTTGACAAACTGAGATCAGTTTAAAATGCAAGAAACTGCGTTTAGTCTAGCTGCCTGCAATGATGGATTTGTTGTTCTGCAACTGGAGTCTGGCTTTACTTTGCACGTTCCAATATTTGACAGAAAAACGAAATTAGGAAGGCGAAAGTTAGAGTGGCATGCTGTAACAGTCCATCTGTCACTGGAACGAGCTGCTTCCGTTTGTACCTTCACACATCCAGTATCTCTCAGTCCCATCAGAGCTCACAAATTCACAGGGAAGCTACACAAATGCCCAGAATTATGGTTTGGTCCAGCCAATGAGCTCATCCATTCTTTTCATCTGAGAGGATTTATAGTGAAATGCGATCCAGACTGGTGACTGTTTGTAAGCACAAGCTGACTGGTGCACCTCTTACTTCAAACCATGTTAGAGAATGGTGTAATTAACTGGCATTACTGTCTTTCAAGCCAGCCATTGATTAATTGCCAGTTCTGGATCACATTTTTTTGTGAAACAGAAGCATCATAAATCCACGCAGCTCATAGCATGTTTCCTGTATGTTTGCTTTCTGAGTGCTCAAGAGAGGCCAGGAGTTTTTTTGCCCACATCTGGTCTTTATACCATAGGAAGAAAAACACTGAAGCAGGATAGAAGGACAAGGTGACTTTTGTGAAAGCTTCTAAAGACATTAATTAGTGAAACAAAAGACTAACTTTACAGAGAGTCCCATTACCGTGTCAGGACAAAAGTGCATTATTAATGACACCTCGTGAAGTTGTGTTGGACTTCAAGGAGACTATTTAAGGCGTGCTAAGGTAACAACAACAACAACAACAAGAGTATTGCTGCCTCAGCAAAACGGGTGGAGGTGAGGGCTCAGTTACTGCACATCATGGCTGATTCTAAGAGGGAGAAGTGAAAGAGCAGCCCAGACATACAATTAATGATTGCTTTTTATTTGCCGTGAGCTCTTATGAAGGAAATGCGTCTGCTTGCAATCTAGACAATAAAGGAAAGTATTTCTGCTAAAGTCGTTGGCATAAACGTGACTTGCTGACTCAGACTGTGCACCTAACAGCCTAATAAATAAAAAGCAGGACAATAAAACACAGTATTTGCCATTTACATAAACAACAGAACTCATTGTTATGGGCATGAGATACTTTTCTAGGAAAATATCTGAGAAGAATCTGCAATCACTGGAACCAACACATCCAGCTGTCGTACTATGACAGCAACACTGCGGTATTTGAAATGTTAGTTTGCTCAGTGAGTTTTGGATAATTTTATACAACTTGGGCTATGGGAAAATCCTCAGGCCAGCAGTGTTCAGTTATGTCCAAGAGCTCAGCGCTCAGGTAGGCACGGTACAGTGAAACTGACCTGGCCATGTTGGCAGGGCACTCTATGTTATCGGCTCCCATTGAGGGCATGGCCAGGGAAGGACATTCTGCTGAGCTACAGCCAGCTTGGCTCTGTGGTCTGGGAGTTCATATCCATATATCTTACTCATTTAAGGGTATATACACACAGGACCAGCAAATTTTTCTTTGGTCAGTCTGTCATTTTTTCTCCTCAATCTTCATATCTGTGTCTACTCATGGTAGGCCAAACCATAAAGCATAACAATAAATTTTACATTCAGCCCCTCCCCCGCACACTCCCGCAGGTTTTGGAGTCAGACATTGCGATAGCCTCAGTAAGCTAGCTAATGAGGACCACTTCAGCAATCATTCAGTCCTCTTACTCCAACCATCCAGATTACTCAGCCCATTAAAGACTGAACTTCCAGTGCAGGAATTGCAAAGTACAATGGCATCATTGCCTGCCATTGGCCCTCAAGTTATTCATGCCATAATACGCCAATTAAAACATGCTTTTGCAACACGGAGGCTTGACTTTCATGATGTTAGCAATGCTACCAACCAGTTTCCAGGCTGCATGTGGAAATCCATTTGCTTAGGTGCTGAAATTGAACAGCATTGATAATTCGTCCGCCGACAGGGAAGATTATGCCCTTTCTTGACTAAAGTGATTAGTGGCGGTGTCTTGGATAGCTCCAGCCCCTGAATAAACGCTAATACACCTTACCCGGATCAGGGAACTTGGCAGATTGCGAGACTGTTGGCCTGTTCAGCAGTTATTAGGAAATCGAATAAGTGCAATTACTAATATTCACGTCACCCTGATGGCATTTAGATATTTAACAACAGCACTTTTAAAAGTCTCTGTCTCTAGCAACGGTTTCAGACTGATACACACGTTTAAAAGGAAACATAATCAAATGCAAATGAATTTATCATTAGTTGTACATTAATGTGCCACCGGGACCATAGGAGTCCCAGATGACAACTCATGATAATGACTTGCTGTTTGCTTTGCACGGCGCACTTCCCGTCGCCATGGGGAGGGGGCGCTCATGACATTCATGCTGTGTGTATGTTTTGGACTGCTTTGTGGAAAACACTGACTGCAGGGCTATGCCACAGGGCAGTCCACTCCCACCTCCCACATCCCATGCCATTTCTGAGAGTGTGAGGTCAGAGCACCCACCAAATCTTTGTTTCTCGCCGTCCTGGCAGCATCTTCACACTTCCCATGCACATCTGAAGCACCATCGGGCATGACAAGGTAGAGTCCTAGCAGTGAGGGCCGTTCCATGGACATAGGGGTGGGGGGGAGACACAGGAAATTAGCGTGTCAAAACCACAGAGCGGTCAAGTGCTTATCTAAAGCAGGGCAGTGACTTCGCCGTTCAAATACACAAAGAAAATCGCACATGTAGTTTTCTGACTTTTGACCTCTGCACCCTGGCAGGAAGAACACTTACAGAGAAGCACTCTGTGCTTTGCATAATGGTACTTCAGCCTTCAGCACTGTGCTGTCTCTGAAGAGGAAAGATGAAACGACATACAGGGAATAATAACGTGTCGCCCTGGAGGACTTTCTGTGTATAGAAATGCTCTGGTTTGTGTGTCGTTAGAGCTTTGCGTAATGTGGACAATTTTGATGCCACTTGGCTGATAATACACGTCTATGTTGCATCTTCATCAAATGAAGTTGTGTGTGATTCAGTTCTGCATCATATGGTCAAAATTCTGAGTTTGAACCTGACAATGTCTCCTAATGCACAAGACATATGGTCTGATTATGGATGGATAGATGTATGTAATGCTTACATGTTGTGTCTGATCTTTACCTCTGATAATGAATGTTAATATCAGATTGTAGGTGTTCCCACCAAAGTGTGCAGTTTGTGTTCCACCCTGTGGATCATTTTGTATCCCGCTTAATAAAAGGTCACAGAGAACAGATGGAAGTCACCTATCAGCACATGAACAAGTTTATATATATGGTTTCATAT
>JABJVR010000001.1:14160906-14210802 GCA_025773905.1 Chitala chitala | reverse complement strand
CAAGCACCAGTCCCATCAACCAGCCCAGCTCAGGTAACAGAATCCCTCATATTGCATCCATGGGACACAGAACAAAAAGACATGGCTGTATGATCACAAGGTTTAAATACAAGGTACTCTGAATGCCAGACAAGCAACAATACTGTAAATTCCCAAAAAATAATCCCTCACATTGCTGGGACTCGAGTGCTGGTGTGAACCTGTAACAAAGCAGTTACATTTACCCTCGCTGAGCCGTCACGGTCTTTCTTTGCCATGATTTCCACACTGCATCAAAACAGACCTTTTGTTGTGCACTACGCATGCTGTTTCAGCTCTCCAGATTAAACTGTTTGCTATACCAAAATGAGAAAGACAGTGAGTTCTACATTCAGATGCAGTGCCCAGTTTCCAGTACCCAAAAAAGGCGTTTTAAATTATGTGTGATTGTTTGAATTGTAAAAAACTATATGTATTTTTCTTTTTTTACAAACACTAAAAAAAAAAAAAAAAAACTTGAAAATCATCTTTAGACATTAAACATCAGGAGTCAACTCACGTACATAGTAAAGCGCTGTTTTCTAACCTGAAAAGTCGCACTTGACACAATCAGGTTGCATTGAAATAACGATTAAATTTGTCATTTTTAAAAGCCATGTGTAAAACCTGCCCCCTACACCTGTGACTCATAAATTTTCTGCATTGTTGTAAAAATTTACAGGCAACAAGCTGAAAGTTATTGGACTAACTGAATTACAGCACAGTAATGATGTCAGAAGTTTTTTTTCCCCCTAACAGACAGAGTTTTAACACTTCGAAACAGTCAACATTTGCAAATACGTTCTCAGTGGCTCTTGACGACACTGAAAATGTTCAGACATGGGGGGGGGGGGGGTCGCTTACAAAAAATAAAAAATAAAAAAATGCATTCAGTAGCAAGGAAGACACATTCAGTTGCTTATCTTGAAAGTGCCAAAATAAGTACCCTCTGGATCTGGGTCCAGTAGCCACGAGTTGGACACGCTAACATAGAGGCCGTCACCCTCCTTCAGCGTGAATATCCCGCTCTGCTGCTCGCAGTACATGTTGTAGGTGCCGTTCCTCCAGCGCTTGGTACTGCCACTCTTCATGATCACCATGGGCTTAACTGTGTTCTGGGTGTGCTTCTCATGGTACACGTACTGGATCAGCTGCGTCTTGCCGTCCTGCAGGAGCTCCGGTTCCGTCTGGTCCACATAGTAGCGAAAGCAGGTCTTCACGTAGACCCAGTAGAGCCCCGCCTCTTGGATGAGGAGGCGCCCATCGTGGTACCTGATCTTGTTCATGTGGCCCTGGGTTTCCTTCCAGTGTATCATCATGGGTTGAATCTCACCCTCTGCAAACACAGCAGCAAACGCAGCAAGAAGCGGTTAAAGAAGCCCTGCCACAGCACCACAAAGCTGGCTTTTCTCACGCTGTCTGATATTTTCTGCTGTAGTGTATAAAACTTGCCCCCTGCACACACTCCACCCCCCAGTCTTGTTAATGCACTTTTATACAACGGGTTTCGCAACAAGTGCACTTCAGACACACAGAAAAACGTACACCCACACATGTGCGCGCAACCAACACAAACACACTCGTATGCGCATGTGCACGCACACATGCTTAAATAAGCGATATGCACACACGCACACACACACACACCCCTCCTCTCTGTGAGTCAATACACTGCCAGGCTCAGCTAGCTGGTACTCTACACCTGAGAGGTTGTAACACGAGGGGCCCTGATACAGGCTCCCTGTACTTACTCCTCACATAGCTGATGGGCACCAGGATGGGCAGGTGGGCAGCTGGCACAGGTTCCCTCTGGTGCTTCAAGCATCTCTGTCTGTCTTTTTTCCGTGGATCTTTCAGCGCATCAGCAAGGACTGGTCCAGCATGAACTCCCTACAAACAGAACAAAGTGGTCACATGTGGTCCGTGCCCACTCCCTCTTCAACGACACACCCCAAGGTCCGTCACTGAAGCATCTCAGTTCTATATTCTATATGAACTCGTGAAAAGCCACTGCTCACCATGGAAACCTAACTGTTTAAAAATTATTACACAAAAGACGACTTCCACAACAAGCCCAGGCGTTTCTAGCCAATGTTTTTCCATATTGAAATAGCCCAATTCCACATAGTAAATAATCAGCAATGTGATAAATATTCGAGCAGACGATTTGCAACTCATGCACAGGGTCATCGGGTCATTTCTGCAATGTCTGCAGTGTGTATTTACACTGCCGGACCTGGAGAGGTTGACAAGTTTTTTTTTTTCCTTAGTATATCTGCATGTTTTAAGTCAGATCTTAAACTAAAAATAAATGCCATTATTTCCTTTGACCTTTAATATCAGCAATGAACTGCATCGGCGTAACGCTAAACGTGGGCCATGACCCATTTTGGGTCATGGACTTGTTTGTGATAGCTAACCAAAGTAATTAATAAATAAAACAGAAAATAGAAATATTTACACTACTGGGCCCCATCAAGGGTCCTAAAAATAATTTTAAGAACCCCTAAGATATATGAAAGAAAAAAAAAAGAAAAGGGGGAGTAGCTATATTGGAGTGATTCTTTTCAAATGTCTGGATAAAAATGCCTTGCAGCATTGCATCCCAAAATAACTCATTATGTGGGTTCTATATTTATTTGCAATACAGGTGTTTTAAGGGAGAATGGTATGGTTAGTAGTCTAGAATCAGCACAGTCTGTCTTCCAAAAACAATTTGCTACACAAACATATTTATTGCCAGAAGGTCTGAAATTAGAATAGGTAAACAAGTCTGGCCAAGGTTATACAGCAATTATGATGAAACTCTAAAAAGCCAGTTTTGTGGGGTCTATCTTTCATATGTGATTGGGAGCTAACAGCCACAGATGACTTCCTGGAATGGATTTTCAAAAAATACCATCATAGACAACCATCACTATGACCTTTGCAAAATAATGACAAGCAAATTCAGAACACCCTACTTGACTAACAGTCTTCCACAGAGTACAGCACTATTTTTTTTAGATTAAACACATCCCATGTATGTATTTACAGATGCATTGATCCCTATCCTTCAGTGAGTAAGACCTTGTCAAATCAAAAACTGAGAGTCGTGACTTACTGAAGTGAAAAAAAAGAATTCTTACTCATGTAAGTGATTAAAACTTCCCATGTACAGACCAGCTCGACATACCGGTGTATCAGTTTTAGGAGTTAAACAGTTTCAGTGAGTGAATAATTCACCATTACACAGCACCAGTGGAACATGCCGTTTTTAAAACACAAACCTGAGTAGCCAAGTAGACAACGACTGTCCACTCTTCTACTCTACCACACGGCTGCTTTGTTAAACCAGAGTTCTGACATAAACACCTACGTTAATTTAGTAATTTTAATCAGCCATAAGAATGACAGCACAAGGTCTAGCAATATGAAAATGAATCGCATTTCTTGTTACAAATCAAACCGTGTGACGGTGCAGTGAACTCCTACACTACACTGGTTAGAGTGAAAATGACTAAGCCTCTTTTTTAGGGTCTGAACTCATGAAGGACTGTTACCGCAATGGTTTATGGAAACACTTTGAAACAGCTGTGTTACAGAATGATGAACTGTGGGAGTAACTGAGAAACATGTTTTTTTCTGTCCCATAGGAAACATGTAAATAGACACTTTTTCACATTAATATATTCTATATAAACAATTACTATGATCAACAGCCATAGAGCTCATTCTGGTAGACTGGTGAGACCTAAAGCAGTGCTTGTTTAACAAGCTTCAGCATAACTGAAATCCAAGAGCAATATGGACAGCTGGAAATTTCAGTGGTGCCAGTTTTTCTAAACCCAGTAATTCATGGACAGTGCATCATATGCAACAAAAGCGCAATACTACCCTCAAATTTTATTAATCAGCATATTCATATCCAAGTGTCAGGCTTAAAATGTGTCACTCACCTCCAATGGTATCTCTGGACCAGAAATGTAGTCAGGGGAAAAGTCCACCTAGAATGACAACATCAACGCCAGTGTGAAAAAATTTTTAATTGACATGCAATTCTTGACACGCATTATTCTACCATCATCACCCTCTGTAGAATCAATTCAGTTTTAAAATTGGGCTATAAACCTTATGGACACTATTATGGTCTGCTATGTTTAGTAGATTTGTAGCTGAACTGAACATTACTGGTAAATGGTACTAATGAAAAACCATGTAGGTGACTCAGACCTCCAGCACGCATCACTTTCTGTCAATTGGTACAGTAAGCTTCGTGTGGCATGCTATACAGCGTCTGTACCACTTAAACTATAGCAAGAGCTTACAAATCCCGGGACGAAGTGAAAAGTAAGCAAAAACAACACTAGGCTTGGGGTGGTTGCTGCTTCAAATAAATGCTTTTCTTTAATCAGACTGGTACAGGACCTGGTTGTAAATACCCATCTGATAATCCTTACCTGACTCTTAGAAAAAGGTGTCTGCATGCCGCACAAAGCAAAATATTAATTTCCCACCGCTCACCATATGATCTGTTTTCGATTTACTGTATATTTATTTTTCAAAGCCCCTTTATTATTTCTAATTCAACGTTTCTAACAAAACAGCAGCACCACCTTCGATTCAAACACCTTAAAGGGTTCGCATGTCCGCAGCATCTGCACACTGCACGTTTTCTTAACTTCTACTAAAGAAAATCCCTGGCGACATATGCAACGGACATTCATCGGACTTTTCCCGATTCTGTGTTTCCACCAGCCCAAACGGGATTATACTTTAATACATTAAAAGTACAATGACTACAGGTGACTCCTGCCATGCATTCTGGCAGGCGCTTAAATATAATTGATCAATTTGGTTCGACAAAAACCGTCCAGTATATATCTGTATATGAGCCAGAACAAAAGGCAATACTATATTCTGCACATATACATAAATCTTAAAAAAAAAACATATTCTCAACGGTCTCCTACAGAATGCAATGTTCAGTTGCCTCACTAATTTATGTTTCAAAAACGGTCAGCTTTGTCGAAAACGCAAATATATCACTTGTATTACTTCTCTTAAAAGCCGTATAAAATTATCTTATTTTCCTCACTTGATTCGCTTGTGTGGTGAAGAACATGTTGCGGGTTTGCAAATAAGAGGCGCACGATAGTAACTCCGCTAAAACTGCAAACCTGAACACTGCACAGACCACTAGCCAAACACCGCGAACAGAAGAACACGTTCTGTAATACTTAACAGCTGTGGCAACGACGAGGAAATAACAACCAGAACTTATGGTTAATGATCAGATACTGCGCAGACCAAGCCAGGAAATGTTATATATTTCTGCGCTCTTTGAGGTAGGAGAAAGTAAACGTCATCTGTCTTAACAAATTATATATATGATTTTAGCATAGTGACTCCACTAAAGTGCTGACTACGAGTATTGAAAACGTGACAGAAGGGAAAATACAAAGGCTTGCATGTGTTTCTTTACATGCTGCGACTTCTCAAAATGTCAGGCATTCTACAAGTTATTGAGAAAAGAAAAAAGCGCACAGAAACGTCGGCAGGCGCACTTAGTGCTACAATGTTAAACGCACGCTGTCAAACCGCACTTTGTAACTCTGAATTGGACGGTTGTCAACAATGTAGCTATAGAGCGAATTGCCTTTGCACATCTGGAAAGCGTCCGAAAGCCCCTTACACTGATCAATTCTTTTGGAAAATCCTTGCTAAAAATGTTACAGCATAATACGTAAACAATGAACAAAAGCATTTAATATAAATTTTGTAATAACCGTGTCACGCAACCAGTTGCAAAGTCCCTAATTTTTTTTTCCTGCGAGACAATCCTTACCCTGACATTTTAAGATCGCAACGCGACACTTTCGAAAATGCATTTTTAAAAAGACCACGACTCGTTCTCGAATTTGCAAGGTTTTAACTCCTCTTACCTCGTGCAGGTAACCTGTTAAGTGCAGCAGGATCGCTAAACTGGACACGACCTGGAGGACTCCCATAAAAGCCAGCGTTAGCCAGAGGAGCGGTCGGCAAGTGGGTCTCACACTGTCGATGGAAGTGAAGCGAGACTGCCCGTTCTCCATTTCGGACGGATTCTGTATGTAATCGCTGTAATCATTAGCAGCCATGAGCCCTCGATTTTAATATTCTTCTCGATGGAAGGAAGTAATGGCAAGGCATTCATATAAACAGGGGTGGGCGTGCCCGTCAACTTCCTTTCGAGAGAGAGAGCCAATCAGATTGCAGGATTAGGAACCTTTTTTTTTTCTTGTGCAGGATGACACAACGTGTACAGGTTAAACTGGCTGATACAAACACCGCAACGTGCAACGGGAGTGTTCGGAGAAATACATCGCTAAGTTCAGATTTCGTTCATGATTTCAATTGTTTTGGAAGTGGTGATGACAAGACATTGCTGGAACTGATTTCGTTAGAACACGAAATGTGTGTATCAGATTTACGAGAGGTGTCCATATGGTCAGTCAGATGTTTTTATGACAGTGTTTCAGTAACAGTCAGGGTCCATGCATGGTTTTAAAAGTTAAGAACCCATCTTATTTTCATGGTAACGGAATTGAATAAAGAAATACTGCATATCGTAGCCTACGACATTACCGTGCACTTTTCGGTTTATTATTTTTATTATCATTATTATCACCACCACCACCATCATCAGTGTAGTGATATCAGCTTTTTTATAAGCGTAAAACGTGGTCCAATGATGTATTATAATTTTACATCATGTACTTGTTTAGTCAATTATCCAAATTTTACATTTTAGCATGTAAAAAAATACACTACATTCACCGATGTTTAATTAAGATCTCATTACAATAGTTTCCCAGTTTAACTAAGATGACGCAGTATAAACGGCAGAGAACAGAAAAAGTCGTACTACTGAAAACTCACTTAAGTGGAATCAGCTAATGAAGGAAAAAAAAAACCCAGTTACATTAATTACTCATATCCATACTGACAACGTAAATTTTACGTGGTAAAATTTCTCGTCAAAATACGTCTTACACACCAGCATGCGCAACACAATATTTTTAAACTGTGGTGTTGTTATTAGGTACTTAAATGTGAATGGCACTTGAATTAAAAATTAAGCATATTTAATTATGTTTGAACGATATGTAATAAGGAGGTTGTTGAGCACCCTGTATATTGTGATGGATATATGCAAGAATAATAATAATAATTTAAAAAATAAATAATGAAAACCACTGGAAAATACATATAATTTTGCTAAATTCGTATTGGTCCAAAGTAATGAAAAGGAAATTGTGGGTGACACAGAGTAAGAAGAACCGTGTAACGTTAAACTTTATGAACATTTACGACACATTCTGAATTGCTTTTCTTTCATAGACTCTATATTCATTCATTTTCGGTGATGATTAATGTAGTTAGAATTGCAGTGACCAGGATTCGCTCCAGAAAGCAAGGCCCCTGTGAACGAGATTCTCTCCCCTCAAAAGGCAGGTACTCACTCAGTAAGACCAATTCGGAGTAGTTTCACATGAAGAGGCTGCTTTTAGGCTGTGCAATTACCCGAAAGGAAACCCACACAAACTATATATGGTGATGGAAAAACCTTTGAAGATGTAGATGAATGCAGGTTCTTTATTATTGGAATGCCAAATATCAAGTGTTAGGAAGTGCATTTCTTGACAGGTAAGTAGTTTGGTGTGGCCCTTGGAAATAAAGAACAAATATAATATCAGGAAACTCGGATATGCGAGAACACAAGGCATACAAGTGGATACAATTTAAAACGCTCAGACAGGAAGCGGATGATCTTTGAAGCCTGGTGTGGCAAGCAGCCTCTTGTTTTAGTTGAAGGGTATCACCTGTGTGAGCTAACTGTTCAGAATGTCTAATGTGCCGACATTTTTGCAGTCGCCCTTAGTTCATACATGAGCCTCGTGCTATTGCTCAGCCATTGTTTGCGAGAGGCCCCTCCCTGTATTGTTTCAGAGCAGATGTAACAAAGCAGTTTTAAAGAAAGGGCGTTTGAAGAAAAAAATCATTTCAGGCAGTGATAGTTTTGGGGGTAGGGATGAGGTGAAAATAACATTAAATAAATCAGTTGGTAGTCAAAGAAGTTCATAGGAGGAATTGGCTCAGTGCATCTTTTTCCTAACCATCAAACCGCTACTGTACTAACATGATTTAAGGCGCAATCATTATGTGCTCTTTATAAAACCGCAGTTGTTATTTTGGTTACGTACAGCACCATGTTTCACCCCTAATTGTTTTCACTTTCGATAGGTTTGCTGTCCTAGCCGTTACTCTGAATGGTCAGGTGACACGTTCTGTCACTGGAGACTTGGGGACGTTACCAGACAAAAGGCCGGTGTTTAAACCAAAGGCCTCATGGTGCTCTTTCAAGCTTGGATGACCTAACAGGAAGTGTCACTCGGTAATGCTGGCCTTTTCACTTTGTTGTCACGTCTATACCGTGAGAACCTGTGTTATTGCTAAGGGCTGAGAGCACAGGAGCCAGGGTCTCGGTAGGCGGGTCGCCGTGGTATTTATACTCTTTGTTTTGCCATGTGAGCTGTTCTCGCCTGAACCGAACGGGGAGGTGGATGTACGGGTCGACCCCTGTGCTCCTCAGGGAGCGACGCTGAGCCAAAACCATAAAACTGCCAAAAAAACCCACTGGTAGGCACTTTTTTCCAAAGCAGAGCAGGCAGCCTGAACTTATTGTTAGCTCAGAGGCTCAGCTGGACTCTAGTGTCATGTGTGAGTCTGCTGAGCTCTCCCCAGACTGTACAGTCATCATGAGACCACTTCTCCTTGTTTTGTTTTTGGTGTAATTATTTTTTTTTAAATCACCTAAATGCAGTAATATAAATATGAACCTTATCTTGTGTCTCCCATTTTCACCAGTTTTCATTTTATTTAAAAGTACAACTAAACCCTACCTGCTTCATTTATTCATTTATTTGGAACCCAAAAAAAAACACTTCTGGATGGCACAGCATTAGGAGACACATTCAAAAGCCACACTGTTGCCAACTGCCAAAGACAAACAAATATAAAGGAAATAAATATGAATAAGGTAAAATTACACTATCGCCTTCCAGCACTGAACAGAAAGACAAACAGGACACTGTATTGTCTCTTGGTGAAATCCCACATCCTGTGTGGTATTAAGTTCGAGAACAAGCCTGCATACAGACATGGATATGCGTCTAGCGGAGTCCCGATGGAGCCCTGTTTCTCAGGACCAGACTGAGAGGTTCTCTCCTCCACACTGCCTGTCTTCCAAACACACGCGGCATTCTCCTTGCTCAGTGTGACCCGACCACAAGGTCACTGGAGTGATCTCATGAAAACATCTAAAGTGGGAATGGTCTGGGTTATTCATGGTCTGCATTGCAGTCTGCATATCAGTTCATTTCTGCAAGCTAAAGCAATTTAATTGAACAGGCACTTTGATGGTGGTAAAAAGGAAAATGAGGAGAATTACTAATTAAATTATGAAAGAAAAAAATGATGCACTGGTCACTTTCTTGCACCCATCCATTATTATTTGTAATTACCTTGATTTTAATGCACAATGTGGGCTGTTTAATGTCAATTTTCCAGTCAGGATTTTGCTGTAAGCGGCAGTTCAAAACTTTTCTAGTAATTAGTAACCACACATTGTGGTATGTGAAGGTGAATCTATACAAACAGATTTGGTTTTTAAAGTATGGAGGTATGCAAGGGAGAATGCATTCTTACCTTGTGAGTGTTGTTATAATTAACCTGCTAATCGTGCCTACGGATATGCTGTTGTGTAGAGGCGGGTTTTTGGAATTTCTCATACTGTAAGTATGACACCAAATAACATTATTTATCAAAGCCTTGCCCTGTGACACCACTGCACATCTCAGTGAAAGTTGAAAACCCACTTAAACCCTCCACAGGTCTGTTACCCAACAGACTGGACAGTCGACCCGGCTACCCTCACCGCGCTGCACAGAAACATCATCAAACAGCCAACGTGTGCAGCCAGAACAGTGGAGTGCGTGGAGTCTTCTTTTCATTGGGTGATTTGCTGTTTTTTCTCCTCAAATGAAGATGTTTACTGTATCATAATAGCTCACTGTATGACTTCAGGATGGACAGACTCCAAGGATAATGCATTGTTTGCCGTGGTAGACCATTTCAGCTGAAGCATCAGTCAGAGGCCACACGGTCTCTAATTACCCTAACTGAAGTAGCCCACTTAGCGTGTGTAGAGTCACTTCCATGTCCCTCAATCTGTGTTTATCTCAGTAGGTTGTGGCCTGTCCACAACTTCTAAACATGCTTCGCAGCAGCACTTTACAAGAAGCGCTCTGGTTCAAACCCTCGATCTCCACAAACCGTCGTCTCCTTTCCGTCACGGTTTCGGGAGAAATTATCGCAGCCACAACACTGCCCCTTTTTAATATTGCTTACAAAAATGCGTATCTTGCTACTTAACAGGCGAATAGGGAACAGACTGCGAAATCTACTGAAGGAAATACTAAATTATGATATTGGGAGACATACCTAAATATGGGGCCGTGCACCATTTAGCATTTTTAGCGGTTGACATTTTTATCCAAAAGCAATAATATTTTTATTAACTTTTCATTTGCTTCAGAGTCTTTAGGTTAACACTCTTTCTGTATCCACTACAGTGGCTGAAAGCAGTGAACGCAAAGTATTAGAAACATAAATTTCAATTTCCTCTGAGATTAGAATCAGCATAAATCAGCAAAACATACTTGTCCCAACAGTATGACTCTATTTCATGCTGGTTCACTGAGAAGCAAAATAATGATGTCACCGTACTAAATAATGAAGGCATTAAAAAAATGCGTAAATACAGGAGGGGAGGTGACATCATAGTTTCTCTAAAGACTGTTTTCCTCCCAAAAACATGCAGGGAGATTATCTACCTACAGTGATTCACAAGTGAGATCACTATTAAGCAGTTTGTCAGACAGGAAATATGGGAAGTAAACAGAACTGATATGAAAACATCAGCCACCCAGTGAGTCAGTTCAATTTCATCACTGAAGACAAACCAGCAATAAATATTTTAAGTTTTTTATTTCTAACACTGTTTTCTTACACATACAGCTGATAACAGATGCAGGAAAGAGGGGTTTTCATGGTAACATCATGATAAAACACAAATCATGCAACTTTATTTGTTCTTTAAAGTCTGAACTTATTTTGATGAAAAGCATTTTTTTTTTCTGCTGAATGTCAGTGAAAATTAACAAAACAGCATGATGTTCTTGGGACTTTATTTTACATTTTTTTGACATTGTAATGGATGTACCAGATTTAAACCTTACACTTACCAGACTTTCCCACGTACTCCATAAAATCGTTATGTACTAAAAGTCACTTTTTCACATGGTACACTCCTGCCTTCTTTACAAACAAAAATTGTTTAATTAGCTTTGAGATTATTTCTGTTAAGAAGTAAAAATAACTGGAAAGTGCTCATTTAAAATCAATTGAACTGCGATGCATGTATTTAAAATGCTTGGAATCCTTGCTGGTTCCTTTAGCCCTGTTCATTCCCAATTTCTGACAAAAGCATGCTATGAACTGAGGCAAATCAATTTCATGAGAGCAGTCCTGGGTTCTGGACATTCCAGCACAAACAAAGTTGTCCCATTCCATTGGTCCGTCAGTAGAGAAACCCCGGGGAAGCGGGCAGCACGGTGGGCTGACATCCACAGCTTTCACGGGCCTCAGACTGGGGCCCGCCCAGAGAAGGATCGAAGCAGACCACTGCCAGAGCATCGTCATGTTGTGTTACCAGAGACATCCTGGTTACTGCCACTGGATACTGCAAGCCTCGAGGTAAAGTATGTGTTGTGGTCAGAGCTGGAAACAAACAGCTAATATGTTTCGGGGGGAGACAGGCTCTTCCTGTCTGTTGTGGTTAAGGAACTAGACTAAGTTAGGGTCGCAGGTTCAAGGAAAAGGACTGCCATTGGTCTGGTTACAAAACGTCTATAAATATATGGCTGTGATTATAATATATGCAAGTTTTGATGCTGTATGAATATATTAGAGCCAATAAGTTAGCGTAAATGAAATAATTGTTTATAACACCTTATTGTATGCTTTTGTACACTTATATGGTAAACTGTGCAGTAAATTAGACAAAGTACAGAACTTTTAAAGAGGAAAGTATTTTGTATGTCTGTTGTTCTTCTTCCATAGACATGTTTGCATGAAAGAGCCATCCAGCGCTCCCATGGATCCAGTCACAAATACCGTTTTCCAAACAAAAGACGATTTGTTTTTCGACGGCATCTTCACCTGGCAACAGAAAGCTCTCCTGGTGTTTTTCTGGAGTCTGTCTTTCTCGCTAAAATCAACAGACCTGTATCACAGCAGACCCAGGGGAGGATACCCACACCTCACCATGTCAGGAGCCACGCTGGGGCTTCCGTGTTTTTCCAGAAGAATTTATCGTTCAGGTTTCATCTTGTTTTCACTCCAGACAATGCAGGAAAATTACAAGTAATAACGTGTGTATCTGTTCCCCCCCTTATGCACTAATTAACGTGCAATTTTTTCCCCCACACATACAATCTTTTGTTGTCTCAGGTTTGGCACCTTTTCACCACCTTCAGTCTGTGCCACCTCAAACTCGACAATTACGTTCCTGCTTTTTACTGTCATATAAATAGTTTTCATTTATTACAGATGGAAAAGCCATTTGCTCTTACTGCACTGTATATTAGTTTTATATGTACACACATATATATAACATGTAATTAAGCTTCAGATGTTTTTATTACCTTAGCTGTAGGAAGCACTGGATTTCTTAAAGCTGGTGAACCTTTACCAAGAATGTAAGGCTTTGATATGCAGCCTTAGGTAGGTGTAATGCCCAAGCATTCTGTGGTTCATTATGATGACTGTATTGCTGGTTAAAGCACAGGAAGAACTCTCTGGTTATGCCTTGATGTTTCATTACATCATCAAAAAAGGACATCTTGTGTTTTTGACTTCTATTGTACATTGTCACTACTATTAATCCAGTATTTAAAAAAATTTAGATTAAGCCGTTTAGATGCAATAAGTACACACGCTGAAACAATTCATGCCACTGCACTGAACAGAAATTTTCACATGAAACTGCTTTATTTTTGAGCTGCATCTTAATGACAAATATAGTGCTTTGACTTCAGGTTTATAATCCATAAACTATTTAGCCATATCAATAAGAGACAAGTAGTGTACTCACTGTTATAACTTACATAAATAATCAAATATCTTATTTGGCAAGATTATAGAAATAAGCAGAAAAAATATATAGAAATCAATATACTTACTGTTAGCCTGCTACAATGTGTGACAGATTCAGATGAGCACGGCACAAAGTACTAATCTTCTTCAGCTAGTAAATCAATTCTCTATTAACACATTCAGCATTAAATAACACAAAATAGCACTGGTTATTTTAGTTATAAACATATGCAAATGATACACCAATTAAAGTGACACGTAGAAGGGCAGGGCCATCACACACACTAATTTCATTTACAGCAAAAGAAAAAGATTACTCCTTCTGGTCAGCCAATGGGGAAAAACATATGTCCAAATTAACAGACATGTTCCAACTTCATATTTTTTTACTTGCTGCCCGAAAATGTGCATTTGTTTTTTTTTTTTTTTTAATCATAGAACAAGTTGAGTTTACACACTTTGTACATCCCTCCCCCTCATCTATAAACACTGACTTGAACATTGGCAAATAAATTTTGGCAGCATGTTTTAATAAAATCTGACATGCAATCAAGTATGCATTTCCCTCGCATTGTTACTGAGTGGAAAAATAACCGATATTGGCACTCAGTGTCACCTTTTCCCAATAAGAACATGTAAAAACACACAAACATATGTCACCAGGATATGACCACTAGGTGTCTACAGTTTGGTACACTGGTGGAATACTGCATTAGCATTAGCACTGGTTCACTCACAAACTGTGGCATTTATTATTATTTTTAAATACATTAAGAGGCATTACACTATACAGATGACACTTTCCCATCCTGCCTTGGGTCCCAGTGGGTCGAACGAGAAGCACACACGGGTAACGCTTTTGCAACTCAACTACGTCATGGAGTCTAAGAGAACAGAGCAGGAACTTGGGGCGAGCAGAATACAGGAGACCACCTGACGCAGAGCAACTAGTGCGATTCATGCAGTACTGCTGGAAAGGCAGGTGTAAACTGCACCAGAAATATCATACAACTGCACAAAAATGCTAAACTTAATCAACACCCCCCAAAATGTTTATTTTTAGCACACTGCTCAAAAACATGCAAGGTGAAGGGACAGATCAAACAGCTTACACATGGACATGTTCAAAGTGCATTTCTTTTCTTTTTTCCAGAACGTATGATATTTCAGAACGTATGATTTTCACAATTTTGAGAACTCTCCAGCTGGCTGGCTGCCATATTTCTGAGGCATGGGTTGAGTTATGACATTCACTGTGACGGAAAAAAAACGGGTCTTAAAATATGCAGATCAACCAATGGTGAGTAGAAGTCTGAGGGTTGTAAAAGAACAAAATTTCCTAATATGTTTCATCTACCACCCACTAAAGTCCATGCCAACTTTTGGATGACCAGCTGAGGTCTACGAGACCCGTGCGTTGTGGTTCCAGCGTGGATGTTACAAATCCGTAAACAATGTAAACTTGCGTTATAATGTCGCCGTGCATCCGTATGTATGAGACAGAATGACAAGCTTATGTTGTCACCAGTTTAAAAGAATTTATTCCTTGTGTATTTAAGTGTTTCACAATGCTCTATAAATCAACATTTCCAGAACAGCTAATGATATAAATCCATATGCATTTCTTTCCAAATAAAGACAGGCAATTAAATTTTAACTCAAGGTTATTTCAGTTACACCTTTGTAACAAACGGGGACTACCAAAATGTTTTTTTTTCTGTTAAGATGACATGCTGTTAACCACATAGCATTAAAACAGCATATAGGTCAGGTTGTACGTGATCAATAAAAATGGCAGCTCTACGAGTGTACTGCCTTACGTCGTAGTTTAGCTACAGGTCTGCTGGTAGCATTTCACCATGCAGTGTAATGCAGCTGGAGAAACAGGTTGGCACACACAGACATATCATTGCTGATTCTTTTGTGCAAGGACAGTTTGCATAAATCAAGCTGTTTTCACTGTAACAGTATAATGAATCTCTAGATTCAATTTGTCAAATTTGTGTGAGGATAAAACCAGTGGAACAACTGGCTTTTAATTGTCAGAATAACGTTCTGTGCATTAGCTTGACAAGTAAATTGCTTTTAATGTCAAATTCTTGAAATGGCTAATAGTCTCTTGGTAGCACGCCACAGTGATTGGCAGGGTTGTTCCTTGAGCGAGTAGAAACAGTTCCACATAAGAGGTATTACACTGACACGGTCCTTCCCTGAAAGTATGGGGAACCCCCTGATGAAAGCAAAGGAAAACAGGACACGTTCTTGCTCCTAGGGCAACTCCCCTCAACCCTCACAAGACAAGACAAGGAGCGCATAACATAACGCACGAAACGGCCACGGACGATCGCATGCTTGCAGGCGTACGCGCACGAACACCAAAAGGAAAAACACGCAGAAAACAGACGCGGCGAGAAAAGCGGCGGAAGCATTTTTTTCAGTTACTTCATGCGAGGTGCACTCATTCACACCTGCCACCAAGGGGTGAAAACAGCCCCGCCCCACCAGTTACCTCCACCACTGTTGTCGGGTACAGCCAGACACAAACGACACGCGAGACGACACACACACACACACACACACCCCGCTGACCAGGCATCTGCTTCGGCCGAGTACGCCGCACATGGAGTGGAGTCGAAGCGGTTCCGCCGGGCTGGGCTGCTAGGAGAGGTCGAGCAGCCACTGGAAGAGCGACTGCCTCGTGTGCCTCTCAGCTCCTGACTCGTCGCTGTACCTGAGGAGCGCCTGCAGCAGCTCCCCTACCTTCCAGTCCCTCTCCCGGACCGCATGCAGCACTTCGGGTAGCTGGAGAGGAGGCAGGCAGAGGCATGGGGCTGGTCAGCCGAGACCCACCCAGGACCACACATTTCTAAACGCCAAGCCCTGCTAAGGAAGCCTGCAGACTGAAAACAATCTGTCTGTGTTCTGCCAATCACTGTCCAGGTGGGAACCATCATAGTACTCTGATATTTACCTAGAGCTTATCACTATGTATCATCTGTGACAACCCTTGTGTATCAGTGTCAAACAAGGTCAAATTGCTATAAATAGCTGCCCTCTTTGAAAATAACACAGATACAGCTGTGTGTTATTTTTGTGTACGTAGTTACCTAGCGTCACTTGAAAGTAATTATCAACCTTGTCTATAGGTGTTTATGTGGAACCCGTTACTATGACTTGGTTTCTATCTGGAAAAAGTCAGTATATACAGAATGATGTTCCTATGTGTTAGGATAGGTGTGTGAAGGGGCGAAGAGGCATACTAACCAGCCGCAGGTCCTGCTCTGTTTCGCAGCGGAGCTGCACTGCGGGTAGGCCAGAGTGGGAGGCCGCGATCCACTGCAGCATCGCCCTCACCTGCGGGTCAAGGCTGCGCTGGAGCGCGTCTACGCTGACTACCAGTGAGCTCCCGTCGGCGCACGGCGGGCCTGCCAGAGCAAACACACGGCAGCAGATTACTCCCCCCCTCCATCCCCCATCCCACAGCGGCCACTACGACGGGCCAGCCTAATCGCAGAGGTGTGGCCGTGCCTGTCCGTGAGTCAACAAAAGCGGCCGCGTGGAGGCATTTCCCACGCTCCCCCCCCGTGCTCGCTGGCCGACACCCGAAGTGGAAAGTGGAATCAGATGGAGACCTGTTCCGAGCCAGTCTTACAGCCTCGGGGTGATGGGGAACGGGGTGTGGGGGGTGGTAAAGGGGGGGTAGAGAAATCCCCTCATTGTGCATTCATAATAAGACACAACTGTGTGCGCTTACAAGCCGGCGGAGCGCTGTGAGCCAGCCTTAACCACTGAGGACGCTCAGACTAGGGGCCTAGACAGTGTCAGATGCCCTTAATGAATGTCAATATGGCGTCTGTGGTTTTTGCACAACACATTACCCTCCGAGTCTTCCTTCGCCTCAGTCTCCTTATCGTCCGTGCCGTCACTGCAGGGTAGGGAGAAACGCGTAAGAAGAAGCCACCGCATGCTGGTGGGGGGTGGGGGTGGTATGAGGGGCGTGCAAAACAGCGCATGCAAGTGGCAATGGGGCACTAGAAGCCGCGGCGCATCTCCTGCCTGACTGCGTCTCACGCTGACCTGATCCAGATGTTTGTACCGTATCACTTTTTAGTAATGCCACAGGTAACGTAATTTTTCACATTACATCATTTTTCATGCACTTTGATTTTTTTTCTCCTTTGTTCAATTGATACCGGCTATAAAAACAGCACTGAAACAAGCCCATTGTAGCGGGGGGCTAACAGCAGAAATCCAATTCTTCACGATGCAGCCTAAGGCAGGCACAATTATCCCTTGCTGTATAAAATCTTCAATTATTTTGTCACATCAGATACCATTTTTCTTGATCAAGCAAGCTAAGGAGCGCAAAAGCAAGATGTTGCCATTTTAATGACTAATCTTCCATTTGGAATGGGGTCGTTAGAGAGGCAGGGCGAGCAGCATCATCTCATCACTCACGCACGCGGCCTGAGACGCAGACAAGGAGTTTCCAGAGTGAAGGCTTCACAAAGCAGCAGAGGGCTGAGTGAACAACCATCCCCCCCAAGGCCAGCCTTTCCTGTGCCCACACACAGAAATTCCATTAACTAGCTCCTTTTATATGAACACAAAGTGAAGACCGACAAAGACGCGTTGTACTCTGTCAAACGTTGACACGCGCGCGCGCACACGCAAGCACGCGCTTTAGTGCTCAATGCCATGAGATCATGCAGAATTACTATCGAAGTCATTGTAATTATTCATCTACAAGCAGGAATTGGAGGGGTGAACAGCACATGTCCTTTGTGCCAGACCAACCTGTCTGATGGAGAAAAGGATAAATGCTCCTCATAAATCTCCCCCTCTAACCCCAGACTGCTCCAGCTACTGCTGTTCCCATTACTGCCAAGGGAGAGAAGATGATTCAACGTTAGTATTGTAATGGGTACAATCTACAATGACCTGGTACCATCCAGGATGGCAACCATATGTTGTAACATTTTGACCGGCACTGTGCCTCTGACAAAGAGCCATTTCAGCAACTATAGAACCATAGTGGTGTTGCCTTTCTGAACTGCACAGTTTCTCAGTTTTCAGACTCGCAAATCTTTGAGACATTCACAGTGGAGAGTTTCAAAGGCACACCTATTACGAAAACTTAGAAAACAAGTTATGTCCGGTGTTTTCAAAATACAGAAATTGCTTAGACTACCTTACGGTGAGCGGCTTGGGAAACAGACCCCAGTATCATGAACTCGCGTTCCCAGAAGCACCAGTGCTTTATGAATGAATCAGTTCTCTGGCCAACGCCTCCAAAAACCAAATTACTCATGTGATGGGCCTTGGTCCAGCTCAGATGAAAGACAGGAGGGGGAATTCCATATTAATATTGTAAATGAATGCCACTAACTTTTAGGCTATCTAGGGTATATAGTTCTCATAAGGAAAAAATTTCCAGTAACACTTTGCCTAAAACACAATGAACTGAAAAATGGCACATGCAATGAGATCCATGCTCATATAATGTAAAAGCAAAACATTAAATTGCAGGTAGACTCTGGTTTAAACTCCCTACCCCAGCCTCCTGACTAGATAACAAAGGAAAATTCTCTCATGCAAGCATATCAAAAACATTCAAGCTCCCTGTAAATACAAGCGAAATCGTTTTACGATGTTGGATATTTAAGATTTAATTTCACGAAACAACTGTGGAGGTTTCAGAATAAATGGCAGGAAAGCCTTACGGACTCCACAACTTTTGCCTCATATCTCCTGACACTGTAATACTGAGGAACCATGTGCCATTTTAAAAGAGACGAGTGGATTAGGAAGACTACGACTAGGTCCTATGGCATTCTGGTCATCTACCTGTCACTCAGGTGCAGGAAGCTGCTGCTTTCATCTGCGTGCTCTTCCTCGAAGCTGAGGTTGGACCAGCTGCCGATGCTGTCGTCGCCCACACTCAAACTGAGCTGCTGGCTTGCTGTGGACTCTGATGTGTGTGTGGCCTCCTTCCCTGAGGTACTGTAACACAGGCGGCACGCAATCAAAATGGCTGCCGGTTATTGTGTCGGTTCCACTTCATGACAAAACCAGAGCCACATGCGTATTTTACTTTAGCGTTTGAGCCCATCAGCAAAAGGTGCAGTGCAAACAGATGTCCATATGCATTCCAGCCATGTATGAGTCAGTAGAACATGCAATGCATTTATATTACAGCCACTTTTGTCTTAGTGCACGGCCTAAGGCCATCACTAAAGCATGCATTCATTCTATTACATTTTTTTTCATTTATATGGCTTTCCTTTACATGACTAAGCACAGTAAAACTGTCAAGAAATTTTACTGTTACCTAAGGTTGATGCTCTGATAGAGGTTGGAAACTGCAGATGTCATGATCTCCGTGGTGAGGCTCTCGGCAAAGCTTGCACCATCGTGTCCAATCCCACTGTCTGCATTCAGGCTGGCGCTGCTGAGCTCCCTCTTGGCTTTCTCAATAGCTGATGAAACCATTTCTTCTGCGAAAGCAGCCCTTTTCTCCATGTCAATGTGAATTTTAGGAATTTCAAGGCCAGTGACCTGAGCCTCCTTGCAATCATCAACCACCGTGACCTCAAATTCCCGCCTCTGCCTACTAACACTGTCCTGGAAGTGTCGCCTACCGGCGTTTCTGCAGAAAAGATGTTCTCTAATTCCACAGTAGTGACACGTCTTGTTGGACACTGTAGAACTTAGTGTTGCCTCTGAGAGCTTTTCGGCATAAGAACTTTGGTCTGTGAGCTGCTTATCTTCAGAAGCATTTGAACTGACTGATGCCAAGGTAATCTCCAAGGTATCATCAACTATTTTTCTAGCATAGTGTTCTATTACTTGCCTGACACTCTCGCTGTAGTTTACGTCATTTAAGCTACTGGTGCTATGGTACTGTTTAGTTTTCCCAGTGAAAGAACAGGAAAAATTTGTTCTGACAAGATTCTCTGTTACATTATCTACATTGGACTTTTTGTATAGACAGGAATCTGTCAGCGATTTGGGCAGTCGAACTGATGACAGTCGGAGCTTTCTAGTAACATCAGATGTGATGTTATATGCCAAAGTCTCTGCAAAGTTTACAAGCTCCAAGTACTCCCTCCTACTCATGTCTTCTGGATTCTGGCATGTACATTGAATTCCAGACGACCACAGTTTTTTGTGGTCATCCAAAAAAGATGCCTCTTTCATCAATCCTGGCCAGAGTTCATGGATGCCATCATAATACTGCCTCTTACAAGTGTGGAACTTCCAATTGGACTTTTGCTTGATTTTTCTAGCTGCATGTGCCAGTCCAGATTTTATGGAGCGGTATGCAAGTCTGCTAGCATACTGATCTAAAATTAACTCCCTATTACCCCCTTCTCCCTTTAGAACTCTGATGAGGTATCCGCTATACTCATCAGTCACACTTTCACAGCTGGAGTTCTTAGAGGAAAGCCCAGCTGGCCCACTGACTTGAGGGTTTGAAAACGATACAGTAAAATCACTTGACGATTGCTGAGCCAAGCTACCTATTCTATGTCCTTTCAGACTGATCTGATGAGGTTGAACATCAGCAAACTCATCTTTGGTACTTGTGATAACTTTATGCCTGGACAGATTAGAACTAATCATCTTTTTTACATCACTGATAACCTCTCCAGCAATTTCCCCTGCATAGGTCCACAAAGAGTTCAAAGTCTGCTCTGAAAACTTTGCGCTATGCACAGAACGATCATCTTTGCATTCCTTTTTCTCAGACTTCCATCCATCTGCCACCACCAGAGTGTCCATCTCCGTAGCCATGGAAACAATGTGGCACGCTAAACGTTCTGCATAACAAAAAGCTCCCTTTTCCACAATTTTTTGGTCAATTTCCATAGTTTGATTTTGTCTCCGTTGGTCTCCTTCTTGCATTTCTTCACGACAGTGATCATCTTGCCCATCCTCTGCATCTTGATTAATTTCAGCTTCTTCTGAGAGGGATCTCATGAGTTTCAGTAAGAAGTCTGACTTCTCAGAGTCACTGCCAGCTTCCACAGGACCAAAGGCGTGCTGATAATGTGGAGTGGACGGAGGAGTTGCAGGGGAAAATTCTTTGGCCAGCTTCCCTTTGAGCTTCTTGGAAAACTTCTTAAAGTGCTTCTCCTGGGAGACTGGAGGCGATAGCTGTGGAGTGGATGGCGGAGTGCCAGGAACTCCATGGATTTTCCTCCCAGTGGTGAGAGTATCATCACCTGACATTTTTTTGCCACCCCTTCGCGATGCCTCAAAACTTGGCACCTCTAATGTGTCCTTCAACAACGTGGGACGGATTTCAGGAGCTGCCTCACTGACTTGACATTCATTTCGAGGTTCTGATTCGTGGCTATCTTGACATATTCCTTTGATTGCAGAATTTGGCTTCAAAGACAAAGGGGATGCATGATCAAGAAAACCTCCTTTCTTTTGACAAACTGTACTTTTAGAGTTGTTATATTTACCAGGCCACCCTGAGCAAAGGCTCCCAGAGACCTGTGGTTTGAAAGACATCCCAAGGTCACTCTCAGATGGAACAGCTTGGCTTTTTCTGTCAATTCTGCTTGTCAGAAAACAATCAGACTCAATAGTCCTGGACAAATTTAAACACCCACTGCCAGTGACATGCCTTGAAACTGAATCTGTTATATTCGCACTGACTACATTTTGAGGAATCATCTGACCTGAAGAAAACAAGTGACTTCCTGTTTTTCTGTTGAAGTTTTCTGCACAATCCTCTGCTCTCTTATTTGCTTTGGAAGCATTTGCGAGCTCGCAAGCCTCACTTGCAGTCACATCTACCTTGTTCCCAGAATAATCCTGAAAATGGGTCCTGCCAAAAGACAGGTTTCCGGAGAACGTTTCACCGGAGGCTATACCTAATACTGCTTCAGTCGTGTGCATCTCACCAGCACTTTTCCTTCGGGCGACAGCAGGCAGTAAATCAGTCTGCGTTGCTGTTGACAATTCCAAGGCAGAAGTTGTCACCAATCTACCTTCAGAGCAGTTACACTTTCTGGGGCCAGTCTGTGATGTTTGGCAAATGCTGGACTTGAATAAGCAAGTGTCTCCTGGGCTCTTAAACTGCGAGATTGCCTTGCCAGCCACAGGCACTGGAACACAACTTGCAATCCCAGACATACAGAACAAAGCCTTTCTCACGGTGCAGCCATGTTCTACTGGCTCGAGCACCTCAGCCATGTATGGTGATCCAAGATAATGAGCAGAAGCATTACAGGTCTTTGTGATTTCTGTGGCGTCCTCTGCTCTAACATAATGGATATTGTCAAGAGAAACACTGATGGCTGCCTGCGTGGTGAAGGTGACATCAGCCTGAGATAGTTCTATGAAAGCCTCCTGGAGTACAGACTCAGAAAGATCAGTTGCATAAGAAGAAACTACTTCCTCCTCCTGTTCAAAGGACCAGTTGCTCGGAGTTAAAGGCGTGGATGGATGCGAAAACTGACAAACTTCCATTATTCCTTCGAAAACTAATTCCTCTGCTAAATCTGCAGCAAACCTGGCAACCGTGTTGTTGAAAATCTGCTTTTTTACAAAGTGGAATTCCTTCAGAGCTCCAGATATAGCTTCTCCAACTAGGAAGCTTGCCAATCCATTTATGGCACGTTCTTTTAGCACATATGCACGTCTCATGCCTATTTCATGAAAAGCCATTTGAAACACTGAAGAGGTCAGCCTTGCGGCTAAATGGCAAAGGGTCGTAGTACAAGAGGACACCCCTTTCTGCAGATCTCTGAAAGCGCTCCCTAGGCTCATTTCCACTAGGTCCGTGGCAAACTTCTGTATGCCGTCCTTCAGTGTCTGCGACTTCTGAGATTTGGATATAGTGACCGTCTGCTGAATGTCAGAGAGTTTCATGAGGTGCCCATTGCTGTTTTTAAATTCTTTATGACAGACACAGCTCAAGTTCTTATTCACATTCATATCAACAGGAGACGAATACCCACAAACTGAACCAAGAATTTCCTTTGACAAATTATTAGCAAAGTCAGAGTATGTTTTATAAAGGGCACAAAGGTCCTGTGGTTTACGCAATTCAAATTCATCTCCTTCTGCCTTCCAGAAATACTCCAAAGTGCAGCATTCGCCCAAAGGACTGAATGCCGAGGACTGAACTGGACTAAAAAGCGCCCCGGTTTCATCACCAATCGCCCTTACTTGACGCGGAGTATCTACAAGATCTGAGTGCACGCCAGACAGTGATCCTGGCTTGAGCGGAGTGGGCTTCTTTACATTGGCAGGAAGTGTTGGGTGGTCAAACCGGTGGGGGTTCATGGCTGTTGAAGGGACACCTGGGGATATGCATTTGGAGTCTTCCACGAATGTCTTCCTCTGCATCTGACCGGCCACCGTTGGCTCTTTGACCGATTTTGACATGCTTTCAAGGGCTTGGTCGAGGTCATCAAACTGGTCAAAACTATCAAAAAACTCGCTCACTTCTGAGTCAGAGTCCTCCACCCCATCTTTAAAGATGGGTATTTTAGGAATGTTGAGCTTTGCTCTTAGGCTCTTCTGGTAGCCGATTTCATCCAGGAAGATTATGGGGCTGGGGCTTGAGCAGTCAGAGTCTTCGGATTCGGTGACAGACGTAGTCGCGGTACGCCCTTTCACAATACGGTCTGGCGTGTAGGCCACCTGCCGGACTGCTTCACCTGTGGAGCACTCCGACACTGAGCTTCGAAAAGCCACCGGCGTCTCAGGCAGCGACGATTTCTTAGCCGAAGCCTTCTGGGAAAACGAACTGAGGATCAAGCGGGAGCCGGATGTGCCTTTGTAGTGAGGCGACACCGTCTGGGAGGCTGCATCACGCTGGTTCCTTTGGTTATGAAAGGCTGTGAAATTAAACACCAAATTTTATTTTCATGTACAAGCAGAACACACACACACAATGTTTGATTGGTAATGACAGACCCTGCTGTTAGGGTCCGGGTGAAAATGTAAAGAAGAATGTTTTGTGGCGACGCGATGAAAACAATTCTGAGAAGTGAAGGGATATGTATTGTGCAAGATGTACTGTTAGGAGAGCACAAATAAATCTTTCACTGCCATCTAGCAATGGCATCAGGTAATTTCAGCTCCTTATTGTGGAACACGTCTGACTGGTTTGAAGGCAAATAAAACTCATGTACACATGGAAATTAAACTGTTTTTAAAACAAGCATATAACACATACTAGCTGTTGAAGCAACGCTTCATATTCTCAAGGAAGTCATAAAAAAAAAAAAATCACAAAAATGCAGAAAAAAAACGAATTACAATACAATATATCAAAATATATTCCCCCTGGTAGCATCTGTTAACTCTTGGGTAAACACGTCAGCCACTTACGCGAGGCGCCAGTCACTTCGTCCTCCTCCAGGTGCTCGAATGCAGTGACAAAATCGTCCTCGATGGAGGAGACAGACTGGTTAGTGTCATCGTCCTCAACCGGGCAGGTGTCAGACACGCCCTTCTGTGCAGACTGCAGTTCCTGTGCATACTTCATCCCCACCACGTACCGCGACAGCAGGGCTGACGTGCTCCCGGCCCCAGTCTCCGCGTGCCGGAACACGCAGATGGCTTTGGACCCAGGCGTCTTCACCAAGCGTCATTAAGCGAAAATTTAAAAAAGAGAGACTGATCAATGTGTGTAAGTTGTGAGCTCCTTCGCTTTGCTCCAAGTAAACTCTGTGTGTTTCATAAAGAGGTTGTGGAGGTACAAGGGGTGTAAGAACTACATCATGGACACACTGACATTAGAAATGAACAGCGGACATAGCAAGATGAAGTGTGACAAAGAGGCTTTTTATGAGGTCCCTACACTGACTGGGGCTTTGAACATCCTTCCCTATGTTCCATCCAGGTGGTAAGGAGTCTTCATTAGGGCACGGCACAATCTGATGCTATGCCTGTCCGCCATGGTCTAATCCGCTCCACAGCTTGTAAATCACCATTACAGAGCCAAACAGAAAACTACGTACAGTGGAAATGAAAAGTCTACACAGCTCTGTTGAAATGGCAAGTTTTTGTGCCATAAAAAAAATTTAAGCTAGGTAAATCATGGCACAACTTTTTTTTAACCGTTATTGTGATATTACAACCTATACAAATATGGAGAAAAATCAGAAACTGCTTAGGGTAAAAATGTAAATGAAAAAAAAACATCTAAAAATTTGGTTGCATAGTAATTGAGACTGCGGCTGTCTTTGACATGAAGCACTCGCATTCAGCGTCACGGTGAACAGTATTCAGCATAAACCTGACATCAATTAAAGTCACTCGGTGACTTTAAATAAAGACTGGTTGTTCCTGCAGAATTATCACATTCTTGGTTGCATCCTACTGCAAAAACCATGGTCCACAAAGAGTGTCTAGACTTTTTATATCCACTGTAGGAAGCATATTACTGTACATCTTTCACAATGGGGAAAAAATACAGAAAAGGTGTGGTATGAGTTACAACATCAGGTCTTTTTGTAGGCCTACCTGACTAATACTGTCTTTTCTCTCTGGAAGGTTCCGAGAATCTTTGAGCAGCAACACCTCTTCATCTTTGAGACTTTGGACATGCAGTGATCTAAGCAACTCCGACAGGTCAGAAGGGATGGATGGCAGGCCCTGTTTACCAAAAACACGATGATTCAAATAAGCCTGTCAAGCAAAATTAAAATCTGTATTATGGGGACATATAAAAAATGAGACTTGCAGTACTTTCCACAGATGTTAAATACATACAATATTAGAAAGGGAAACTGTACCTTAAGGGCAAAGTCATCCACTTCAGAACAACTGGGCAGACCTATAAAATGGATCTGAAAACAGAAGTGGACATATTGTCATCTAACCAGGAACCACTGGGCAAATCATGTGTCCCGAAACACGCAGAAATAATTTGTCTGGCAGAACAAAAAACAATCGCTATCATTTCAACAACTTGTCTTGGCTTTCAGACGATTAGCGAAACAGACATATTTTACATATACATTTATTCATTTAGCAGACGCCTTTGTCTAAAGCCACTTACAATGAATAATAGTACACGTGCACGTCACAAACGAGGTCAATCAGTATCAGAGAATCTAACTAACAGTAAGTGCTGTCCTATCATCAAAGTGCACACAATTAAGTCAAGGAATTGTCACACAAGTTATTCAAGTAAAGGGAAAGCATAAACATATAACATATAAGTCTTGTAGAAACTAGAAAAACATGTACAAATGGCCTTGCAACTTGAGTGAAAGGAAGCATAGATGAAAAAAAGTGAAGTTTTAAGTTCGGTGGTATTCCCTGAAGAGATGTGTCTTCAGTTGCTTGCTGAATGATTTATCATACAATATATTTGTAAAATTTACAATAAAATGTATCACCAACATTACGCTACTGCATACTGATATTGTACTAGTACGTACAGTCTGAACTGAACAAAGTTCACACACACAAAAAATAAATGCAAGAAGCTTTTATTAAGTTGACGTTAAAGTCACCTTCAATAAAAACCTTTGTTGTGGTATTGTATAGGAACAAATCATGCCCATGTGAAATGTACAGGATCTTCAATGCAGAGGCTTCTTATAAATTCTGCTCTATGTTAACACCGCAGTTCGGTAAGTGGGATACAGTCAGACTTTCAGAATGACTGGGTATGGTCACAATGAACGGCACAGCACAGCGAGGTACATGTATAGTTAAGTTTGTGGTAAAAACCAGAAGTGGTACCACACAGCAGAATGTGGGCTTGTGCTGCTTCGCATGTTAAGCAGAGCAACCAAACCCCTTCGATTTGACTTGTCTTCAACGCTAAAGCAAAAACACTGCAATGCATTCCAACACATCAATGCACTTAAAATCTTACAAAAAAAAAAAAGTTTTAAAATCTACCTGATCAAAGTCCAGCAATATTTCACCAAAAATCACTGAGACTGTGAATCAAAAAAATTATACAAAGCAAACTATGGTTTGGGATTTCTTGAAAGTTAAATCATTGGCAGCGCTAATGGCAATGTATGAAACTGATGCAAGCTTTGCATGCCTAACAAAAACCAGCCATTAACAGTTTTCTTTAAAACACTCTTCCTGGAGGAGATGCAGCATGTTGGAAGTGGGAACGAGATGTAGGTTGAGAACAAGGGGTGAATTCCATGCAGGATGCAGGAGACCACACGGCGCGTTGGGCAGTACGTTACGCACCTCGGTGGAGCACAGCGGCTCCCTGGCGTGTAGCTCCACGCACAAGTTGCACAGCTCCTTCTGGCTCCTCAGCAGGCCCTTGATGAGCGGCACCGAGGCCTCGCGGACGGTCTGGTCCCATAAACACACGTTATTCATACACACGCTTAACTATGAAGTATAGAGCACTGGAGCAGCACTGCGTTTTCATGAATTTGGGAAGAAGGCATTACTGAAGTTACACAAGCAGTGTTCCTATCTCGCATCTGTAGAGTTTGCGGGTACCAATCAGGACAGAGATCTTCAAAACTAAGGACCCCGCAATAGGAAAATGCTCCATGTATATAAGAACAGTATCATGTAAACTATTTATTAATTACCAGCAAGCTAAGCTGTAGGTGCTAATGTGCAGAGTGCAGGACGTGTGATGGGACAGACCTCTTTCCTGATGGCTGTATGGTTCTTGAGTGGGACTCCTCGAATCCGTGCACAGGCGTCCATAGCTGGGCAGGGCAGGGCCACTCACCTGTAGCAGAGGCAATGAATGAATTTACTAACCATCCCAGAGACAACAAATCCCAAGACACTGGCGCATAATGGCCTTTAACAGTGAAGAGAATGGACAAACTGGATGGATCTTAAAAATTCCCCTCATTTTGAGGAGCTGGCATCTTCATCAAAAGGTCAGATTCAACAGACCTTGCACTGCCTGTCATATCCTCCTGTGTTTCCACTGTCGTGGACATTCTGTTTTTTAATCAATCAACATTTATTTATATTACACTTAATAACAACTGAAAGTTGACCAAAGTTTTTAAAGCACTTCTTTTACTGACTTGACCAGTACTTGTAATTCCTGGTGAACTTTCCTTTGGGTGGAACTTCCTTTTCCTTTCTCTACAAAACTGGCTTAGAAACTGCAAAAAATTTTCTTTCCTTTGATCTCTGGAGGATAAACAATGGTATTCTGTGTGTGTGTGTGTGTTTGTGTGTGTCAATTTCTCGTCACATCTGGCACCGCTGACTCCATATCTAAACTGCAACCTTCCACACAACAGGAACAGTGATCAGAGTGTAATGACTTAACACACTTCTGCCAGTAAAAGTCTAATAGGTAAGAAACCAAAACACAATCGACAAAACCACATGTAAAAAACCTCCCTTAAAACCAAAGTGCAGTTTACATCAAGGTTTGCATAAAACGACCAGCTTCCGTGAAATGGCCAGAATACACCATAGCTGAGCCTAGAGCCCTTATCACACTTACTAAACCTTAACACTATACACTTACCACAGTGCCTTTCCTCAACGCAAGAGAGGATTTACGAGAAACGTGAATAAGACCGGGGAAACAAAACTAACAACTGAATGCGTTTCTGGACTAGCCCTCAGCAAGCCATTTTAGCCTGACCTTATATTGGCCTAGAATCTAAAGGTAAATTCTAGACAACTGACTAGTATTACAACACAGTATCAGCATCTCTAGGTCCACTCTGGTTTTGGAATCAGTGTCATTCTTCCAATCATCTAAGGTCTTTCTCCATCTGACTTTTCAAAAAGCAAAGCAGAATTTGCCAGCCGAGCATAGTAAAACCAACTGTAAATCCACAAAAGCGTGCTCCCAGACGACAGGGACACTGATAGCCAATCCACCGTAAATCCTAATCCTACCCACAACAATGGTCTAAATGCAATGAACGTACAAATTCACTGCAGATTTATTTACAAGTAGAGGATTTTAAAATCTCTGGCCATTATCACCTGTCACATAATTAGCGGTTCAAAATAGTGAAATGCAAAAGACTGGAACGGCGCACAACAAATTTTGTTCGGGGCGTTTGTTCATTTGTAATTCCTGTGCTACAGTGACGGAATGAGAAGAGAAGCAAGTAGCATGCTTCTCACAAAACGGTATCGGGAAAGCGCATGTGAACGAACAGACATTCATGGCCGCAGCGCTCAGTACAAGGTCCATCATTGTGAAACACTCCAAAACCACATCGAAGGCCACATAGCTTGCCAACGTTTGCTGTCATGTGGACATTAAGAACAATTTCATGAACTCAAGCATGCTAATAGTTCCCATGACATTCAACTTGCATTACTTGCATGCAGCAACAATGACTAATGTCTATTATTGTACAAAACCATCTTATTAGATTTAATGAGAGCACCTTAGTAGAACTGTTACAATGACTTATGTCTAATGTAAAATTATGAGGTTTTCCTCTAAAATACGTTTTCAGGAGACAGCTACAGAAAAAACAGCATATTATAAAATAAAAATGTTTAACGAGTGTCTTATGGCACGTTATAAGCAGCTTATGAGAGACAGTACAACAATCTGCCAGGGTAAGAAGTCTGTAAGCCCCAGTCTGATAAAATAGGTCAGAGTTTATTCCGTCTGCACGATTATGTAGGCAGGGAGGTTAACAGACGGGTATAAAGAACTGAAATTTTTTTCAGTTTTTCAATTTAAAATATACGCAAAAATATTAGGAGGCAAATTACAACATATTTAACAAAATAATTCATATAACTAACGCAATCATTTCCCAATGTACATGAAAATTGTTATAAAAATAAAACACTGTTACTGTATAGTAGAACTCACAATTGTATTTAAAGATGTAACGTGGGCCTTTGAAGAGAAACTGATTTATCTGGCATTCGGCTGGTTTATTAATAAATCATAAGCAGAGTAAAACTGCAGTAACACCTCTGAAAAGCACCGTCCATTCTGCTGCGATGCTTCGTAATGTCATTACATAGTTTGTTTTTAAGCGTGTTAAGTCAGGTTTTTAACAGAAAAATCTCGCTTGATGAAGTGCAATGGAAATAAATCAACGAGATCATATGCATGAGTTTATAACAGCAACCCTGCTACAAACTATTGAAAAACATTTTCATAATTCAGTGTCGCATTTTCCTTATTCTGAAGGGAAATCCGGTGAAGTGGCCGTGTTATCGTGCGTGCCATTCTTACATCGAGACACACGCAATCATCGGCGAAAGGGTAACATGACAACATTTACTAAATTATCTACTTATTGTGTTTTTGCGAAACTAAAGAGTGTTTGCAAAATTCATTAAACTACGCCAACGCAAATAAATCAAATATATTCTCAAAATAACAGGGCCGCGGCCTGATGTCAGTAAATACAGACTTTCGTTTATTTACGCATGCTTTTCCTTTGCTAGAGAATACATATAATAATATTCCAAAACTAATATTCAATGCATAACAAAAGCGTCCATAAAACCCACGAGGTCCACGCGCTCATTCTGTGATTATTCTCACCGTTTGCCGTCAGACCCGTAGACGCGCTGTCAAATCATTTCACAAAACAAGGTAGATCCAGGCGCGAGCAATCCTCTCCGACAATTCCCACGATCGATGCAGGGTGGCACAGGAACACAGAAATGACGATTTCTATATTGCTACATACTGAGAAAAAAGTATATGATTTCTACACGTGAACAATTAATATTTTACATTGGAGATACACAAAAACGTCTGGCAATAGCAACTTTTTAGATTTGCGATTTATAAATAGAGAAGATCAGATTTTGTAATATTTATCAAAAGTTAGTTTTAGAGACCCCTTGTGGAAAAAATACGTTGAGTTTTCAAACGCCTTCCAATTGGAATTTGAAAAACTGAGCGATTCTGTTATTCACCGGCAGAACTATTGTGTCGAGTCTGAAAAAAAATGTATACCATACATATATTTAAAACAGTGTATAATAAAATGTACCACTCAGTAACGCACTTACATTATTTCAACACCATCATCAGCAAGGCACAGTAGAGGATGAACTTCTTGTGCCAACTCAGGAAATTCAACTTGGACCAGCAACCCTGATACAGTTCAACAGACTCTGTTCTCTGCACCTCCATCACTGGTTTGATTCAGAACCCAAACAGGACAGAAACGGACTCCAATTGACAGTCAAGATTGCAGAAGGAATAATCGGTGCCAGCCTACCCTCCATGGATGGCCTGTACACCACACAGGTCAAATTGAGGCCAGAGAAGACCCCACTACAGACCCCACACACCCTGGACAGTTTGAACTCCTCCCCTCTGGATGGCGCTACAGGACACTGTGCACCAAAACAACCAGAGACGATGACAGTTTCTTCCTCTGTGCCATCACTCTCATAAACAGTTGATCCATGTTTGTATAACAGGATATAACAAACACCACAATGCAATAAGTTATAAGTTGTAAATATAACTGTTGTACATATTATATTGTTTTTTTGTACATATAACATTTTGTCTTTTTGATTTTACTATTTTTTTTTCTATATTTATTTTTTATTTTATTCAAATGCTTAAAAAGCACACTGAGAGCCACTGAACTGAAGTCAGATTCTTTGTGTGTTTTAACATAATTTGCAATAAAGATGATTCTGATTATTTAGGGCCTCTGATTTCAGATGTAATTTTCACTGTTGTTTGGCTTCTAAATAACTACTCTGCTAGTTTAGTATTCTGAATGATGTAGGTAGACTTTTTATTCTTTTGTATTTCAGATGCTTGATTAACTTGTGATTCTGGTGCAAACACACACATACAAAATTGCTTTGTCAAAGTTATAAAACCAAGCCTAAGAAACATATGTGTTGCTAGGTAACTCACCAGTGCTGCAAAGTGGAAGTCATAGGCCATAGTGGTTATGCTGTATACTTTTATTTTTAATTTTAATATTTATCTGCTTTGTAACCCAAGGTAGGATGCCTTTGCTCTGCTCTTGTAAAGTTTTTTTGTGTGGTATCCTTAAGTATGCATACATGGAAAATACACCTTGAAACTTTGGAGCCATTTTTACAACCATATGGCTTTATTCATTGTTCAGGAATGTAGCTTGTTTTCTTCTACTTTGCAGTGGGTTTTTTTTTTTACCCCAGAACTGTACACCGTACTGCAAGCAAATCAAATATACAAGCAACCATTAGGTGGCGCTAAAATAACGCTAAAATTAAGTTCATATTCGACAATACGACCATTTATCTGCTCTTGTACAGCACGATTCCCACGCCCAATGGTGCGAACTGGTTCACAGTACCAGCATGTCTGTGTTTAGCTCATTCAGTTTGCTCCATTAATATGTAACTTGTTACGCATTAAGCATTATAAGGAACATATTACTGGTACAGTACAATTAAGTGTTCTTCCATATCTGTAATCTTTTGCTGGTAAATTTTAGATACAGTATTTTTCTAAGCACCATCGTTTATCTTTATCAGGAAATACAGGAAATAAAAAAACATCTGAACACCTTAAAAACGTGAAACAAACACGATTCAAAAGGACCAGAAACAGAGAACACAAAGGAATTAATAAAAAAAAAACAACAATCATCATTAATATCTTTAGGTTTATTGATGTAGGAAGATATGAAGTAATAGCCTTTATTTTAAGGCATCTCAAAATGTACAACAAAGTTAACCCATTAATTTTAGCAGAATACAAAAATACACATCTCAGTGACTTCCATATTGTAATAAATAGTTAACCATGCATTCTACAATAAAAAGGCACAAAAAAAACAGTCACTTAGTAGTCATAAAAAGTACTAACTACGTTACCAAAGTCACCCATTTACCTATACAGTGAATGTAACATTATATTCCAAAGGTGAAACACATTACACATTGATTAAATCTTAGGCAATAAATACGCAAATATTGTATATATCTTCATGTATATAATTTATAAAATGTAAAAATTAAACTGTGCCATTGTAAACAGAATGTAAACAAATGTAATTTCTGTCACCTTGGAAACCTAATCATTTGTTAGACTCCTCTACAAGGATCTTACTTGGAACTAGTTTTAAAACCAGGCAGTTTGCAGCTTATTTGGTGCAACAGTGTGACTTGCCTCATGCACTGCACTTCGTCCAATACTTACTGGGGTTATGAGTAATCACTGGTGAATAAAAGGAAAATGCAAAAAATGAATTTACGTTCATTGTAAAATTAAAGACATAACAGACAGCGATGCCTTTGGGATACGGGTTAAAAAAAAAGCAAGACAAAAAAAAAAAGAGTAAAAAAATCTTGCTGTGTGAATCAGAGGACTGATCTCTGAGTGAAAACATTAGCTAATGCAGCATTACAGCCAATTAAGCCTAATCAGGTATGACCAGTCCTCCGGTTCCTTGCAACATGCATCATTAGGTGATCTCAAGCTGTACCTGTTTGCAGACCCTCTACTGAAACACACCCGAAGCTCCCACTGCGTGAAAGTTATGCCTTGACTCTGTAAGGCACTGTGTGCTGTCAGAAGCTACTCAGGTATAGCAAAATTTCAAAGTCATGGGCAGTTAGACCAAATTACCCCATTTGCTGAAGGACATTGTCATACACAACCAAAAGCAGATGCACCACTAGAACAATAATTATCATACATCCAAAACACGGTTTCCATAATACAGTATCTTTCAAGTGTTCACTCGTCTAATGTGTCTCATCTGCATTACTTTTAACTCATTTGAAAAGGGATTTTCCTGATTCTTAGACTACTCTATACTGAACTTTAGTAGTATTTATGTAGTACTTATGAAGTAATGCATAGAGCAATCATGAATTTACACATTTAAGCAGCTGATTTATTTCCCCAAATGGCTTTTCCAGTTCAGGGCTGTGAGGAGCCAGAGTATTCATAGGGCATAAGGCAGGGGTACATAAGCGATGGGATACCCACTCACCATGTGGCACAAATGCAAACACTACATGGCCAAATCAGCATTGCCAATTCACTCTAATTGTATCTCTTTGGAATGTGTGTGGAAAAACAGTAGCCAGAGGAAATTCATATAGGCATGGAGAGAACATGCATAAACACTCTCACACAGACACACAACTTTGAGGATGGGAACCCATCCCATGATGCTGGTTGCACGGGGCATCGACGGCATTGTAAACAAGACTCCAACAAAAATATCATCTAAAGTCAAGGTCTGTATTACTCGAGTCTTGTACAATGACAATAAAAGCCATCTTATCTTTTCAACAGGCATTCTTTTTAAAATAAAGCCTATTCTATTATTTTTTTTCTCATTTCACTTTTTGTATTCAACATTTGGTCTCGACTTCAACAAAGAAGGCTGAATTATGATAGTCTATGAACTTTCTCAAACATGTTAATGCACAGTATACATAAATATATTCTTTCAATGACTATTTCCTAGTGCTGTCTCAATCCTTATCATATTTTCTCACATGGTGTAATAATGTGAACAGCTATCCTCTCCAGATTCCACATCTGCACCTCCAGCTGATCTCCCACGTTTTATGTCTAACACACATTACCTATGAAGAACAGATATAGCACAAAGACTACAGCGGCTACGAGGTTACTTGTGTCGGTTTCCAAATATAGTAGAAACATTTGGATAGTGCAACTGCAGAAACAGAAATTATCTGATACATAGATACATTTGACTATAAAACATGCCCAGTTTTAGGCTGGTCAGACAAAGAAAGCAAAAAAAATGAAATGGAATACTAAAGCACAATGTAATGTTTCCTAAACTGAAGTATAAATACTCTTAAAGGATACACAACTAGATTTCTAATCATAGTAATTAATTGGTACATTGTTCCTTCGTCTTGTATCACTCCTTTAGATTGCTGCTACTAAATATGTCAGAGTTGCATCTACTTCAAGGATTTGGAATGTGTATTTCTCACAGCTTCATCAGGGAATCAGCTCAGTCTCAACATTAATATCCGTAAAATCTTATCAGTTTTAGAATTTAAAATGCGAAATTTTTCTTACTTCCATCTCGATCCACAGCATAAAGCCAAATTTTACAAAATCAGCGATCTAATTGTCAACTGGTACGATGTTGGCGTTGTGTGACGTAATTTCAGTGCAATTTCATTTCATTCACATTTTCCTGGCTGCCAATAAACGACTGTAACCTTTTTCCTCACCCTCTCTTACAGAGATTCTACCTCCCTTAAAACAAAAAATCTGTTAAACGTTACTGAGTAATTTTGTTTCAGTCCATGAAGTTCAGGAAGCATTACGCTCCAACTGTGTGTGTGACCGTCTGGTGACGAACACACAACCCCTCTACAGTTCAAACAAAAAATTATTGTGAAATGTTATACTTATTATAACATACAATGGAAAATTCAAAGGCCTACAAAACCTATTAAAATTTATGAACAGTAAAGCCTAAAAGCCTATTGGCCCAAGGAACATTTGTCATCCCATCGAGTGTCATTAAGGCGCCCTCTAGAGGGGAAAAGATAATTAACAATTACATCACAAAATATTAGTGTGATCTGTTCCATCGGTACAGTGTATGAAAATCCTGACCGGCCACGAGTTTTAAAAAATTTGCTGCTTATTCTGAAGCTGAGGGTACAAGCAATATTATAGTCTGCTTCATAATTAGTACAAAGAATGTCTAGGAACTCTTACTGTTAATTCGTACAGGAAGCTCAGTGGAACAGGAGCAGAACAGGAACTCTTACTGTTAAATCATACAGGAAGCTCAGTGGAACAGGAGCAGAACAAGTCATCGGAAGCACTTTGGACAGTCAAAAGCCGTTTCTCTTTTTTTTTTTTTGTCTGGGCTACTCAGGGCTCCCCCTTTGCCCGTGAGCCAATGAGAGAGACAGAAATGCACCTTTAGTTTCCAAAACAAAAATGTCACATTTTAGAGCTTCAAAATACAATCAACAGTATCAAAATAAGTACAATATTGCACCGTCAAATGAGTAAAATGGAATATAAAACATAAAGGTTTGCTTAACTATCAATAACAGTAGGGTTCTGGTGCAAAACACACATTCAAATGTGTGAGCTGTCTATATAAAGGCTTATAACTACAGTATCACCATGTAGATTTAAGTCTTATATACATAACTTTATAATTTCATATATAAGTAATACCTTGTAATGCCCTTGCCTACACCAATTTAAAATATCCTATGAATACCTCACACTAAGCTACAGCTCAACAAATCAACATTGTCTTAACGTGCTAAAATACATAAATGAACTAAATGCCAGAAGTTAAGCATTTTAGACTGATGACTTTAGGCCTGAAAATACTTTGCCCTAAATATGGTCTAAAAAGCTGTTCAAGAATTAGATTATTCCCTACTGGTTAACCAGCAGGACTGTACCTATTCAATAGCCCACAAAATAACCTTAAGTATTAAACTTTGCTGGCAAATGTCTTAAAACTTGTTAATTCTGAAGTAAGTCCTCATACGGTTTAATTTTCAAGTGTTGAACATTTTATATATGCAAACATGAGCCAAAACCAAATAAACTGTTCATTTTGTTACTGGTCATTACTCCTATACCTGTGTGAAACACTACATTCTAGCTAACAACTCACAGGATCCTATAGTTCTCCTCTGAATAATTTGTTTATACAAACTACTAGGATAACCAACCGATAAAGCAGGCAGCACAGTCAATAAACGTAAGTAAAATAGCTAAATATGGCACACGGTAGCTACAGAGCACAGCGTCTCGACGCACAACTTCCATGCTTAAACTGGATCGATAAAACTTTGGAGCAAAGGGACACTTCAAAACATCAGTAGTAAGAAATGAATATGAAATCAAAGGGTTTATCGTGTGTCAAAAACAAAACAAAACCCGGACAATCATGCAATAAACGGTATCCAGATTCAGTGGGTAGATTATGCATTGTTTAACAGTTGTAGGAGGCTACATTTCTTTTTATTTTCCATGGTCCCGTCTATTACAGTTGGACTGCCGTTAATTTTCATTACCATGGGTGTGTCCTCCCTACAAACCTACAATGTAAACAATGCCATTGGCAGAACGACGATTCCCATACAGCGCTGCCCCTCCCACGCACATCAATCATCAATGACAGACCACCACACCAGCCAGCAACAGGAAACTATTAAAATCCCATTATCCACAGCGAGGGCGCACTATAAAGAAGTCCTGTTTTGCTACGTGTTTTGCTCCTCTCGCGAGGCCAGAGGCTGTCTCTAAACTCTGATAGCTGCATACCTGATTTTGCCACGTGGAGCACGTTAAAACTGCATTTTATTATTTTTTTTTTTTACTTAATGTTTTTTTTTGCATGTGTGTCAAACCACCACGTAGTCTGCATGAGGTTTCTCTCATGTCAGTTTTGGCACCAAAACCCTCTTGAGATCATGGCAGTCTTCCTCTCCTCCAGGCGACACAAAGGCAGGAGGAAAACTCTCCTGGTGTTTGGGCTCCACACCCAGCTTGCCATTAAAATGGTTCTCCATGGATTAATGAGGGACACCCCCCATATCCAGTCTACAGGTCCACCAGGTTGCTTTTGGCCAGCTCCTTAGTTCCCTGGAGAATTCTCTTCATGTGACCCACTTTCGTTATCCCCAGGTCCTGTTGGAGCAAGGTGACAGGTGAAACAGGTGACTGGTGAAACAGGCGCTGACCCCGAGAACATGCATACACTTCAAAACAGAAAGCCACAAAACCAACATTCCATACAACGCGACCCTTGGCTTGGTACCATCACGGTTCTAACCGATTCAGATAACAGTCAAAACAGTTCTAAAAGATTGTGTGTGTACATAAGTCTTACGTAACTAAACCCATCTGTGGACTCAATTCCAAAAAAAAAAAGTCACTTACCAATAAGTGGAACCATACTCTGTAATTAAAAACCAAACATACTGAGGAATTCATATCAGCACTGAAAGTTTGTGTTCATATACACACATGCTTACCAAATATATTAACGTGTTATGATCAGAAAGAACAAGCAAAGCTTTTATGCTATAAACACCAACTTTGCTGCTAACGTCAATCATCTTATCAACAAAAGAACCATTCCTTGGATTAATTATACCAAGATCAAGTGAACAAACATTTCAATGTTTTTTTTTTTTGCTGAATTTATTGCTAAATACAAAGTTGTATAATTTATACTTAAATTGAACAAAGTCTCTCATTCTGAAGAATGAAGATTAACACAGTATTACTAGACATGGTGAAAGACCTTAAATGTATAGTACAGAACAGCAACAAGTCCCACACACAATTTAAAAATATGTTCACAATAGGAATATGTCTTCCTTTAAAGGCAGAAGTTACTAAAAAACTGGGGGGGAAAAAAATCACAAAGGTTGAAACGGCTGTAAAATGGTGACAAAGTGGCTCGTATTACCGTCTGAGATTCTGAGGCAGAATGTGCCCTTACTGAGACACATGGTTACTGATCCCGAAAACGGCGGGGCCGGCCAGCGGGGCACGGCAAGACCACGCGCATGACCGGATCAATGAGAGGGACAGAGGTTTGAAATGACAGGACGTGACAGGGACAAAACGGCACAGTCCAAGGTGTGGTGCATCCGTGGGCCTGACGTGAGCGTGCACCCCCCCCCCCCCATAACACCCATCCAGATAAGCGACCACAGCCGTGAGCTCACGAGCGCTTTACGGGACAGGTCTGCACTCGTGTCAACGAGAAGTTTGGTAAAGGCAAGGCCACGAAACAAGATACTTATTACACAGTCAAGAGTTAGAAAATCATCACGAACAAAGAAAAATACAGTAAAAATGCAACATTATTCTGAACATTTTAATATTGTGTGAACCTGACACAATATGTTTTAATAAAAATAATGGCCAGATAACTGTCAAATGAAATGTTTAGTCTTGCACAAGTTGGGCTGTTAAGGACTGATATGAACGCAAATACACATGTTTTTTTGTCCCTTTGTAAAACAAGACGTTAACCCTTACATCACTAGTCACGTGCGCTTCTCATATCTCATGGAAAAGTGGTATCCTTGTTCTTGTTTCTTTTTTCTTGTATTAATGAAGTTAAAATTTATGTTTTAGTAAGAATATGTATTTACGTATTACATAATGTAAGTGCAACTACATATATATTTATGGTTTTGAGGATTTGAACGTTTTATCAGATAATCCCTCACAAGAAACTTCTTGAGATCCTGGAGCGGAAACCGTATTGTGGTAAAACTGCTGGACCAGTAAGGACACGCTGCAGTGTTATAGAGACGTTACAAACATCATTATTGCATCACTCTTGGAGATTGGGGGCTCATCATCAAACCTTCTCGTGCACTCAGGAGGTGCTGAGATAGATAATTAACTGGCTTTTAATGCCTACAAATTGACACATCTCCCAGCATCCCAAGACCCTGGAAAGAACATTCAGGAAGTATTATTTGTTATGGAGTAAGAGGCTTTCTGCTCGTGGCCAGACGCCACATTGCACAGTGGAACTGACATGTGCACGCTCGCTCTGAATGCCTGCCTGGCACACCAGGTCCACATATCCGTTGCTCACTTGCTGCACCGTGCATTAGTGCAGTGCCGCTAGCCAGAAATGACGACAACGTTTCAATCCCTCCACATCTCGTGCCAAGCCTCGCCCACATCTCTCCTAACTACCACCACTCGCCCACTACCCTTTCCACCCAGTAAGGCACAGCCCTGTGAGGCTCCGCCTCCAGCAGAGGTCGAAGGTCATATCCAGCAGACTGAGGGAAAGGGCAGGGACAGGGACGGGTTGAAGGAGGAGTTAGTAAACGAGTCCTGTTTTAAGAACACATTTGCATGGAAAAAGCCAAGCAGAGCAATGCAGAGCAACAGCAAAAAAGGGAAAAGACAGACAGGGAAAGGAGATAGAACTGTGTGCATATGAGAGAGAAAGAAAGAGAGCAAGAGAGAGCAGAGAGAGAGGGCAAGAGTGAGGGAGAGAGTGAACGAGAGAGAAAGAGAGAAAGAAAGGGAGAAAGAGGGACAGAGAGTAGGAAAGGGGGGAGAGAGGACGAAGGCCAGGAAGAACAATGTGGGTTTGGTGTAAGGGACAGAACGAAGCACAAAGGGGTGGTGTATACCTTGAGGTCTCTCCTCTCCAGGTGAAGGAGCTCGGAGCCGCGGATGTCGTGGCGGATGAAGGTGTCTTTGTACTCCCCCAAGCTGAGCTGCTCCAGCCAGGCGGCCACCTCCTCAGTACCCCACCTCTGAACTACACAGGTCAAGAGCAAGAAGCCCCTCAGACGCATGACAAAAAGCAAACAGGGTCAGGCCAGAGGACAAATAAAACGAGAGAGAGCACACAGAAGAAGTGGCAGCAGCAAACGCCAAAGAAAGGGTTAGGAGGTCGCCCTGGCACAGGCCTCTGGTCACAGGCATGACAGCGTCTCGCATGCAGGTCACTCTAATGGGATTTTCCATGAGGCCGGAGTCACAGGGGACAAAGAAGGGAAAGGGAGGCTGAAACCTTTGCAATCTGTGTCCCTATTCTGCCCTCTGCTGGCTGTGTCCCACCCATTGCTGGTCTAGAGACAGGAGGCCCCTTGCAGGATCACTCTGTGGCCTGACCCCAAAGAAGGACCAATCTCATCGTAGGTGTTACATCCTCCAGTGCACCGAGAGCGGCCTGCACAGTGGGAAAACAGATTCTAAACTGAGCCCACTGCTAGCAGACTCGTGTCAGACGATCGCAGACATACACACCCCGCAGATGGTCAGAAGGCCAATTATGAGATTTTGCTTTCCATCGCAAAACGGTAAAACGTTAAATAAGGAGCATCACACTTGAATTCAAGGCTTGTGAGATGGAGGACTTCAGCAAACCACCCAGGAAGATCATCTTTTTATAGTGAGCCCAAGTTTATTTACCGAAGCTACTTCTACATAGGAGCATAAGAGAAGGAGATTCCAACGCAATCTGGTCGCTTTTTGCTTAGGATGCTGAGAAAAGGTGACAGTAACAGAACAGACCCTTCTTGTTTATTTACCCACGATAAACCGCAATGTTGCTGCTCACAGACAGCGAACGTGACCCGACCGCATTCCAGTAGCTCCGGTTACAGGACACAGCCTTGGTTTGTGCCTGACGTGGACGTCTGGACTAGCCAGCTCTCTCTGGGTCACAGGACAACATCATGGACAGAGAAACTGGGCAGGGATGCTCATGGATGGGCAGGTTGGACTGAAGACTGGATGACGGCACAAAACAGAGACACGGAGGAACGACTAAGTTTTCCACTGACTGGCGTCTCTAAGCGATGTATCTCACTTGTCCAGCTCCACATCAAAAGAGCCATTTCAAGGAACAAAATGCAGCAGCAACCAATAAATTGTGCACACACCTCATGTTTTGTATCCATGTAAATCATCTTGCACCGCTTTGCAAAATAACATCTGATAACCACAAGAGGGAGCCATAACAGCACAGACCATCGTCCTTCAACCAGCAAGCATGTTCTTTTCTCTAGAAATTTCCCAGTGCTAAATGTCTGAAATAAGTCTTCAAATGCTGAATCATGAAAAAACAAAATTCCTATAAATGCCACTAAAAGAGGCAAAAATCACAATTTCTGATTAATTGGGCATGGGTAGCTACATTGTTACTAAAACACCAACAATATCTTTTTAATCCAGGTTTAAAAGGATTTAATGAATGCCCAGGAACAGCTAATGGACTGCACTTACACACCAAATAAAACCACATATTTAGTTAAGCCACTGTATGTTCCTGTATGCACCTTCATATAGTACTTTCCTGACTGCAGTGTTCAATTTAATTTTTCAATATTCAGAAAGAAAAAAAAAAAAACTTTCTTATTAAGTAACAGGTAAAGCGGCTGTAGGTATGCACAGCTGAAGGCTGTCTGAACTCAGTGATGTACATTCAGAATGAGATACTGTAAAATCCGGAAGGCAACAGTTACAAAAAAAGGCTTATAATGGCAACGATAACTCAGCCCACACGTGTAAATGAGTGTCTAACTCCAAAGCACTGACACTTATTCACAACGATGTCCCATAAGTCCTTGCCTAGGCTGCATGGCGCTATCCTCACCTGACTGTGGGTTGCCCTTTTTAGGGGCTTTCTCCTTCTTGAACTTTGGCACAATTCGGAACACGGTGCTACGGCTGTTCCTCTTGCCGTACTCCAGCGACGGGTCCTGGGGAGTCCAGAGGGGACAACATCAAGCCCTGGCCATGCTCGTTCTGTCCCCTAGGGGGCGAGCTGAGAATGAACTGGGAATACCCTACAACTGGTAAGCAGAGGCGTAATTTAGCGAGAAACACGGTGAGGGCTGGAGTGGATAAGGGGATCGCAAAGCGGCCATGAAACGCAAGCAGACGCACTGATCGAGAATTCAGTACGCCATTTCCTGATATCGGCTACTTCCCAATTCCTCTCACACAATTCTTTTGTGCAATTGACAGGGAGGGGGAAAAAAACTATTGCACACTGCTACGGTGTAGGAGATGACAGGGAGGATGAGGATCACCTCTTCGTCATTGGGCTGCAGGACGTGATACAGCCACGGGATCTCAGCCAGTTTTCCCAGTTCCACCTCCACGCTCTGCAGCGCACTTGATAATAGCTCCTCGTGGGGCGGGTCCAGTTGCTGTAGTCAGAGACAGACTCGGTAAGAGGAGAACCCTCTTCTCCACAGAGGAAACAGAGGTGCCTCAAACATGCACACAGAGTTCCAAAAAAGAATACATCAAATTGTTATCGCCGTAACCATAATAACGGCAGCATTAGCACAGCATTTCTCCTATGAGGATGTCCTGCAATTCATTCTAGCTTCAGAAGGGAGTAAGAATAGCAGGAAATAGTGATTTTGTGGGGCCATGTGTAGTTTGGCTGAAGGGTCTGGACAGTGAGCTGGATGTGCAACACTGGCTAAATGCTGCATGAATGCTGGATGAACTTACCAAGGACACCCGTCCAACCAGCAGCGACTCTGTCTCATTGTGCAGGGCTTTCACATTGCTGGCAACTTCAATGGCCGTGTTCCTGGTTAGACTCTGAGGGCACAGATCAAAGGTCAGCAGAGAACTCTGGGAACAACAGCTAGAAGCTGGCGATAAACAGCACTGAGAGGCTGGAGCCAGCCTACCGATGCACAAAAATCCCTCATCAAATAAACAAAAGGAAGTGAAGGACTGCAGTGAAGCGGGCGGGATTTCACGGACCCAGCCGTGACGCTCAAGCAGGGGCTGACTACGCCATAAGCCCTGTGTACGTCTCACCTCGGGGAACTTGGGGTGTGTCTTGTTCAGGGCGTGGGAGCAGGCGTTGACGGCATGGGCCAGCTCTTGCTCAAGGAGGCCGTTTGTCTTGGCAGCTTCACAGATCCTGCGGATGAGAACACACTCACTGGGTTAGAGGTTAGGCTGCTACACACAAACCAGCATCAGAGGAAGAGGAGGAGGAGGACGGGGGTCGGCGGCCACCAACAGCGCCATGCCGGCTGAGGAGCGCGGTGACATGTAGGGCGATTACGGTATGGAAGCCTTCACCTGGTGATGAGCTCCTCGGCGGCACGGGCGCACATCTGGACGAGCGAAGCCTCGTCCTCGGTTGCCAGGTCGACAGACTGCTGCGGGTACAGGTGTGGACGCAGCGGTGGCTTATCATATTTCAGCTTGTCCTCCCAGGACTTCAGAGTGTTCTCGAAGGCCTGAGTGTGCATGCACACACGCGCACACCAAGACACACACAGATACACACATGCCTGATGATCTGAATTTATTCCATTAAAACAAACCAGAACACAGCTGCCATCCATTGTGCACCTGCTCAACATGATGCTGAAAACTTTAATATCCATGCTGATGGGGAATCAAACTTAATTTTCACACCTGGCCATTAAAGAAAAACATATGTATTGTGTATCAATTCAAACATTAAATAGTAAGGCCCTTGTATCCATGGGTTATTATAATCCCAGCTCTACCACAGTTGGCCGGAACTGCGATAAGAGCAGACGCCTTATATAAACCTTACTGTTACTCTTATGTTCCTGTATGTACAGTATTTTCATTTTCTGCTGTCTCTTTAAATTCTCATGGGATGAACACAGAGTTGGAGAGTGCCCTGCCCATTGGTCTCTGGAAATGCTAATCATTGGCCCGAAGAACGGATGAAGAGCCAAGATGTGGACAGGAAGTCTCCGGTTTGGGAATTAAGAAGAGTATAAAAGGGACTTCCTGAAAGACCTGAGGTTGGTTGTGTTGTTGATAGAGTTAGGAGAGAAATATTTTGGTGCTACAAACAAAAGAGGAGTTTGTTGTTAGTGATTTCCTCTTTGTGTCTTCTTGTAAATATTCTTCTTGGTTTGGGATTTGGGGACAGGTTAGGGACCCCTATCCACATTCACGGTACATGTAGGTATTTTTGTTGTCTAGCACATTAGTTTTATAAACGAACGCCACTTTATATTTTTGTTTTGAGTCACGTGTAGTTAGGTGTGGGTTTTGTTTTATAGTCTTGGTGTACTTAGTGAACAGTGAATATTTTCTAAATTGTTTTGCTTCTTTCTTTGCTCTGGCTTAATTTTAGTTCCCATCCTTGTCCTTGAACAAAACTTGTCCTTACTGTCTACTCCATGCTAGTTTCCCATAAGCACTCTGCACAATTCCCATTGGCTTCTGCCGTTACCAAAACAAAGGAGCTGAATCGGTACTGGCGTCGTTCCGCGTGCCCTCTTCATCATGTTTACACTTGCCAGTACAGTACGCATTTGATTGGCACGTGGTCTAAATGTTGTGAACCGCATATTGTTGTAATTTTTACAATTTAATAAAAAATATTTAATTTTTTTAAGTCAGGGTACCATGCCCATCGCTCACCCTGTCCCGCGTCAACATCTGCGCCCGGTTCTTGTGCTGTATCTTAATGACACCTGGGGGCTGAATCCAGGCCTCACCATCCACCTGGATGGGCACGCCCTCGTCTCCCAAGATGGTGATCTTCACAGAGCGGCACTGTGTACGACAGCAGAAGTGGAGCGGGAGATCGTAACCAGTGCCTTTGCCGAGTGGCACATTTATGTGGGATGAGACGTCAGGTGCACAGGATATGCTCACCTGGGCGATGCGGTGATGCTGAAGCTTGATGACTCTGGACACCGCCATCTGCATGCTCCCAAACACAGCCACGACCTCCAAGATCTTATCATCAAACGATGGTGCACAAAAGATCTGGAACGGGGAACAGGGCCTTTCAAGCTAGATTTGGTTAGAGAGGAAAGCTTCTGCTGTTTGGTTAATACGGTCTAATGTTTACTGGTACAACACCTGGACATGTAAATAATAACAAGTGATGGAATCAGAAAGGGAATATAGAAAATACAACTTCCATACATACATATATCTATCTAGCCTAAGAAAAAACAAGCGGCAATGCATTACAATTTTAAGGATCTGTGTTAGACAAGATGCTGGTTAAATAATTTGGTGGAACAACAGCGGAATATTCCTGATTCACGAAGATATGGCCTACAGCTGAGGTAATGCCATGCTTTCTTCAAAACAGGACTCTAAAGGTTTAAGAGAGTCAAGGCAACATAACTGTATACATTAAAAGTAAAGAGACATAAAGGGGATGGTAAAATAAAGTTGTCTGTCTGTATATTAATGTTAAATTTATCCCATGCGCATGTAGGAAGACACATTTTAAATATCTGGACAGAATGTCTAAGATACACCAGGAAGCTCAAGATCAGGAAGCCTAAATCCAAAAGTCCACTTACGTCATCTTCCTTGGTCCCCCCCCAGAAATTAGTCCCACCAGCGTAACTGGGAATATTCAACACTGCAATTCCCTGGAGACTGGGTAGCGGGATGTACTGGCCGTCACACTGGAAAATAACAGTAACATCAGACTGCAGTGGATATGACGTATCCATGACACATGTTAGACAGGGGCGTGTGGGAGAGCCCTGTGACCCATGAAAACCTCCAGCCACTGAGATCATCAGCAACTGGGGAAGGAAAGACTCCAATTGTCACACACCGTTGCTAAACGGCCTTCTACAGCCACCGACCAAAAAACATTTACAAAACAGATGGTCCTGATTTTGACTGCACCCACGCCACTATATCCCCTCTCTCTAGAGGACTGACCTCCAGCTGGACCTTCTGCTCCAGGTTCTTGTAGGTCCTCTGCAGCAGCTCCTTGGTCCCCAGCACGCCATACCACATCATGTTCTTGGTGCGACTCCTGGGGGGGGGGGGGGGCACCATAGTTTCCCTCCTTTACAGGATCCCTTAGGTCAGCTAACACATGTAGCCCCCTTAGTGTAAAACCTCAACGTGATCAGTAGTTCGCATTTACAAAAAAAAAAATAATAATAATAATAATAATAATAATAATAATAATAAGAGGTAGCTACAAGAAGATGCTTTAGAGAGGAAAAGTAAATGTAAAGAAAGCCCTGACTCACCTGCACTTCTCAGGGTGTTCTTCCCTCTTGTTGTTGAACTCCAGAGAGATTTTGGCATCCAGTCCAATCCCAAAGTAGTTGTTCATGACACACTTCTCCATGTAGCCCTCCCTGGTGAGAAACACGCACGAACGGTGGCTGGTCTTAACGTCATCTCTTCTCCAAAGCTTTTATACTCAACCGCTCGTTTCGAGCACAGAAAGGGCATGAAACTGACAGCTGAAATGGGTTTTACATGAAAAACAACAGCATCACCATTTAGTAGTAAAATGTTTTAAAAATGATGCCAATATTTGTCAAAAAGAAAATGCAGAACAGAACAACATGGTTTCCTACACCAACTACTTATATGGGGAAAAAAAATCAAAAAGGCCTTGGTCCATTCTGCTTACACTCTACACTCCGGAGCACTGGTGCTTACACTTAAAATTAATATATATGTAATGTCTATACAGTTTAAGTTGCTTACAATGAATCAAGGTCTGGATCAATAAAGGGCATTGCTCCAAATGGGTCTATGTTGGCCAACAACATCTTGCTGATAATGGAGCTCCCAGCTATGGAGGCAGCCAGGCCTGCTCGTAAACCTGCAGTCAGACACAAACACACTTCAGGCAGACAGTAAGAATTGAGCCAGACAAAAAAAGTCATAAATGGACATCAGGCAGAAGCAAACAATCATTAGGAGACCATGTCAAAGAGATGTGAGGTTAGAAAAAGATGTCAGACAGACAGATGAGAGTGTCAGGCAGACACTAAACAGCTGCAGGATCAATCCCTAAACATTTCCAATGGAAGACGGGACAATATTAATGATCTTCTCAGTCTTCATTTCCAAGCTACACTCGTGATGCTAATCACACACCACTTAGGTAGCTAAAGGCTCATCGATCGACTCTGATCCAATTAAGCGGCTGTTGATAAAGATAATGAATAAAAAGCACCAAATGTAATTACGTCACAATGCACACTTAGCACTGCAGTGTTATTAACTTGCCAAAATCCCTGTGTTCTCCATCAATCTCTAACTTGTAAGCCAAAAAAAAAAAAAAAAAACCTGACTGATCCACCTGTTGGATTTGGTCACTAAGGGAGTGGGAAAAAAGTTCATATCCTGATATGGCATTCTCTATACACTTAACAGGCAAAAAAAAAATACAAAAAAAAAAAACTTTCATAGACAACTATTCAACCTATGATAGAAACTTTATTGACAAAAAAGCACCGTGAATTAGTCAGGAAGATGGACTTGCACAAACCAACAAAGTACAGATTAATATGCTTTTGCCCACAGAAACAGAATGGTGTTCAGTGCAGCACAAGTTACCCATGTGTTCCGAGTGTGCGAGGCACGAGTGTGTGGGCGTACGTGCAAGGCAGCAGCCACACCACAGCAGACGTTGAGGACCGAGAGCCGGTGCTCAGCATTTACACTGGGCCGTACCGGGGCAGATAATGCGTGTGTTGAGCACTGGCAGGTTCTCCTTGCTCGTGGTGAAAGCCGGGATGGAGAAAGAGCCGCAGGACTGCGTGCCGCGGCTGAGCCGTCTCTCCGTGGGTGAGCACGGCGTCGTCTTGGCTGGTGGTGGGGGGGGGGAAACCAACAAACCATCATACATTCTTCACCGTCACTCTAAAAGCGTTCTTCAGAATCTCACAGATGTCAAAGCCACCTTCGGCATCATATAACATCTGCACTCCAACTTGCACGCACCCTAAGCAGGCCATTCACTTAGGGACAATGAAATCCCAAACATCGTGCAATCAAAAACGTGGGGAAGCACCTGCCCAAGGTAACGATTTCGGCCAATAGGAAGTGTCATCACCGTAAAAACACCAACAAAAATGCAGAAAGGCATCACTGGACTACATGCATAATGTCGTAGCATGCAAGTAAAAAAAAACAAGCCAACATGAGCCAACAGCCAGAAACCCTGAAGTGAAAACCCAGGATCAGCACCAGAGGACAGCCACCTTTCCGTCCCCACAGGAATGGTGGGTTAGGAAACAGGTAGCCACATAAACAGGAAATACCACTAACAATCTCACAATCACACATTGTGCACAGCATATGTCTGGAACGAGTGTGTGTTTACAAAAGCCATTACTCACATTTACTCTGAGCTATAGCGGCTCTTTTGCTTACGTCCTTGGGCTGCGGACAAGCTGCTATCGTGTGATTAATGAGCATGAAGGCAACTAAAAGTGTTACATCAATTTTTCCTTTTCCATGAAAAATTAACACTATTTCTGTGTTCCACTTAAGGCCCACTCTAACCAAGACAGCGTGCTTGTCCTCTATTCAGGAAAGTCATTACTGAAATTACTGGACATCAGTCCTCAGGGACTGAAATAGCAAGAAAAAAGTAGTCAAATTATTAAACAGTTTATTTCAGCAAATCACAAAATTTGTCCTTAACATTTAGACACATTTCTGGTTCATCTGTCCACTTGTTTACTCTCTTCTCAGTTAAAGAAACGTTACTCATAGCACATTCTACACCCATCTTTATGAACCCCGTTAGCATATTAAAGGTTGGATGGAACACCAGACCGTTACAGAGACATTACACACTTTCAAAGTAACAATTTCACTTTGACTACCTCTGATTTGCAGAGAGAAATGATAAAAACTCAGAGAGGCTACTGTTGCTTCCATGTCAGTCTGCACAGCACTACATTTACAGTGTATTAAATATACATCAATATACAAAATTACTCCTTCTGCAAAACTGCGGCTCTATCTGACACACAAGCTTGACATTTGCAGGCCTAACGTGAACTATTTGCACAAAGCAATGAAGGCGCAGTGAATTTTTTTAACTGATGCCACCAAGCACCACAATATGCATGTGGGCAGAATTGACCAGGCTCCATCTGGGTCCCTGGCAGGGCAGGGTGACGCCTGGCTTTGTGGGGTCATGCTTGGCAGGGCGGGGTGACGCCTGGCTTTGTGGGGTCATGCTTGGCAGGGCGGGGTGACACCTGGCTTTGTGGGGTCATGCTTGGCAGGGCGGGGTGACGCCTGGAAGGAATGACTTACAGGACAGCGACTCCAGCTCCTTGGTGTCTTCATCCTTCTCGTTGTCCTTGTCATCCTCCTCGGCCTCCTTCCTAAAGTCTGTCGGAGACTGGGGGTCCTGCTGTTCTTCTGTATGAGCGTTCTGTTCGTCCACCACTGTGACACACACACACACACACACACACACACACACACAC
>JABJVR010000001.1:14142897-14160806 GCA_025773905.1 Chitala chitala | reverse complement strand
GCTGTTCTTCTGTATGAGCGTTCTGTTCGTCCACCACTGTGACACACACACACACACACACACACACACACACACACTCAACATATTAGCTGTCAGCAAGTCCTTTGGCACAGTGCACAATTCTAAAACAGGGTGATTAATGCTCATAGACACCGTCTCCAATTGTCCCACTTTGTCACAGTCTCTGTCCCTAAAAGCACAGTGTTTCACATTTCCAGTGTCATAATGTAACAAGATTTTGCCAGGTATCCTAAGTGCACCTTAAGGTAAACAATATAGCCACATTGTCCTGATGTGTAAATACCTTCACACCAGACATGTGGACATATACCCAGCTTGCCTGTTCACAATCCATAAAGGAGGAATAGTACTGTACAGAAATAGTACCGCTGCCCCCCCCAGGAAGTAATCACCTCTGACTTCCTGAAGTCAAGGCAGACGGCATTATCGCTTGTTCCGGACCAAAAAGTCACAAAGCGTGGGGGGGAATACTTGCATGATGGGATACTGTGAATCAGGAACTCTGTGCTTCCTGTGCCGTGTAACCAACCTCCCACTCTCTGCGCTAGTAAGGCAGAGTTCTATCCCGCCTCCTGCTGGATCAGGGCCATGCCAGCTTCCTTCACGCGTGACAGATCTGCTTACACTACGCCCACACAACAACGGAACCGCCTGCCAAGACGTCTCAAACAACGTCCAACTTCATTAGCATCTCCCTGCTCTGACGCTCGTGACGGATGTGAATGCGAGGGTTTCTGCTGTGACTGCACAGACTCCGACATTTATGCTCACTCTGATTTTGGCTGCAATTATTATATGGCCTACAGGAAGCAAAAGAATTTTACAGGGCTACTTCGATATGATGTCATGCTACCCTGACAATTTATCAGCAGCCAAAAGCCCACAGGTGCCTCAGTTTAAAAAATAAAATAAATAAATAAACACATACTGGCCTAAATTATTGTAATCACTATGTCAGAGAGAGGAAACAATCTGGCCAAATTTGGATGAGTGTAAACAGTATGGTGAGTGGTGAATGTGCTGTACTGTTGTCTTGTTTAAATTAGCTGTGTTTTACTCATATTTGTAATTTAATCTTGACCACATTTTATTATGTTATTTTTAAGAAAATTTTTATTAGCCTCAACTCTGCTGTCCTGTATTATGGTAAAACAGCATAAATAGAGAGGTAAAACAGCATCTTTTAAATGGAGAATTGTGAAGGTAGCTTATTGTTCCTTCAGAGCACAAATGTTCACTCACACACTTTTGGACCCCAGGACTGTGACTTACCCTTCTCCGCCTGCTCGATGATCTGCCTCACGGCCTTCTTCAGGCTGTTAGCCCGCAGCATCAGCTGCTCCCGGGGCCTGAAGGGCTTGCGTGACGAGCCCTTCTCCGTCACGTTCTCCTCCAGCTTCTCCTTCAGCTCCGTCAGCGACTCCTCACTTAACCCCTCTTCCTCCTCCTCCTCCTCCTGGAGCTCCTCTACCTCCTCTGGGTCTTCCTCCACAATGGGCGGGGTGGCAAGGTGGGGCGTGGCTCTAGCTTCGGTCTGAAGGGCTTGCAGGAGCGAGTCCAGCTTCTCGTTCAGGACGGCACACTGTTGACAAATAGAGAGGGGTCAGACCTAAGGGGGTGGGAACACTGACTCGCAACATGCCTCCCCACCTCAGAGAGACCAAACAGGTCAGCAAAGTCAAACTGAAACAACAAGTCACTTCCTGTAGACCTTTAGCGTTAATTTGGACATCCAGGCATTGTAATACAGACATCACCAAAACCCAATGTGCCATACTTCGTTCAGTGTCTGTAACAACGGCGAATATTTAGGGGTTTGACCGATGCAAAGCAGGTTACACAGCAGGTTGTGTTTTTACCTGGGTTTAGTAAGGCTGAGCAGTTAGCTCAAAGCTACAGTGCTAACATCACATGTGACAAGAATGAACAAGACTAGAGCTTCTGGAAGCTTCTGGTGCTGACAGTACACAAAAGTAGCAACAGACCACTGCCCACACCATCATGGGGGTTTTACCACCACCATGTACACACACAAAGCGACAGCTTCACAGTAGCACTGCCATGCGTGCTACACTCACTTTCAGAGACATGTTCTCGGCCTCGTCCGTGTTCTCCGTGGCCTTCTCATAGAACTTTCCCACTTTGGCCACAAAGTCCTTGACCGTTTCACAGAGGACCCTCAGAAGAGAGGAGAAACAAGATGAGTCGGGCATCGGCTCACTTGCGTGCTACGAGTCAAGGCTATGCCACGGCCGTCGAGCACTCACTTGGCAGAGGAGATGACGACCGAATGCTGGTCCGAGTTGAGAATCTTGGTGAGGTGAGCGGCGACTGAATCCTCGTAGGCTGAGATCTGAAGCTGCTGCAACGCAACACAGCAAAGTCGGATCATAAAAAACTAAGTGCAAAAAAACGTCCTTATATTCATTTAATGCATAAACATTAAAATACAAGTCTATAGCCAAGCCATTATCATATCTCAATCAGATCATCTGCAAGATCTAAATGTTGGATCAGTAAAGAGCTAGACAATTTCTAGTCGATACCAATCGCCTATTGTTTCTGGGTTGAACACCAATATTGAGTCCAACAGCATGTTGTTAGTAGAGTTCGGATAAGGACCGTCGTCCCTAATAGATAAAAAAAAATTTTGGAAGTAATTTATTTAATTCAAAATATTAATTTTTTTAGAACAATTCTAACTCTGGCATACAACAGCAATCCAACTGTTGGTGTTGAAATTTTTCATTGTAGGTCCTTCTTGTGAAATTATCAAAGAGCAGAGTTTGCAAAACGCATGTATAACATAATTTTCACAAACATTAAAGTAAATAAACACAGCAGACATTTTTATACCTGCATAATTAGCAGGTGTGTGCTTGTTAGGTACGGTGCTCAAGCCGGATGGGTAAATGGGCGCGTATTTTAACCATTGGCTCGACCGTTGCTGCATCAACCGATACCAACAGCTGGCTGATACAACAGGTGCATTTCTAGTTGTAAACCAGGACATCTGAAAAGCTGTTCTGGGGTGACAGGACAGGGATAGTCTTGCCTGGAGTATGGATGCTCCTACCTGGCTCTCCTCAGACTCCTCAGGTGTGGCGGGGCAGCTATGTTTGGGTGGGATCTTGATCTCGTATGTCATTATGCTCCACCTGGAAACGTTGGCAATTCTGAATAGCGACACACACCTGGGCACACTTAACAGGTAGGCTATGGGGTTTCTCAAACCCAATGGGAGCAATCAACTGTATACACTGGTTTTTATAAAGATTTCAATTAACTTAAATTGAGCTTTTTCATTAGCCTTGATTTACCTGTTTAATTAGCTTTCACTGAGCTCAGTCCTTAGCTTGCATTAAACAAAACTAGAATTACTTGAGATGAACAATAAAGTACAGGATGCAAGGTAAATTTTTCAATTTTGATTCCTGTAATTAATGATACCTTGTTACTTAATAATATTTAAATAAGGCACTGATTACCTAAATAAAAAAGTGATAGGAATGCATTAATTCTTTATGCGCTTTTCATTTCATCACTGATGCAACAAACAGTATTATGTTAATCAAGCTCTAATCTGATTATTCAAAAGATGAAATCAAACAATGATGAGTATTTCCCATATGAGCGTTTGATCTACAGTGATTTCATTCCTGCCTTTCATCCCATCGGCAGCTCAGTCAAGGCTGAGAGACAACCGAATCCAGCATATAAAGAACTTTCACCAGCAGACTTCTGTGTTCTGCCATTAGGTTTGTGCTCCTCAGAACTGTGCGCTGAAGATCAGGTCAAACATACCTATCAAGCATCTTAGTGCTGGCTCTCTCCAGCTTCTCCAGGATCTGGGGAAGCTGCGTATCATCGTCGCAAGATGGTCCCCAGCCCAGTACCCGTGCCAGGTCATTCCCTGTGCCCAGGGGTAGCACCCCGAGCTGGCACTGTAAAGAGACAACACAATGCCGCCCACCCATGTCAGATCGCACCCTCATCCAGCAGATTGGGTGAAGATGAGGAGAGAGGCCCCACCTGTTTGTGTAGGTTGAGTTTGTCGATTTCGGACAGGACCCACCCAACACTGCCATCTCCTCCGCAGACGAGAATTCGGAAATTGTCAAACTTCTGGAAGAGGCGGAGACTGAAAAGAGGAGAAAAAGGAACACGCCAAAGTTCAGGCAGGTTTTTAGCATAAATGACACAAATATAACCATCGCTGATTCTAACCAAAGACCACAATTAAATAAGAACGTCTGAGGCCTCACGCAAAATGGCGCTTTCAAATTGTCTCCTGCCACTGTTTAAACTTCCAGATGAGCTGCGGTTGAACTGAAGCGGTGCCGTCACTCACCCCAGATGAGGCCCGCCATTGACCAGGTCGAACACCTGCGCGGGGTTAAGAAGCTGCTTAAAACGCCGTAGGAACTTGACGCCCTGGTTGTCCCCACTCTTGGAGTTGACGAAAACAAGCAAAGGGCTGGCGCAAGATGGTGGGCAGGTGGCTTTCCAGAATCCTACGATAAAAAAAACAAACACAAACAAAGGAAAAGAGACAGAGATACACAAATCAGTCGCTCCGCATCCCACAGCAAACAGCAGGGGGAGCTTTAGGGTTAATCTCCAAGAAAAGACTTCCATTAAGCACCGTTTAATTAAGACGGCTAACGAGTGGAAATGTCACGATTTATGTTTATGGCAACGTGCTGTAAAAGGGTAAACTGAAACATGTGTATGTTGGCTATAAGAGAAAAGGTACAAAAGACTGGCGGTCGAGAAGACGGCTCCACGCACCCGCCTGAACGTGCTGTGTACCCACGCCCGCTTTGCGAAGCCTGGCCCAGATCAGGAGAAGGCAGCCCGTGACTGAGGCGAGATGTTATCATAATTTAACAGCTCCTTCAGAGTCTCGTAATTAATGGGTTTCAAGGAGACATGCTAATGAGTCTTTTGTGCAGCCAAGTCCTCCACTCGAGCAGCTATTCAGTGTGAAAGATGTTGCTAACGTGGCGCGCAATGACAAAAAGCAGATGGAGCGAGGGCACGCGACAGAGAAATCGAGACCGACGGCGATAGGACGAACTCCAGCACAAAGAACTCCAGCGGGAAAACGAACACAGCAGTAGTAGTTTTCTGGAAACGGGCACCTGGACATACGATTTTCACATAACGTGCGTGTTGCCAACAGGGCCGTGTGTACCAATGCACTATAAATAAAACACCCTTTCATATATGTTTTATGAGAATGCAGGTCGCATATGTGAATACAGACATGGGGCATCATGTGGCAAATTTTAGGGTGGGGGGACTCAAGCACCAGACAGAGGCAAGTCTGCCATAACAGTGTAATCAACTAAATCAGCCCCTATTACCCCCCCCCCCCTTCCACCACACTTAGCCTGGCAGAATACTTTCCCTCCTCCCAATTTAGTTTTCCAGTTTCCTTGCATGTATCCCATAACAGCCTCTCACTGAAGGTGTCGGGATAGGAACGGCGGTTTGATTTCCGTTCCTTCCCGCATTATCAGCATCACGCTTTTTATCCTGTTTGTTTGATTCATCTCTGGTACAATAATCTGCCCCGAATAAAACCCCCTCTAATTAAAACGGAGCTCAGCTGCATCTCCCAGGAGGACCGAGTCCAGCGACTGGGAGTGGCTTCACCAGCTCTCTATCTGGACCGGCGGCACCGCGGGATTGACGAGGCGGACAGTACGGGCAGATGTTCTATTATTAGGTCTCTTCATCCCTGCAGGAAGGTGTAAACCTCTGCTTAAAATAGCTTATTTATCCAACTTCCAATAACCACCCCCAAGCTACAGGCTCAAACAGGAATGCTGCAGTCCAGACTTACAGAGCAGCCATTCAGTGCAAACAGCACGTAACACACTCTGGAGATTAATATCACGGAAGGCAGAGAAGAACATATTCTTGTATGAGCCCTTTATGTAGCAGCAGCTGTTACGTTGGCCGGCCAGCTTCTGCTGGAAATCCATCCTGTAAATACTCGCACAACCAAAAGCAAAGCATCTTTAAGTGCTCAGAAAAGCGCTACATAATAATAATAGTAATAATACATTTTATTTAGGACTGTTAACAACCACTTGTTACAGAAACCGCAATTTTCTGGCTTGAATTAGTCTATAATGGTTGCAGGGGGTGTACTGTAAATACTGTGTCCTCCTCTTCCTCCCTCTACAGAATCCTCCCCACTGGACTTTGGTCCAGTCGACACACCGACAAAAGCACCGTATGCACCATTGTTAAGACAAAAGCAACGTTGCCCCAAGAAACACAAGCTCATAGGTAGGAACGCAACTCAAAGAGATGCAAGGCGATACTCATCGTATTGCACGGGACACAGTGTGGAGATGTATGAGCAGCCTCAAGGAGGAGGGACGGGGTTGGGTGCAGGGGGGCTTACCGTCAGAATCGATGCTGTTGAGGGCTGTGGGCGGAATGATGGACACTTTGCACTGGCCCAGCGGACACTTGCGGGGGTACAGATCCATGCAAGCCGTGTGCACCTGTCCGAACAGATGAGCATTAGCTGCCTCGGTGAGGGGCTTAACTCTGACCTCCCCAGCCAAAAATACATCTGTGCAAAACAGCCTGAAGTGTAACTGGCTGTGATGAAGTGTTGGGGCAAAGAAACAAAAACAATTCTGAAAAAGTTGCCTGTATTCTAGTGCACCATCCCCCACTAATATTATATATTAACTTCATGCATTTATTGTACCTCTTTTCATCTCTGCTAACTTTTATTACTCCATCAATTAAGTCCTTTTAACAGCAATACTTTGCTCCTGTAAAGAGCCTTGAGGAAACTTGTTACGAAAGGCGCTATATAAAAATAAACTGAATTGAATTTGAGTTATAGTAAAACATCATTGCCTTGAGAAATAACCGCATAGATAGACATATATTATCAATTTATGTACTTTGATTATTTAAAAAAGGGAAACCACGTTATTATGATGATGTGGTGCTGTGTGTGATGAAGCAATGTTAAGCACCGACGGGTCTGGATCCTCACCATGGCCTTGCACCACAGACAGCGCCAGTCCTGCAGGCGCAGCACACTCCCGCATGTCTTGTCGCACACCGCACACTTGGCACTGACCGGCAGGTTGCCCTCCAGCCACTGATGGGGCATGGCGATCTGCAGCGGGCATGAACACAGGCGCGTCATTGGGGTCGCGGGCCTCGGCGCCACAGAGCAGAATGAAGTGTGTTATGGCGACCACGACGTTGATGACCCCCAGACAAGCGCCACCACTCACCCCGTCCTCGTCCTCAATAATGTCCTTCCCGATGGAGGCCAATGTCGTCCACTTGCAGTTGTTGGTGGCCCTGACGGCACACCTTTTGTGGGCTTTAAATTTACAGACTGTCAAACACAAAAAAGAGAAGAGTCTACTTTTTGCACATTCTGTTTTCACAGTACTACTGAGCCTGTAGTCCATACATTACACATACTGTTCTGACAGTGGTACTGAGCCTGGAGTCCATAGATTACACCTACTGTTCTGACAGTGGTACCGAGCCTGGAGTCCATAGATTACACCTACTGTTTTAACAGTGGTACTGGGCCTGGAGACCATAGATTACACCTACTGTTCTGACAGTGGTACTGAGCCTGAAATCCATAGATTACACCTACTGTTTTAACAGTGGTACTGGGCCTGGAGACCATAGATTACACCTACTGTTCTGACAGTGGTACTAAGCCTGGAGACCATAGATTACACCTACTGTTCCGACAGTGGTACCGAGCCTGGAGTCCATAGATTACACCTACTGTTCTGACAGTGGTACTGAGCCTGAAGTCCATAGATTACACCTACTGTTTTAACAGTGGTACTGGGCCTGGAGTCCATAGATTACACCTACTGTTTTTACAAGGCTACTGAAGTCATACTGAGCCTATGGTCCACTATTCATACATTCCAACAAATGTTTAAAACCGCATACAACAGACCACATAACACAAAATTACTACATGTTCGTGCTGCTACATCGGCAGGGCTGACTACCAACCAGCCCAGTTCTTCTACTATTATTATTATTATTATTATTATTATTATTTATTGGAAAGGCTGGATTAATGGACCAGTATAAATTATTATACATAACATTGTGTCAGTGATATTCAGCAAGACTATAATAACCACAGCTGTTTGTTTTAAAAAAACAAGGCACACGATATAGTTAAAAAAAAAAAAAAAAAAAAAAAAACAGCAAAACTGGCTTTGATTATGGTTTAAGAGTACAGGAGGCCCATGTTCAGGTGCCAAATATGCATCTGATGGGACTGACATCTGACATGTGACTCTACATTAAGGAGACAAGCCATGCTGAACCTAATATCAAAGGGCAGGGCTCTACAAGCAGAGCTGAACCACAGAGAACAGGCAATCCTTAAACGGGTCAACGTTGGACTCGCTCTCTCATAACAACAGCAAATAAGGAGCCCGTAATATTTTTTTCCTCGCCAAAAAAAATCTATTAATCTGTAACCGTACAGATGGAAACCCCAGCAGAACTATAGACTATTTTTCTTTACAAACACAAAGCATTAGTGTGAGACTCTACATATTCGTGATTGAAAGAGTTCATTTTCTGTCCATCCTCAAGAGAACAATAAGGAAACACGTCCTGTGTAGGTAACACGTATTATCGTCACAAAGAAATCTGTACTTTCTACCACGCATTATTCATAGGCAGGTACATTATCGCAACAAGCATGCATGCATGCATGCAGAAGTGCCTCCTCCATGCAGCACTCCCACTACCAGCAGCCTGCTGGATATTCTGTGGACATCGTGCAGCTTTCTTTCTGGTGCATCTCCTGCATAAAGCCGAGCTGCACATTTATTCACATGACCGGCCATCTGTCACGTGGCTGACAGAGAACCAGGCCCTCAACCGATTAAGCCCATACCTCCGGGAGGCTCAAAACGTCCCCTCCCTGTACCATACAGCATCCACTCAGTCTGGACATCCATGCCTCTTCTTGGTAAAGACTGAGACTCATGCACAAACTGCTGTTGTGAAAACAAGCAGCCTCTGCCATATTACAGTGAGCCTCTGATTTGGCTGCAGAACACAGTGTGTTTACCCCTGACAAGGCTAATACACACTCTCGCCATCACAGACACGGTCAAATCCCCGTGTACCGCTGCCTAAACCCTTAATGCTTGCTCCATATGCTGTGAACTGGACTTCCAGCGTTCACGCGGGCTGGGTGTATTTATGGCAGCACGGCTAATTACAACGCTGCTGAACACCCCAAGGCTGGCTACGGCTGAATGCGTTTCTGTACCAAGGGAACCTCGTCCCACACGCAAATTTAAAACTCATAAAAAAAAAAAAAAACCGAATCGCACACTGTGGCGTACCCCTCGCAGATCGCACTGTACTAACTCGCTCAGTGCTTCTACTTTTGACTTGGCCCTCATTACTCTGTAAAACGTCCTTCTCCAAATTCCCTACCCTGTCTTATATTTTTAGAGCACTGTCAGCTCTTCTGGGCTGGAGGAAACCGACCGTCACACAACCAAATGCATTCCACAGTGTCACCCACTAACTGCACATTCCACCCGTCGCCAGTAAATGCATGCACTCTATAAACACCGGGCCATTAATGGTTTTATTGCATTATGTGAAACGGCAATTACAACATCCGTTTAATGGGCCAAGGCATTTAGGATGCGCCTGCCAAATTGGACAGCGAGAAATATTCAATCTGCTTCCCCTGGCACCGGCGCAAATTGCACGTCAATTTGTATCGATCGGTTTTGTGCAAAGGATCGAAGGGAGGACGGAGGTGGACTGGATGGCTCTCTCTCCTTGTTATAACTCCATTCTCATCCCATTAGAGTCCTGCTGTCTGAAGGTCCGTCAGATCTCTGGTGTTCTGGTGGTCGGGTTCACCTTCGATAAGACGCAGCTTCAAACTGACGCGCGCAGAGAAATTAGATAACCTTGATCACAAGGGAGTTTCCCCAAAAGTAGGGAAACACTACCGATTCTACTTAAAAGGACGTGGACCACAATTAACATCTTAATATGTGAAAGCAACATCTTCAAAGTATGTTCAAAGTCTGACTAAGATGACGATTCTCTTACGTACAGAGTCACGCAACTCAAGTGATATATACCAGTTACTGAGATATTTCTGTTAGCTAACAAATGGATGGAAAAGAACTCCTATCAAGGCTGTGTGATGGTTTTCCTAAAGTCTTTGTGAACCTTCCAATATTTACTTCCCAGTTTCCTGTCCTAATCACAGTCCTCACGCCTCAATGGGCACCATCTGCACTACTTTTTGCTAATTAGCGCCACATTTCCACATGATTCTAGGCCATTAGCATGCATAACGCGCAAGTCATGGGCGTTATATTTGGTACAGGGGTGTTAAGCTTAATATTGCTGCCTACACTTCGAGAAAATAGCGTACATTTTCTGACCACACACACACGCACACACACACACACACACACACACACACATGCACACACATGCACACACACACACACACACACGCACACGCACACACGATACATTCTAGCACAAAGATGTCCTTAACAAGAGGACAAAACCTTAAAAAAAGACAATTTTTAAAACCTGCACCTGCAACCCTCTTCACAGCTGCTGTCAAATACCACCAATGCCTACACTGGCCAAAAATTTTGACCTTACAGAGGAAGACTTGAGCAGAAAAGGAAAAGCCAGAATTCAGAAAAAGGGGATTCCTACCCTGACAGTCATGAGAATTGCACAAGGGTACACTGCTTAACCAATGTAGAGGATGAGTGTAGACGGGCGCAGACAGAGATGGGGCTCACCTTCACAGGACAGGCCGTGGGAGGTGACACCGGACAGGCTGTCCCGGCACACATTGCAGAAAGTGGGCCGGGCGTGGGAGCAGGCATACCAGTTGTGCATCCCTGAGAAATGTTCCACATTAAACTGTGCCGTCTAGCAAAGGAGAAGTTAGACAAATTGGCAACGCCGGGATAAGACTCAGAGCCCTACAACATCAAGTTAACAGAGCTGAAAAAACTTACAGATGCACCTCACACAACCCCCAGGGGCCCACATGCAGAAGGCAGGAGTCGCTAAAGGCCATCAAGGGGGTGTGTCAGAAAGTTCTCCCCCCCCTCAGCAAAACCACAATACATAATTCCCGTGTCTGTGTCTTTCACAAGCATCTGACAGTCACCTGCAGCACATGCACTATCCCTCTGATTATGCAACCATGCAGCGTGTTTGGGGGGCGGGGGGGGAATCTCTCTGGGTTTAATACATCACCATTTGATTCTCGGGACCTCGTGTGTGGTTTTGCTGTTTGAGGAGAGAAGGTTTTACAGCATCCTGTATTCAAATCAAAGCATACGTATCAGCCATACTGAATAACGCCCAGACGTCTTCTACTTGCACCATAATCAACCCAGCAGCGAGGGAAATGCAAACTTCCTACATGCTGACTTATAATGTAATCTGAATTAACAGGGGGCGATAGCTCAGGCAGGGCAGAACAGAAGCAGTATGTAGTGTGAAAGGCGAGCAACTGGACAACTCGAGAAGACTCTCGGTTGTTGTAAGGAGCAGCCCGCTGCAGTCCTCTTTACCCAGACACAGTGCATGGCTGCGAAGGAGGAGAACACAGCCAAACAGAAGGAGAGCGGATCTGCTGAGTGCCTAATTAGCATTCCCACGCAGACAAACAAATCACATGCACAGAAAAGGACAAAGTTACTCCCCATTCCCCTCCTCGACACGGCTTTGAGATGCAGAGCAGAAGAGCCCTGCATAAGCAGCATCAGGACCCGCAACAGTTTTAACAGTCGAGTGCGGTTAATGACGCTTTTAGCGATGCGTTAGAATTGGCTCGCTCTCCCGCTCTTCGTGTTCATCGCTGCAGAGAGCGTGACCGGCGCATGCATCGACGCCCCCCCTCCCCTCCCGCCCCCCAACCCGCCGCTGCTGCGGACTCGCAGCGCGGCGCTCTCCGACTTCATGACGGGCGAGACAGGCTCCTACCTCGTAGTGCTCCCGGGACTGAACGGACTTGAGGGAGCTGATCCAGTCCTCCATTTCTTTCCTGTTCTCGGCGCAAAGGATGAGCCTTCGGAACGGAGTGATTACCTGGAGAAGGATTCGCCAGAGATGAGCACCGTTCAGCCCGCTGTCAGCCAGTGAAGCAGCCGGAGGTGGTTACCCACGTTTAAGACATGAGCCAGGACACCCCCCTCCCCTCCTACGACATCTGCCCCCCCACCCTACCCACTGCGCCCACCCCCCTCCGCGACACCAGCAGCTATGCTCCTCCTCCACTCTGAGCTCAGCAAGATCCAGCCTGATGGGTGAACATCCTGGAAGAAAGAAAGCGCTTCTTTAATAAGCAAGGCATGTTTTAAAGGCATGCCCTAACTATGCAATTTTAAGCCCCACCCCCCTTTCCCTTATTAACTGTACCTTCCTGAACTTTAATTTCTCAAAATTTAAGTCAGAGTACTGGTCTGTCCATGCGCACACTGTACACTGAAAACAGCATCCTCGCTATAGACCACTTAATTAAGTCTGAGAGAGCATCCTGCTTACAGACCACAGAATGAAGTCTGGGAAAGCATCCTCACTACAGACCACCTGATTAAGTCTGGGAGGGCATCCTCACTACAGACCACCTGATTAAGTCTGGGAGGGCATCCTCACTACAGACCACCTGATCAAGTCTGGGACAGCATCCTCACAACAGATCACCTGATTAAGTCTAGGAGAGCATCCTTGCTACAGACCACCTGAGTAAACCTGGGAGAGCATCCTTGCTACAGACCACCTAATTAAGCCTAGGACAGCATCCTCACTACAGACCACCTAATTACGTCTAGGAAAGCATCCTCACTACAGACCACCTAATTAAGTCTAGGAGAGCATCCTCACTACAGACCACCTAATTAAGTCTAGGACAGCATCCTCACTACAGACCACCTAATTAAGTCTAGGAGAGCATCCTCACTACAGACCACCTGATTAAGTCTAGGAGAGCATCCTCACTACAGACCACCTGATTAATCCTGGGAGAGCATTATAGTAATGACCAAAGAACTCCGTTGATGATCCCCCTAGCCACATTCTGTAAGCTCTCCCCAACAGAGCCCTGGTTTTCTCACTCATACATGGCTCTCAGCTAAGTTATTTTTGTGCATTCAATTATCAGCTTAGCTAAGGGAACTGCAGCAGCCAGAAGATGCCATGGAGCAAAAGCGAAGACAGTTCATCCATGAAGCTTTACATCACGACGCTGTAATTTTACTGCCTTGCGTGTTTATTCAGTAGATAATGTAAGATGCAATCCATCTGTCCTCATAACTCGTTTGTTAACAGCGAGGTATTTTTAAGGCACCATCTGGCACTGCGGCGCCTTACGCTGCTCGACTTGACTTTAACAAACGCAAACGAGCAGCTTTTTCCTGCGTCAGACTCACGCGACGATAAACCGTGTTGTGGATATTAACGTGGCGGGAAGCAAATCGGGCTTTTAGCCCATTACGAGAATACTTTGTGCCATTCAAAGACCCTGTGACAGAAGCAAGACGCACAACTGAGAGCCCTGGAGAGGCTAGTTGTCCTAACCTCACACAGCGCCACAGAAGAAAGAAGGTGGAGTTCAAATACAAAGTGAGGCTCGGCTGAGCGACGTGCAGGAAGACCGTGAAAGCGGCAGTACAACACCTAGTGCTAGCTCCCCAAGACCCAAGCAAAGCCAACTTTGCAAGACTGGTAAAAGACTGAAACAGTGCATGTGCAGTCAAGTGGAGTCCAACCTATCTAATTCACACCACTGGTCACGACTAGTCAAGGTTCCTCCAAGGTCTAGAGGCCTTCTGAAGCTGTATGGAGAATGTAACGGCTCGTTGGCTCCTTCCTTAAGAACTATATCCGAGACAGGTCAATGGAACCCCCTGTTTTCCACCTCCTGTTCCTCACAGAAAACCCACTATGGAACAACAAAAGGCTCTACGTAAACTTGCTGAAAGGCCATTTTCTTAGAAGGATCATTATGATTGTACTGCTCTACATCGCGACATGGTCCGAGAACCACTGAGGCTCTTATGCAATGTAATGAATACCAGTGAGGCGACCAGATGTAAGGATGGGCTCCTTCATCAGTGCAGCGTACTGAGCCATAAAGCCACTTCAGACCAGGAGTCCCACACAGACAATTAGCGGCCAGATACAGCGTCCTTTATATACTCAGCTTCCTCAATAAACAATTAACAGACCAGTAATCCACGACATTTAACAGCAAAAAAAAAGTCATCTATAGCTTTTTTGACTAAAACTAAACAAACAGAGGTACCAATACAAGTTGCTTAAGTTATCAATGTCTGACTACATGAAGGAAAGCAGGAAAAGAGTCGCATTAAAGTCTGCTTCTTCTCATATGCAAGATTAGCTGTGGAGAATACTCCTTGTAATATGACGCAATAAGTTTTAAAATAAAAAGCTTACTGTCCAAACAGCAGCGCTGGAAAGTGTTTTAGATAAACCTCGGCTGTTATTAAAGTATTGCTCGTTTTTTTTTTTTTTTTTTAAACAGCACAACCGCTAATGCTAAAGCACTCAAATCATGAATCAATTTTCATCTACTGGTTGGCGCAATGTCTCCGGTAATCACATTAGCATCGAGCAGTCCTCATCATCCCCTTGGACAGCATCCAAATTTTCTCTCCCTAGCCACAAATGCTAAAAGGATCAAAAAAAAAAAAAAAAACTTCAAGGGGCAATCCAGATTATTTTCAACATCACCAGGTTCATTATAGCAAAAGTACGGATGGCAACATGTTTGGGCAAAGAGCTTCACAGCAGGCAGGGAGTTATGTCCATTTTGAAAAATAGCAAAGCACGAATCTAAGACACAGTTTTTTACTAAGGAATTGTGGGATTATTTCAGACATTATCCATGTACCAAAAATAATGATTGCACAGCTGGGGTGTCCGGAGCCATGTCCTGTCTTTCGACTAACATGGCGCTGGCCACCTCTGACCCCCCCTTAGGCTTGCAATGTAAAGACTGGAAGGTCCAGCAGCACCACCCCTGCCACCCAGCGTAATTACACAAACAGTTGGATCTGATGGATTTACAGGTTTAAAGGTGTGATGTGACTTGTTGTCACGGGATACCGGAACAGATTTCTGTCCGGCTGCTGAAACGGATCTTACATCTCTAATGGAGGTTCCACCTGAGGCCACTGAGGGCACACAGAAGACAAAATCATGCTTTAAAAGAAGATTGAGCTGATCTCATCCACAGCAACTGTCAGGCTCCAAAGGTAACTGGAAGCGTTTGGAGCCTGACAGAACACAGTGTCCAACTTAGTCATGGCTCCTACTGGCTAACTGCAGCAGAAAACCCGACAGCGTCCCTTGGTGACTGGGGGTTGCGTCACAAGTTCCCAACTCTCAGGGTAGACTTGATAAATGCCTCATGGGATATGGCTGGTTTTATCTAAATTTAGAACTGTGCACATGAGCGGCAACACACGCTAACACTGATGTGTGTGCGTAATTTGTCTAAATAAGGAAAAACTACAGGACGCAGGCCTATTTGGCATTTAACCACTGGGCTTTGACGTGGAAAGTCAAGATGCCTCAAAATATTCTCAAAAACAAAGACACTAACTTTTTCTTGGAAGTCAACAGATATGTCACTAATTAAGCAACAGCCTGATTTTCACACTCAGTGCCTGTGCCCCCGCTTTCACACAAAAGCCTCTTCAGTCTGTTTGGGAACAGCAGCCCACCAACAAGATAAGTAAGAACACAAACAAATGGCGAGGCCTGGGCATACAGGCTTCAGCAGAGCTCGTGTACAAGGCTGGGGAGTCCACTACACAGGCCCCTGCTACTTCCTCTGGGGGTGGGATGGGAGGGGGAATTGAGGCATGCAGCGACGGTCTGGTCCAGGAACCCGATCCCCTCGAGGGCTCCTGCAGCTGTTCCGGAGTGCGGTGCGGAGCGTGGCCCACCAGCTGTGACCCCCCCAACCCCCCAACCAGCTGGATTCCCCCTGCCTGCCCACCACACTCGCTGCCAGACAGAGATACGTCTACATATTACACGTCAGTTCATAACAATGGGAAGGCTGGCGTGTGAAAGGGGGGAAAAAGGAACAGCCTGTCAAAAAAGTACTGCTTACCGCTTAGGCTGGAGTTTTCCATCTGAAAGTCGTCTCAAAGCCTGCATGTTAACTGCCTGAGATGCTGCGGCTGAGAAGGGGGCTGGACACCTTAAGGGAAACGCCTGATCGTTCAGTGTGTAACACCTCCCAGTTCACCTTGCCCTGCCTCAGGCTCTGGGCTTCCTTGCTACGTAGCAAACAGCATGAAATATTCATAGCAGCCTTTTTTTGGAGAGCCCCGCCCCCAGGGCTGCAGCGGCATGCCATGCTGCTGTCCATGGCGAGAGCACCCCCACCTCCTAGGCTGTGGTGACACGCAGCTGTCCACAACACTCTTGCCATCACTCCTCTGTGAAAGAACACCGTAGGCCACCACACTGTTGCCAGTTTGCCAGGTGAACACTGGGTACGCCCATGCCAGCTGTCTGTTCTCCATACCCAATGGCACTCACCCATGCAGCTACTAAGAAATTTATACTCATCAGAAGTTTTGTGGCAGGCAGGGCTGGTTAAACAAAGGACTCTCACTGCACACCTGGCTGTTTTCACACTGGAGTTTCCCCAGAACACGACAGCGGAACAGAAGAAATTCATTAGGAGGAAGAGGAGCGCGTGGCTTCCTCTGCACCTTTGCACCTCCTCGTTTGTCATGCCTGAGCCCCCCCTCCTCCCCAGGTCTCCGCCGGGGGCGATTACTCTCAGCGTTTGGAATGACATCACTCCCAAGGATTCCCTTTTGTTTTTCCCCGAAAGGCTCCATCACATAAAAGGGGTGGGGGAATTAAAAACCAAAGAAACGCTGCAGATTCGCTCATGAAAACGTGCCCAGATCCATGCCACACATGGGCTTAAAAATTTTACTTTTTGTTTACCATTTACCTTATATGTGTGTACAAAGTATGGCTGCATTATACAACTGATACATTTAGAACATTCTTTTCTGTTCTTAATGGCTTTTGTCTAATTTTGAAAATGACGCATAATGAGCACCACAGGGTAATGGTACATCAAAGCCAGCCTGTTGGTGGTTAGCGGAGAAGTCTCAAACGAACACTCTACAGCTCTAAAAAAACGGAAAACAAAAAGTGACTCACTCGCTCTCCCCCAGCTCCATGTCTCGTTACTGCAAAGTCTCAGGAGCGTGTGGGGATTTTTACATGGATGCCACCTGTCTGCTTTGATGTCACCCAATGACAACACACACACACACACACACACACACACACACACACACACATCTGACAATCAGAATGACAACTTGTGCATAGTGCAAACACTTTTGTAGGATGTGCTTGCACTTATGTGGACACACATCAACTCAGCCTATAAACGCCTCTGCATTTCACATTTGTTTGAAATCGAAGCCCATCAGTCATAAACATACTCATAACAGGTGATTCTCAATGTAAACCTACAATATAATATAGTGCAATGTGTCAAAGTCTTGCCCAAACAATGAGTATGTCACGGTCGAGCCCAGCACCCATGCTGGCTAGGCCTTGATTTTCATTGTTTTTGTTCCATGATGTTCCAGTCCAGGTTTTGTCCTTCCCCTTCCCTGGTGTCTCACTGTTCCTGTTCACCTGCACCCAGTTCCCTCATAAAGCCCGGTACCTAAGGAAGTACCTGTGCCCTCACTCCTCACCTGGTGTTCAGGCCCAGTACCTAAGGAAGTGCCTGTGCCCTCACTCCTCACCTGGTG